>OY992539.1:55773919-56373919 GCA_963921195.1 Pegoplata infirma
AAAAATATTTTTGAGTCACAAAAATACATTGTAAAATATTTTTTTGACTTACCAATGTTTTTAAAACATGTTTAACGGGTTTTCAACACATGAATTTAAGGTGAAACTAATCTGAAATTCACGGTTTTGCTAATTAGTTTTGAACCACTGGACCGATTTGGCTGAAATTCATTACGTACCAGGCCAGGAGAACGTAAAATATATATGCCAAGCTTAGGCATCCTCAGAATTACCTTTCGAAAGTTAGCGTGTTTTTTATCTCGTAAATTCACGAAAAACCCTTGCCGAAATTCAGTCTTTTACTCATAACTTTTGAACCACTGGACCGATTTCGCTGGATTGCAATACCAACCTGACCAGGTAAATTCCCAACATATATGCCAAACTTCAGGAGCCTTCGTAAAGTCTTTCAAAAGTTAGCGTGATTTTAACAGACAGATAGACCGACAGACAGACAGACGGACGGACGGAAATCGCTAGATCGTCTTAAAATCGATCGAGGATCATGAATATATACACTTTATGGGGTCTTAGACTAATATTTCGAGGTGTTACAAACGGAATCACAAACTTTATCACTAGAGTGGAGGTTATAAAAATCCTGTAAAGGATTTATGTTAACATGTATGTATATTAGACTGGCATTTTTTTGTCATCTTTCGATTTTCCCAAGTGTCCGGGCAAATTTTTATTGTCCTATGTCTGAAACTTATGTGGTACAAATTTGAGGTCAATCGGATTAAATTAACCCGTGGCGCCCAGCGGTCAAAGTTTTGGATTTTTGAAAAATTTTTAAAAATAAAACTAAAAAGATGTTTATCTTTCGACACATCATATTTGTTAATTTCGATGCGCTGAGCACGAATATCAAAAAAAATTAAAATCGCTTGATCGGTTTTCGAGATATCGCCATTTCAAATTTGTAAAATATGGCGGTTTTTTCCTACGTTCAAGAAATTTTTTAAAAAAAGTCTCAAAATTTCATTCCGCCTACCCTTTTGTAGTGCTTGAGACAATCTTTCATTTAAAACTAATTTGAGCCAAATTTGATCATTTTAACCCATGGCGCCCTTCTGTAGTGCTTGAGACAAAATTTCTGGAACGTAGGAAAAAACCGCCATTTTTTGCAAATTTCAAATAGCGATATCTCGAAAACTGTTCGACCGATTTTAATTTTTTTTTTGATATTCGTGCTCAGCACATCAAAATTAACAAATATGATGTGTCGAAAGATATATTTATTTTTTATTTATTTTTTTTAATTTTTCAAAAATCCAAAACTTTGACCGCCGGTTAATTTAATCCGATTGACCTCAAATTTGGTACCACATGAGGTTTAGGCCTAGTAGAATAAAAAAATGCCCGGACTTTGAAAATCGGAGAAGAAAAAAATTTGCTATACAGAAAAATGACAGTCTAATGTATATCTTGCAAAGAAAATAAATAAAATTCAGTGGAAATGTTATATTCGGTTGTGCAACAAACAAAAATTGGCGAGGATGTTTTTGGGGGACATCCACTGGACTATGAGATGTTACATTAGACACACTCAAAAAAAAAACCAAAAAATCTCGTGATTCTCGTAAAATAGGAGGTAGGTAAAATTCTTGTAAAATTACGAGGATTTCCTCGTAGTTTTGAATGCCCCAAAAATTGGTAAAATAACCAATTTTATTGGTAAAAATATTGTTTTAAAACCGGAAAAATTAAAAAAAAAAATGATAAACTTACAAGAAAAAATGGTAAATTTGTTTAAAAAAATGGTAAATTTACAAATGAAAATGGTAAACTTACAAAAATTATTTTTTTTTGTTAAACAATATAAATCCTCGTAATAAAATCATTTTTGTAAAATAACTGTTTTTTTTGTGTAAATTAACTAGAATCCTCGTAATAAATTTTCAAAAATTTTGTCAACTTTTTTTTTAAATATTTTTCAATAAAAAAAAAAAATTTTGTCCGAAACTTGGAAAATTAAAAAAAAAATAGAAAATTTACAAAAAAAAAATTTTTTTTTTGTTAAACAACATAAATCCTCGTATAACATAATTTTTGTAAAATAACATTTTTTTTTGTAAATCAACTAGAACCCTCGTAATAAAAACTTTGTTGTAAAATTACACTTTTTTTTTGTAAAATAACATTTCAAAATGGTAGAATACAATTACTAAAATAAATTTGTAAAATTACCAATAAAACTGTAGTTCTTGTTTGAGCAAAGTACAAGATTTTTTGTTAAAAAACAAGGAAAATTGTTAAATATTGGTAGAACGGAATTACAAGACATTTTACCAGGCGTTTGACCAGTTTTTTTTTGAGTGCAGGAATATTTTTGAAAGTCAAAAAAAGTTTTCTTTCAACTCTGAAAGTCCGGGAAAATTTTTATTTTTCTAGGCCTTTTGCAGTCTTGAAATGTTAAAAAAAAATTAATAAAAATATGCCTTGAGACACATTATGTTTATTGATTATGATGCTCTGATCACGAATAACACTATGCAACAAATAAATACTTTTTGAAAAACACAAGAACTTGACTATATAGTAGCCTGTTCCGAAAATGAAAGATTTTAAGACATACCCCCAGCACGATGCTTATTGAAAAGCTGATTACAGGACAAAAACTAAAAAAAAAAATATTGGATGTCATCTTCAGGGCTCAACCCGCGCTTATGTGCTGGACCGAAATTGCTCCATGAAAACTTTATAAATGTTTTTTCATCAATGTACTCTACATGACGAAATTTTTGGCACCAATTTTAAAAATAGTTTTTTTTTTTTAAAATGCAATCTTTAAGCACTGGTTGCTTCTGAAATGACCTCCAAATTTTTTTTTATTTTTTTTCCCGTGATCAGCTCTTCATGAAGCATCGTTCTAGGGCTATTCCCTTAAGAAAATCTAAAATTTCCTGATTTCGGGAAATATAGTAAAACCCTATACTCGGATTGTCCAGTTTGGTGGCCAATTCCTTTTAATGGGCCTCCAAAGATTCAGAAAAGCAGTGGGACCCTCAAAATATGGTGTCATCACTTTTTGCCCAACAGCTTAATCAGAGTTGGTGCTATTGCTTAAGTATATTTGGCAAAAATGTGGGTAATAGTCCGTTGAACAAATTCTGTTAACATTTTATTCAAAAAAAAATATTTTTTTCCTGGGCTTTTTTAAAAAAAAAAATTTTGGATTTTTCACTTTTTTAAGCATAACTTACAACGACTGTTGATTTTTCCCCAGCAATATTTGACAAAATTGTAGCCACGGTCAAGTTGAACATACCAAAACAATCTGACCGTGTTTAGGAACCCTAATTAGCTAATGAAAACCACTCCGTACCTTAAAACTCGTCGATTTTTACTAAAAAAATCCGCCCTGCAATTACCCCTAGAGGGATAAAATGCAAGACCAACCCTAATTAGCTTTTTCCCCTACATTTTTTTTTTCTAAACATACCTAAGCTCTGTCTCCAGTCCTTAAGGGGGCTCCCATGCAAAGATTACATTTTTATAAAACTGCTCCTACAGCTCTAACTGCCCCAAAAGTGCCCCTAGAGGAGTCAAATGTATGATCGACCCTTAATATTTTGTCCATCCTAGCATGTATGATTTTATAAATTTATTTTATGAAATCAGCTCCTACCGCTTTCATGATGCCCCTAGAGTGGTCAAAAGTGAGACCGACCTCTATTTATTTTTTAACCTTCAACATTTTTTTTCCTATGGGTGCTCCCATACAAAATTACATTTCTATAAAATTTTCTCCCACCGCTCTAACTGTTCCAATAGTTTTTGAACCTCAACATTTTTTCAGAACTTTTCTACCCTCCATCTTTAACCGTTAAAGGGGTCCCCATACAATTTAAAAAAAATAATAAAAATTAAAAAAAAAATGTTTTGGAACCGCTTTAAAGGGTATACGTGCGGAACATATCTGTAGATATGTTCTGAAAAATTATTTAGGTACAAAAACTATTGGGGTGCCCCTAGAGGAGTCAAATGTATGCACGACACATTTGACTCCTCTAGGGGCACTCTTGGGACAGTAAGAGTAGGGTTATATAGTCACAACAAATAGTCGACTTTTCGACATTTTTCAATTTCTAAAAAGTCGACTTTTCGATTTTTCGACTTTTTTCAAATTTTAAAAAGTCGAAATCGAAAAATTGGAAAAGGTTGAAAAAATGGAAAGCATAAGGTTTTACAATAATCACAAATATAGCGCTTAACCCTTTCTAAATCATAAATTTGGTATTACCAAAGTCTATTTATCGACTTTTCGACTATTGAACCATAAGTTCAATAGGGAGTAGAGATAGGGTGTAGAGATAGGGTGTAGAGATAGGTTGTTCGAAAAAAATGTTGAGAGGTAAAAATTAATAGCGATCGGTCTCACGTTTGACCACTCTAGGAGGCAATTTGGAAGCCGTAGTACCTGATTTCATAAAATAAATTCATAAAAAATAAAAAAAATTGTATGGGGACCACCTTAAGGGTTAGATATATGTTCTGAAAAAATGTTGGGATAGCCAAAATATTACATAATCATACATTTGACTCCTCTAGGGGCAATTTTGAGGCAGTTAGAGCTGTAGGAGCATTTTTTTTCACAAATGTCAAATGGCGATTTCTCAAAAACCGCTCGACAGATTTCAGATTTTTTTTTGATTTTCATATTAAGCATGGCAAAATTAATAAAAATAATGTATTGAAAGATATTTTTTTATTTTTCAATTTTTAAAAAATCCAAAATTTTGGTGGAAAATTTTCAAAAATCTAAAATAAAATCTTCAAAATAAAATGATCAAATTTATGCCTCTGTTCTGTCTTTCACTACTTTTTAATTCACATGAAAATTTCCGAATCACATGAAATCAAGTTTAGTGTTTTGTTGATCACGTTTTCATTCGAAGTTGAAATCGAATAATTAAAACTTAAAAAATTATTAGGAAAAAAGTGCATTCGTTTTACTTTCACCAAATTTTATTTATGTGAAACAAAACGAAAAAGAAATTCGGATGCGAAATCTAGAACACCAAAAAAAATCGGAAATTTTCATTTTCACATTTTTTATGTGAATTACTTTTTTTGGAACAGCGGCCTTAAAGTAAGTTTAAATTAAAGACTGTCTTAAGCTCTACGAAAGGGTCAAGGGAAAGAAATTTTGAGACTTTTTTTAAAAAAATGTATAAACCTGGGAAAAATCCGTAATTTTTTGCAGATTTCAAATAGCGATATCTCGAATACCATTCGACCGATTTGATTTGATTTAATTTTTTTTTTATTTTTTGTTTTTTTTAATTTTTAAAAATTCAAAATTTTGATTGACAGGCGCCATTGGTTAATTTAATCTGATTGGCCTCAAATTTGTATCAAATAAGTTTTATGCATAGAAGAATAAAAATTTGCCCAGACGTTCAAAATTGAAAGAAACTCTTTTTGCCATACAAAAAAAATGGCATTCTGCAGGACATATTTGGTTGCTATTAAGCGAAATTACACATAGAAAAAAAAAAGTCAGGAAGTGGTGGATATACTGGGTAATTCAAAACGTTCATTCATAAGATAATATTTTATCAACGCCAGGAAAGGAAATTTCGAGAATAATTTTTTTTTTAAATTTGTGAAGTTTTTTTTTATAAAATAATTTTTTCTGAAATTTTTTACTACAGAACGCCAAAAAATGTGTGTGGACTAAAAAGAATTTTGTTCAGGACTTGTTAAAATTTGAAAATTCAATTTTGTCCTATTGTCTCTGGTCACGGGATAAGTATTTTTAAGACAGTTTAGTGATAAGTTCAATTTTCATCTGTCACTTGATTTAGGTAATTTAGTGATGTGTCCTGTTTTCACCAGTCACGGGAAAGGTGATTTCCTGCAGTGTATGTTAACATTTATCGCGAGGGTAAGGTGTCTAACAATAAGTTATCAATACAAACTAAACCCAGTCTTAGCAACTTCTGTTTTTTCACTCCTAATTTTTAAGATCACGGTGACTCCTTCTATCTATGCAATTATTCAAACTTGACTGTATAAGGAAATAATCAAATTTTACAAAAAAAAAATTATGTTAAATTTCAATATTTCAACGGAATTTTTTAAACATAACGCATATATTCATAAATCTTTATTATGTTTTAGACATACAAATGATGACATTGGTAGCTTCTATCATAGTGCAAGTGGTACTCCAGACAACATAGTGCGAGGTCGTTATGGTTCGCGTAATCCAGCCACTGGTCAAGTAGAAGAAACCGTCTATACAGCAGGTCCACGTGGGTAAGTATACACAATCAAACACACTTACGCATATACAGTGACCGATAAGGGTGTACGTACGACTACATTGTAGAAGTTATGCGTTAACGAAAAAGTTAAACAAGTATTTTTGTAAAAAGTGCTGTATAGGTAATTTATAAAGCTTTAATTTAAGCTTAATGGCGTCCAGATTGAGTAAATATTAAATGTGATACAAGGGTCGAAATGGATATTGAAATTATTGATAGGTTTTTTTTTTAATATTTTGAAGTCGTGTTTTTTAAAGTTCAAACATTAAAAATTGAAAAAAATGGTATATTAATTTATATTCAGTTAACAAAAATTTTTTTTTAATGAAACAAACAAAAATTAAAATTTTTTAAATACAGTAAAAGAAATCAGCATTTTTTTACCTCCAATACTTTTGACTACCAATTTTTTGTAAACAAAGAAAATGTTTAATTATTTTCATTTCTCACTACTATACGCTTAGGTGTACTAAAATTAAAATAAAAATATATATATATTCTTTGCCTACAAAAAATTGGAGTTAAAAAAATGTGAATTTCTTTTACTGAATTTAAAAGATTTTCATTTTTGTTTGGGTCGTTGGAAAAATTTGTTGATAACTGAATATAAACTATTGGACCATTTTTTAAATACTACATGTTAGAAATGGAAAAAATCGACTTAAAAATATTTTGAAAAAATTGTGTAAAAATGGTCTTTCAATAATTTCAGGATCCTATTCACAAAAAAAGTCATAATTCAATCATAACTCAATTTTTTCCATGTGGTTGTTGTAAACAATCATAAAAAAAAAATCAAATTTTGTTTAAAAATTTCAAAAAAAATAAAGACCTGCTATCGTCTCAAAATTGACAAATAATTTTAAATTTTGAGATTTTTTATAATTGTGTTTACAACAAACACAGGGAATATGAAGTTTTAAAGTAATAAAATTTTAATTCTGTTTTATATATATGGGGCATTCCATGTCAATTCGGACACTTTGAATTTTTTTTTTTTTTAGATTTTCCCAATTTGTTTACAGTTTTTAGTACCCTTCGAAAACTCCTTCGTGGTAAATTTTCAAATTTTTTTGATGACCCGTTCAAAAGATATCGAATTTTTAAAAATTGGTAGTTTGTACCTTTACTTAAACTTCTTTTACTCATAACTTCTTCAATAATGGTCCAAATTTCAAATTTTTTTTCTTCAAAATTTTTGTTTTTTTACGTACTTTTTAAAAAAAATACCTAAAAATTCTTAAAAGCGCTCTAGTATGCGATTTTTAGGTTTTAAAATTTAAATCTCATTTTTGAAAATGTTTGTACTCTTCGAGTTTTTTGAAATTTTTTTTGTGTAAAACTTCTATCGATTCAACAAATTTTTTGCCCAGGACGATCTTGGAATAACGATTATTACCATTTTTTAAAATTTTTTGAAAAAAATTTATTGTAATTTTCCAATCTTAAAATCATTTCTACTGCTCCAATGGTGCGTCATAGAGGGGTAATTTATAAGAAAGACCCCATTAATTTTTACGTCTTAACATATCTTTAGAACAAACTAATACCCGATCTCCAATTTCTAAGGGGGCTCCCACCAGTGTTGCCATATACTTATCAAGATTTCCCTTTTTTTGCAAGTTTTTTGAGGTGCTAAAAAGATTTCAAGATTTTTTCTAAAAAAATAAGTTTTTTGGAAAATAATAAAGTTTTTTCAAGTTTTTCTTACTTAGTTAAAAAATACAAAAGCATCATTTTTTTTGTAAATACCCGAAATATTGGTCGTAGACCAAGCTTTTAGTATACCGACCGATTCAGAATCACTATCTGATTTGACTTAGCGTGTCCGTCCTTCAGTCTATGAAAACGGTTACAATTAAATACGTCTTTATTCTATGAAAATATGAGATATTCGATTACAATTTTGTTTTTAGCTTGGTAACCTTATTATATCCATTTAAAATCAGACCATTCTTTGACTTGGTCGCCATATGAAAATTCCACACGATATTCACTTAAATCTGTAAGTTGCCAACATAGAATAATTTTTCTCTTAAATTGTTGCACTAAGATTTTACCACATATAGATCCAATCCGTCATATATTGTCGAGCATGCACCGGTGTTTGATATTTGCTTACTGTGTACAATTTTCTGAGCCTTCATAAGTTATGACCAGGGAAACCAAAAATATGCTCTAAAAAACACGTTTTATGCGCTTAAAAAATGCTCTTAAAAACGGAAAATATGCTCTAAAAACACTAAAAATATGCTCTTAAAAAAAATTATGCCCATTTTTTGCGGTGTTTTTTACAATTTGTTAGAGAATAGACCTCCCAAATACCGTTATGTGCGGTAGTTAGAGGGTTAAATATGTTCAACAAAAATATTTGCCTTAATATTTTCTACCAAGTTGCTGAATATACCCAGATCTAAAGAAAACTTAGTTTCATATACCGATTTGAAGCAAGAACAGGCCAAAGGGGAATCAATCGTCATAATTCCGTAATTGTTGAAAAAAACATCCTTGTTAGATAAAAAAATTTGCAATTAAATGTTGTCATAAAAAAAAATTGGAAAAGAATGCTCCAAAAATTAAAAAAAAAAATGCTCTAAATATCCAAAAAAAATGATCTAAAAAGTGGAAAAATGCTCTAAAAATTGAAAATATGCTCTAAAAATATGCTCTTATGCTAAAATATGCTCTTAAACCTAAAATATGCAAAAATATGCTCTTAAGGCTAAAATATGCAAAAATATGCTCTAACAAATCGATGCCAGATTTCTTAAAAACTTCTGAAACGGATGAATACCTTACCCATTTATCAATAAAATGCACAGGAAAAAACATGATGCTGCATATTTTTGGTTTCCCTGGTTATGACTCTTTCAAGGCTCCAAAAAATTAATAGAACGCTCGACATTTGGATTCCTGACAGAGTCATGTTTGACTCTTAATTCTGGATATGTAAAAAAATCAAAATATGTTTTTTGAGCATTCATAAAAGAGTCAGGAAAGAATACGAACATATATTTTGCAGAATCTTTTATGAGTCATATAAGACCCATGTAGGTTAGTTGGTAGCATGCTAGCCTATGAAGCAGGGGGTCGTGGGTTCGATTCCCACTAAACCCTTAGTCGATTTCGATACAACAAGACGACGGTCATTGTAACCAGTTCTCGGTTAGGTTTAATTAATTATTAAAAATGATTTGCAATTAAATTGCGAAAACTAAATAAAAACTGATCGTTGGATTAAAATTATTATTATGATATTATAAGAGCGCTAAGAAAAAGGGATTATGTTTTCTGAACGTCTAAGAACTCTTTTATGAGTCTTTTCCTGCTCCAAATGAACGCTTGGTTGTTTTTTTTATTATTTTTTTTACACTTGCTATAAAAAATGAATTGAAAATACATAATGAAAATACATAATGTATTAATTTTTAATTTTTTCAATACTTTTGTAAAAAAAAAGGTTTTTTCACAAAAAAAAAGATTTTTTTTCAGAAATAAAAAGTTTTTTCAAAAAATATATGGCAACACTGGCTCCCACACAAAACGACATTTTTTTAGATTTGCTCAAACCGCTCTAACTGCCCTTAGAGCAAACATTTTATCTGAACACACCTACCCTCTATCTCAAATTGTTAAGGCGGTCCCCATAAAATTTTTTTTATTTTTTGTAAATTTGTTTTATTTAATCAGCTTCTACCGGTCCAATGGTGGGTCCGAGAGGGGTCATTAGTGAGACCGAACCCCCTTTATTTTTATCCTACAACATTTTTTTAAAACATACCTACGCCCTATCTCCATTCCCTAAGTAGGCTCCCATACAAATAACAGTTGGAGCAAATTTTATAAAAATGTAATTTTGAATGGAAGCCTACTTAGGGAGTGGAGATAGGGCTGTGGTATGTTTTACAAAAATGTTGGAGGGTAAAAATAAATGGGAGTCGGTTTCACTAATGACTCCTCTCGGACGCGCCATTAGACCGGTAGAAACTGATTAAATAAAACAAATTTACAATTGGAGATCGGGTATTAGTTTGTTCCAAAGATATGTTAAGACATAAAAATTAATGGGGTCAGTCTTACAAATGACCCCTCTATGACGCACCATTGGAGCAGTAGAAATGATTTTTAGATTGTAAAATTACAATAAATTTTTTTCAAAAAATTTAAAAAAATGGTAATAATCGTTATCCCACGATCGTCCTGGACAAAAAATTTGTCGAATCGATTGATGTTTTACACAAAAAAATTTCAGAAAAATTGAAGAGTACAAACATTTTCAAAAATGAGATTTAAATTTTAAAACTTAAAAATCGCTTACTAGAGCGCTTTTAAGAATTTTTTGGGATTTTTTTTTAAATACGTAAAAAAACAAAAATTAACATTTTTTTTTTTTTGAAATTTGGAACATTATTGAAGAAGTTATGAGTAAAAGTAGTTTGAGTAAAGGAACAAACTACCAATTTTTAAAAATTCGATATCTTTTGATCGGCTCATCAAAAAAATCTGAAAATCTACCACGAAGGAGTTTTCGAAGGGTACTAAAAACTGTTAACAAATTGGGAAAATCTAAAAAAAAAAATTTTCAAAGTGTCCGATTTGACATGGAATGCCCCATACATACTTTATGGGTCCCATACCGAAAATTCGATGAGTTACAAACGGAATGACAAACTTATATATACCCTCTATCACTAAGAGGAGGGTGTAAAAAAAAAAATTTTTTTAACTTAAAAATAAAAAAATTATAATCGCGAATATCGCTAATACATACACAGAAAAAAATATGGAGGAAACAAATTTGAGCAATCACTTGTTTAAATTTAAAAACAAAAATTGAGTAATTTTTTAATTGACGCAATTAAAAATTTACTTAAAAATTTTAAAAACAATTTAAGTAAATAATTTAATAAAAATTTTATAGTTTTTTTAATTTTTTTTAAACTCTCATAGTTTT
This sequence comes from Pegoplata infirma, assembly GCA_963921195.1. Lineage (NCBI taxonomy): Eukaryota > Metazoa > Arthropoda > Insecta > Diptera > Anthomyiidae > Pegoplata > Pegoplata infirma. The sequence continues at coordinate 55,785,149 of OY992539.1, forward strand.
TCGAATTCTCGTTTAGTTTATAGTTTTTTGTATATGTATATGAAAGTTTGTAATCGTCTTCATAAAATTTTCCTATGTTTTTGAGACATAAATATGTTTGGTAAAGTTTGAAACAACAAGTTTTTTGTTTTTTTTTTTGTAAAAAGATTTAAAACTTTTTTAAACTTTTAAAAAAATAAATAGATAAATTTTGAGTAAATTTTTAATTGTGTCAATTAAAAATTTACTCATTTTTTTTCAAACATTTAATAAATTTTTATTAAAAATTTACTCAATACTATTAAATCGTTTACTGGTGCAAAATTGAGTAATTTTTTACTCAATAGTATTTAAAATTTACTCAAATATTTTTTTATTTTTTTCTGTGTACGATAATTTAAAAAAAAAAACTGTTATTACAATGGGATTTAGTGTACACGAACCAGCATTGCCAGATGGCTGTCGTAAATTCAAATCAAACTACAAATATTTGTATTGAACCATTTTTTCACGAAAATAAAGATTTTCGCGATAAACAAAAAATGTTTTTCGCGAAAAAAAATTCACGGTATTATGGTTTGTTGTGGTAGTTTAACAGACTTGAATGGTTTAAATTTAAAAATTATCGCAAAATTTTTAAAAATATCGTTTTTATTGTACTTAAGCATCAAAATTTTAAATCGCGAATATCGCGAATACGAGCGCTAACTTCGAAAAACGGCAGGCACCATTAAATTCAGCGTACCCGAATTAACTTTACAAGTAGGGTGTCCAGGTTGTTAAAAAAAAGTGTCAAATTCGAGCACAGTGTAATTAGGTCTATTATTGTTAACTTTGTCGTTAATGAATTACATCTTCTATGTAGTCGTAGGTTGACTTTTGTCGGCCACTGTATACTCACATATGAACGAAGAATTATTTGAAATTATTAAAGTGTTTAAAAAACATACAGACAGACAGACATAAACTTTTAAAAGTAACAAATCATTTTGTTAGATTAAATTCCATAGATTGTAACGATCAGTTAGTACTACTACTTTGTTGAAAAGAAGAGGAAGAAGTATTTAAGTTGGATGGATAATGAATATGATGAGAATGTATGTTGAAGTAGAAGCAGAAGAAGATGTTATATTTATGTGGCCTAAAGAGTTTACTGAAGCGCTAATCAAAAAATTCTAACACTTTATCATGATGCTACTGTTTCAGTGTTTTTCATGATTATTTGCTATTCAATTGTTGTCTAAAATGTTTTTTCTGTAGTTTGGTTTTTGTTTTTTTTTAAATTATTGTGTTAAAAGACTTGTTTCATTTTGTTTTTTTAATAAAGTTCAATTTCAAGCAAATGGATAAAAGAACAATAACAAATTGCACTGTATATTACAGTGGTTATAATGGATTTTTAGAAGATTAAATGTGACTTTATAAACGAATCAAACAACATTTTAAGTACAACGACCAAAATCGGAATGTGATGAAACCAAAAGCAAATGAAAGTTGACATTTTCCATAACAAAAGCCTTAACCCATTTTGGACCAAGATTCAATTTTATTTTTAATTTTTTGAAAAAGTACTTTTTTAGGGTAATAAGCACCCGTTGATTTCAAAAATCTTGTCAAAAAATGTTCAATGTTTCGTTATCCCAGAAAAGCCTGTCACTCAACTTTTTATGCAATTTAAATATTTGGATTTATTTGCTATTTTATCAATTTATTTCATTGTTTTCAAAATAAATAGTTTCTAAATGATTTAAATTAGTTGAATTTGATAACAAATTAATTAAAAAAAATTAAATTATTACAAAAAAATTAAAAGCCGAAAATAAAAATATGTAAAATTTTTATTTTTGCTTAAAACATTTTTTTTTTTTTTGCATTTAATGAAAATATAAATTGCGGTGCTTAAAGGGGGATATTTTTTTTTTTTTTTTAATTGCAGAAAGATGAGACTTAACATTTGTAACAAAATGTACCTAAAATTCCATCTTTTTCATACATAAATACATTTTTGAAAAAGGTGATCTCTACTGTTCCAAAAATCAAACAGAGGATCGAAATGGGTTAAGGCTTTGATTTTGTTCAGTGCTAAATTTTTTTTACGCATTTTACTCGCTATTATTATTATTTTTTGAAAACTGTATAAGAGGTGTATACTTAATTTTGTAATTGCCTTAAAATAACACTGTGCAACAGGGATTGAAAATCGGAATTTTGAAATGGTACTGGAGCTCAACCAAAAGAGTACTTTTTCGCCCTCGACGGTACTAAAAAAAAATAATGTCCAGTTTCTGTACGACGAACGCCAATCGTCTGCGACGAATAAGAAGAAACTGGACATTGAGGACATTCTTATCCATTTATTTATTTTTTAGAGAAAACTTCAATAAAGGTTGACTGAAATCAAATTTTTATTTATATAAATCTGTTGAAATATTTTGCCAATGAAAATCGGTTGATTTTTGGATTTTTTTTAGATTTGGCTGAAAAATGTATGAAATTGTCTGGAAAAGAAAATGTACTAAATCAGTCGCGGGGTACTACGGCATCTTTAAGAGTGAAAAAAAGTAATGAAAAAAACAATAAAGTACTAACTTTTCATCCCTGATGTGCAACAAGAAAAATGAGACTCAATGGCTTCAACGCCGCACTATGGTTCCAAATCAATTTTTTTTGGAATAAATTCCAAAAACGAAGCAAAGTAGCAAGTTTTGAATCTGGAATGGTTTTTTATCTCTTAACGCAATCAAAGAATGATTTTCAAAAAAAGAAAAAAATTGAAAAAAAAAATTGTTTTCGGAATTTTTTTTGAAAAACAACAATAATATATTTCTAGTAGTCAGTTAGCTCGGTTGAAGGCCAAAAAATTATAGTTAAAAAAAAATTTAAAGATGTGTCACGCGACAAACCGAAAATTTTTCCGAAATTTGTGCTAAACTAAAATGGCAATTGAGAGAGTTTGCCGAAAAATGCTGGCTAGATGGTAATTTTAGTATTAAATAGACCATCTAGAAAACACTTTCACATTTAAAGACTCATGCAAGTTCTTGCCCAAACACAACTTTTTGTCCACGAAAGATATAGGCTATTTTGGCTTCAAAATCCTTAAAACCGCAACCCCCAAGAATAACTCCAAAGATTCATGGAATTATAAATTAGAGTTTTTAATTAGAGTTTTTCCTTGCGCTTCAATTTTCCTTTTTAGCCTTTTTCTAATTTAATTTTTTCCCATTTGCTGTTAGTATAATTGTAATATGGTTTTCATCCCGATTTAATAATACGCCTTAAAACTATCAACTTTAAAACCGTGGCAGACTGACAGTATTGCCATCAAATTTTTTTCATTATACTTTCTTAATGGCTTGGAGTGTTGCCATTGAGAAACTGTATAAGCTTTTGGAAATTTGTTAAATTTTTTTTTTTTAATTTCTGCCAAAAAATATGCATTTGGAACCATAGTGCGCCGTAGGAAAGTAGACCATCAAGTAGACAAAATCACTAGGGATGTCGCGAATATTCGTCACTATTCGGTATTCGGCATATTCGGCATGTTTTTTGAATATTCGGTTAAATAAATATTCGTTAACAGTTTGCCGAATATTCGGTAAAATCTAAATTAGTTAAAAAAAAACACTTTTTATTAACGTTTGACTCTTTTTCGTAGTAATTTCAGTTTGTTTTTTATGCAAAAAAACTTGAGCACTTGATTAAAACTCGTATTGTTAAGGTATCAGAAAAACTAGTGTCAACAACAGCGTTGTTGTCTTTTAATCTGGTACTTTTTTTAAATATTTTACATAGGTAAAATACAGGCGTATGAATAATTAAATTATTCTGCAAATATTTGTATTCGGTTCCAACCGAATACCGAATAGTAAATATTCGGTAAAATGCCGAATACACTATTCGCGACATCCCTAAAAATCACCAAAGGGTTTTGCAAAGTCAGTTCGGATTTCTTCTTTATGGCCTACTGAAGTTTTTGATTTTTTATCAAAGGAGTTTGGAAAACGTCAACAAACGATAATAAAATAAAAATACATTCGACATCAAAACCTGGTTTAATGTTTTCAGTGAAATTGTATGGCGGTTTTAACCCTATAACTGCCATTTTAAGAGGTAATTTTAGTCCTTTTTCAAAAACTTAATACAGAAGTCTAATAAAACGTCCAATTAAAGAGTTAAAATGTTTTACAAAAATTTTCCTCATACAATTTCACTAGGGGTTGTCAAAGGTTGAAAGTTTGTGCGACATGCGCAAAATGCTTAAAAATGAACAAATATAAAAAAATATTTGTTATTTTTTTTTCCAAAGGAGTGTTAACAAAACTCGACAAAAACCAGTGTAAATATTAGGGCGGTTCGATTTTTTTCCAAAAATCGTATAGCAAAAGCATAATCTCCAAGAAATTCTAAGAACATTTCCCAAAGAAACCATGTTTCTAAAATCAAACCCTATACCGCGCCTAAAGACAGGAAGATTTGTCCGTCCGTCCTTTTTTTCATAAGCAAAACATAGAACTTGACTCCTTTTTGGTGTTTGTGTTAATTTTTGGGCTTTGGTGTTCTCTGACGTATAAAGTAAAATTTTATTGGCAACATTTTTGTTGAACATTTCGTCACCACCCACCCCCTTTTTCGGGGTGTTTTTTACGATTTGTAGGAATATAGCCAAAAATACAGTTATGAGAGGAAGTTCACAAAAATATTTGCCATAATATTTTCTACAAAGTTGCTGAACATACCCTACACCTCAGATGTAAAGAAAACATATGCTGTGTTTTTCAATAAGTGGATTTATTTTCCGATTAATCTTATTTTGTTTAAAAAAAATATTTTACCATAACAAAACAAATTTGGAATATTTTTTTCGTTATTTACGATAAGTTTGCAATTATAATCCGAAAAAATAATAAAAATATTTGGAAAATTCTGTTTTAATTTTTAAATTAATAAAAATTATTTATTATTCGACCTTTAAAATTCTATTTTTGAGAAAGATTATTCTAGCTCAAGGTCATATTTCTTTTACTAATCGTTACGATGATATTGTCAAAGTAACAATTTTCAAGAAACTTTTTATAAAGTTGTTTGTTTTAAATTGATTGGTTTGGTCATTTTGCAAGACTTACTCGACACGTGTTTCGGAATTCGTCAAATTCCATTATCAAGAGTATTTAGCAAATTGACAATCGTTTGTGGCAAAACATAAAGACTTATATTCGTATGTAAATAGTCATAACGAGAAATGTACTAAATACACAACATAATACAGCTCTAAATTTCAAACGAAAAGTCAAATCCAAACCATCACTATTTAATTCAAACATACCTTCATATATACAGCTTGTATTACAAGCCAGTATATACATACAGACAGTAGATTTCTTACGCGAGTAAGATGTTCACTGCTTTTGTTGTATTCCTTCTTATTCATAATATGAACAGAAGTGAGGCGTGCTATCCTTTTGTTTAAATTCTGTTTTAATTTTTAAATTAATAAAAATTATTTATTATTCGACCTTTAAAATTCTATTTTTGAGAAAGATTATTCTAGCTCAAGGTCATATTTCTTTTACTAATCGTTACGATGATATTGTCAAAGTAACAATTTTCAAGAAACTTTTTATAAAGTTGTTTGTTTTAAATTGATTGGTTTGGTCATTTTTTTTAGTACATTTCTCGTTACATTCTCGTACATTTCTCGTTATGACTATTTACATACGAATATAAGTCTTTATGTTTTGCCACAAACGATTGTCAATTTGCTAAATACTCTTGATAATGGAATTTGACGAATTCCGAAACACGTGTCGAGTAAGTCTTGCAAAATGACCAAACCAATCAATTTAAAACAAACAACTTTATAAAAAGTTTCTTGAAAATTGTTACTTTGACAATATCATCGTAACGATTAGTAAAAGAAATATGACCTTGAGCTAGAATAATCTTTCTCAAAAATAATATTTGGAAAATTAAAAAAGTTATAAATAAATCAAAATTAATCCAAAATGGACTTATTAAATCCTAAAAATTAGTTGGATTAATTTTGATTGATTTATAACTTTTTTAATTTTCCAGATTTTTTTATTATTTTTTCGGATTTTAAATGCTAATTTATCGTAGATTACGGAAAAAAATATTACAAATTTGTTTTGGCATGTTAAAATATTTATTTTGTACTAAATAAGATTAATCCGAAAATAAATCCACTTATTGAAAAACACAGCAATAGTTTTATATACCGATATGCTGCAAGAACAAGCCAAAGCTGGGAAATTTTAACCTCCTCTAAAATAAAATTCCGATGTGATCTTTCAAAACGCCGACACACCTATATCTTTTCTTGGTCTCCTCTACCAGAATCAATCGTCGGAACCCCGTAATTTTTGAAAAAAATTTAAATTTGTTGTACAGTGTTATTATAATTACTTAAAAACTGTATAAGAGGCGTATACTTAATTTTGTAATTGCCTCTAAATAACACTGTGCAAAAAGAATAATGAGCCTTAATGCCATATGAAAGTAGACCATCAAGTAGACAGTATCACCAAAGGGTTTTGCAAAGTCAGTTAGGATTTCTTCTTTATGGCCCACTGAAGTTTTGGATTTTTTTATCAAAGGCGTTTGGAAAATGTCAAAAAACTATAATAAAAATACATACGACCTTCAAAACCTGGTTTGATGTCTTCAGTAAAATTGTGTGGCGGTTCTTTTCTTAGAACATATTAACCCTCTAACTGCCATTTTAAGGCAGTAGTCCTTTTTCAAAAACTTAACATAGTAGTCTAATAAAGCGTTCATTTGTAGTGTTAAAATGTTTACAAATATTTTCCTCGTACAATTTCACTAGGGATTGTCAAAGGTTGAAAGTTTGTGCGACATGCACAAAAATGTTTAAAAATGGACAAATATTTAAAAATCAATAGCGGTATTCAGAGTCTTGCTTGCCAGTCCTGGCACTGGTGGTAAAAGAGCACTTTTCAAAATTACTTTTCAAAATACATGTTGTGATGCGAATATCTGGTTTACTGGGTATTTATTAAATACTAAGGGCGGATTACTCAATGAAAAGTTAGCTGCTAACTGCCGATTTAACGGAGCCTTATGTCAAAATTTGTATGAATAAGTTAAATTTAACGGAGAGTTATTTTATAACAGAGCATTGAGTAATCCAGCCTAAGTAGTTTATTTTTTATTAATTCACCTGTTCTAAATTTCGTATTTCGTTTTTTTAAATTTGTCAATTTTATTATTTTTGAAATCATTCGTTTTCTGTTGTTATTGAAAGAATTGTTTTTGTGTTAAAATATTTGAACTTGTCGTGATATTTTGTATTTTTACGGTTAATAAACTGCATTTTTATAAAAACCGTGTGGCGTGATTAATTAAAAGCATATCCTACATACATGTATTTTTCGAAAGAAGTACTCTTTTGCTACATTGCCAGGGTTGGCAACAAGACTCTGAATACCTCTAATGTTTGTTATTATTTTTTATCCAAATTAGTGTTAACTTCTGAGCTAAAAATTATGTTCTGAAGTGTTTTATAAAATTTTATGACGATTCTTTTCTTTGACAAAACTAACCCTCTAGCTCCCGTTTAAGGGGTAATTTTTGTCCTATTTTAAAAGAAATACATAAATGTCTTTAAAAAGGAAGTTAAAATGTTCTAAAAATATGTTGTGATATGTTGTGAAAAGCATTTGTGATTTCTCACAAGAAAAAATTTTCGTAAAATACACGAAATTTTTCGAAATGTTTCGTACATTGTACGAAAGAATATTTTTAATTTTTCGATACGAAAATATTTTGTAGATTGAATTCAGAATTTCGATACGCGAAATTTAAAATGAAAAGCAGAAATAAATTTAGATATTTACACAAATAATACAATTCTGAAAATTACCAATTTTTTTAAAGTAACGTATTTATTGAGCGAATATCCTTAGAGATAAAATAGAGTTAATATAAGTACTTGTTATGTTAATTCATGTGACCTCGAACTAGAATTAACTCTTTTTAATTGCACAATTAAAATATTAAATAAATAAATAACTAACTTTGATTGTTTTTAACAAAAATTTGTTAAATGCCGTTCGAAGCCACTGTGCAGCACAATAAACAATAATTGTTTGTTAAACGTTTTGTTATTGTTTTTTTTTTTGTGCAATCTCCGGTTTTAATTTGGTTTAAATTAAAAAATTTTTTTCATATTTGTTCAATCTTCAAAAACTGTTCGCTTTTAAACGCTAAAAAAAGGAAATTCTTGTAAAATATGAATTTAAAATTGAGCATGATAAATGATTTTAATTGTATTACTACATCATTTGGAATGATACATAAATTAAAACGTTAATTCATAAAGAATATTAAGCGCCACATTTGATTTTCTTAATCATATCGAATTTATTCAATGTTCTGTATATCCGTTTTCGTTGCATATCATAGATTATCATTATACAGACTGCCCCATTGTTCTTTACACTGGGAATCATTTTCTTAATTTTTTTTTTTAAAGATTTTATACACACTGATAATTTATAATGTAATTATTTACACAAGTGTAAACGTGAAAACTCACAATAATTTGTCATTTTATTAAAAACGTAATTTATCAAATTTTTTGCGATGTACTTTAACATTACAGAAAAGACACATTTTCTTAAAAGTAGTTTATGAATTTTGTCACAATTTAGTAAAATTTAACTAAAAGTTTGAAAATTTTCTAAACTAGAAGGAAGTTCATACACTCATAATAATAACTCTGTAAAATGACTGTAATCTCAGTTCAACAGATGTTTGACATGGTTTTCTGTCAAAATACATATTTAAAGAAAATAATTTGTATTTTGTTGTGACAAAAAAAAAAATTTCATCTTTTATATTACTTTTAACTTTGTAATCTTAATTTTACAGATAATTAACAGAATTTTCTGCTAAAATACAGATTTAAGCAAAATACTCTGTATTTTTTATAACCAAAAACAGAGTTTTGTCTGTATTTTAAACCGACTGAAATCGGTTTATGTTTTGACCTAGCCCCCATTCAAAGGTCCCTTTCAAATTTTCCTAAAACGGCGCTAACAAGCGTATTATAATAGGTATCGTGAAATTTGGCAGGTATACAAATTATGTATTCAAAAATCATTGTTTTAAGTTATAAAGAAATCTGACCAGTTGTATTTCTAGTCCCCATAGAAACCACCCACTCGATATTCACATAAGTCCCTTAAAATGCTTGAAATTGGTTTATGTTTTGACCAAGCCCCCATACAAAGGTGCCCTTCAAATTTCTCTAAAGCAGCCATAACAAGCATATTTTAATAGGTATCCAGAAATTTCGCTGGTATAAATATTATGTATTCAAAAATCATCGTTTAAAATTATTAAGAAATCGGACCAGTTTTACTTTTAGTCCCCATACGAACCACTCACCCGATATTCACATAAATCCCCTAAAATGCTTTAAAATTGTAAATATTTGCTTAAAATTTTGTTTGCAGGCATTTAACATTACAATTGAAGGGCTTACTGCAAAAACTTGATAAGCAACATTTTATTTTTATACCCTCCAACCACAGTATGGGGGGTATACTCACTTTGTCATTCCGTGTCATTCCGTAACGCATCGAAATATCGGTCTAGGACCCCATAAAGTATATATATTATTGATCAGTGATCGATTCTAAGACATTCTAGCGATGTCCGTCCGTCTGTCCGTCTGTAGAGGACACGATACAGTCCAAAATAAAAGAGCTAGGCTTTCGAAGTTTAGCACGAATATGTCTTATATTCCTAGGCAGGTTAAGTTCGGAAATGGTCAAAATCGGACCAAGGGGGAAAAAGTTCCCCCTTGGAGAACTAAACCTACCTCTGAAAAACTGTATTTTTTTTGCAGGATTTTTCGTACTTTTTTAAGCAAATGCAACATTTTAATATCGGAGGAAGCTCAAAACCCTGTATGTGGACTCAACGGATTTAAAAAAAATAGGAATAAAATTTGACCCGCCCCTTTTGTGGGCGTGGATATAAAAAATGTATTTTAATAATGATTAATTGGATTAAATAATTGCATGAATCATAATTAATCCATTTGATAATATCTATCGCAAGGGAAGGTGTCTCCCAATGACTCCCACCAAACCCCCAAACCACCCCCACCAAAATAAAGACGCCCCTGAAATTTTTTTATACCCTCCAAACACAGTATGGGGTTATACTCACTTTGTCATTCCGTTTGTAACGCATAAAAATATCGGTCGAGGACCGCATAAAGTATATTATTGATCTATGATCGATTCTAAGTCGTTCTATGAATGTCCGTCCGTCCGTCTGTATAAAACACGATTCAGCCCAAAATAAAAGAGCTAGACCTCTGAAAATTAGCCAGAATATGTCTAATATTCATAGGCCGGTTAAGTTCGGAAATGGGCTAAATCGGACCAAGGGGAAAAAGGTTCCCCCTTAACGAACTAAAAAAACCTCTTAAAAAACGCAATTTTTATATCATTTTGTGCAATTTTTGTTAAACAAATGAAACCTTTTTGTGTCAGAAGGGGTTCACACTCCTTCACTTAGACCCAGGGGCCTGGAAAATTTAGTTTTTTTCTGCCCGCCCCCTTTTGTGGGCGTGGATTTAAAAAAATCATTAAAATAATGAGAAAAAAGTATTACTAAATTAAAAAAAGCATAATAAATTAGTTAACATTTCCCCCACCACCCACACCGACCCCCCCCCCCCAAAAAAAAAAAATTACTCTGGATTTTTTATATGTTTTAACATGTTGGAGGGTATCAAAGATTCGGCATAGCCGAATTTAACACTCTCACTTGTTTTTGTTGTTTTTCGCCTTCTATTAATGTTCCATGGACAGATTTTTGGCAGAAGTCTTGCTTAAACCCTCCGTACAAGTATCTTGAATATGAAAGTTCTTCAAAATATCTGTTTTCTACATTATTTCAAAAGTTTTAATTTAAAAGCCGTCATTGAATGAAATGCTGCTTATCGAAATTTTACAATAAGCCCTTAAATTATACCTTTTTTGGACTCGGTCCTCTATAAAAATTTCGCCCGATATTCAGTTAAATCAGTCTCTTGGCAACAAATGTAAGCCGATTTTACTCAAATTTGGTTTAAGTTTATTTTCTATGCTAATAAACTATCTTACCAAATATGAATTCAATCGCTCCATATTTGGACTTGGGACCCATTTTCTGGAACACTATATTGTGTGGTATTATATGGTCGGTCTTCAACGACTTTAATTACCTTATAAATTCGAAATTCAAAATGAAAACTTTTAATATTCAAATTATAACTACACACAAAAAATTATTGGCTAAAAATTTTCAATTAAATGTATTGATCAACAAAAATTAAATGAGTCAATCAATGTTTTGATTAAAATTTTTGCTATTTTTTGTTACAAATTTTCAACATACCAGATTTTTTTTTTTTCGTTTATTTGAATAGATTAATTAAAAAATATACAAAATAATCGGGCTTTACTTTTTTTATTGTTGGCAACATATTGGAAAGCAAAAAAGTTGAATTTTTTGATAGTTTTGTCATAAGCTTACAATTCATTTGTTAAATCAATCATTATTTTGATTGACGTTAAACAAAAAATTGATCAAATTTTTGATCAAAATCGAAAAAATGTTTGATTGAAAAAATTTTCAAGCAATCACCTACAATTTGATGATTGGAGGAATTTCAATCAAAAAATTGATTGAATCCGCGTTTTTGTTGATTGAAACTCGTTTTAAATTTTTTCTGTGTATGTATATATTTTTTTATTGTGTTTTTCTGTTTATTGAGAGTTTTTAATTTATAACAAGTTAACTTTAACAAGTCTTAGCGAACACCTTCTTAGAAACGGTGACGGTAGACACGACGACGGACGGTTCTGTAACGGTAACCATCATCAGCTAATTCAGCAGTTTGTTCAACGGGAGCTGGGGCAGCTGGAGGAATGTAGGTGTTTTGTGGAGCAGGGGCGGGGATATGTACAGGGGCGGGGATATGTACAGGAGCGGGGGCTGGTACATGGACTGGAGCTGGAATATGGACTGGAGCGGGTGCTGGAATATGAACTGGAGCTGGAGCAGCTGGGGGAATATAAGTATTCTTGGGGGCAACAGGTGCAGGAGCTGGGGCAGCTGGGGGAATATAAGTATTCTTGGGGGCAACAGGTGCAGGAGCTGGGGCAGCTGGGGGAATATAGGTATTCTTAGGAGCAACTGGTTCTGAAATATGTACTGGTGCTGGAACGGGAGCTGGAGGATGATAATCATAACCCAATTCCGAAACATCAGCCATAACACAGGCTACCATAGCTAAACCCAAAATAAGGAATTTCTAAAAATAAAAAAAAAAATAAAAATTAGTAAAAATAGCACTCCTCCACAAATTAAAAAAAAAAAAAACATACCATCTTGACTGAGTTTGGTTGAGTTTTGTTTTTTTGTTGTGTACTACAGAAGAGTTGAACAAATTGTGATATTAATTTGTGCTAATTATTTCTATATTTATACTTAATTTTCAAAAAAACAAAATATTCATTAATTTCATTTATGTTCCGGTTTTTTTGCTTAAAAAATTAACTTAATTTAAAAGAATCAAAATAAAAGTTAATACAATTTTACATAATATTGTTTTTATTGAAGTCGTTGACAGAAAATTAACATAATTTATTCTATTTATTGTATCGATGGCTTACTTATGTATATTCAAAACCCTCTATCTTTCATTTTCAAAAAATTACTTTTTGATAGTAAAATATTTAGTGAAACATCCCTAATCTATGGTTTGAATTTCAAAAAAAAATATATATGGGGCATTCCATGTCAAATCGGACACTTTGAAATTTTTTTTTTTTAGATTTTCCCAATTTGTTTACAGTTTTTAGCAGCCTTCGAAAACTCCTTCGTGGTAAATTTTCAGATTTTTTTGATGACCCGTTCAAAAGATATCGATTTTTTAAAAATTGGTAGTTTGTTCCTTTACTCAAACTTCTTTTACTCATAACTTCTTCAATAATGGTTCAAATTTCAAATTTTTTTTTCAAAATTTTTGTTTTTTTACGTACTTTTTAAAAAAAATCCCAAAAAATTCTTAAAAGAGCTCTAGTATGCGATTTTTAAGTTTTAAAATTTAAATCTCATTTTTGAAAATGTTTGTACTCTTCGATTTTTTTGAAATTTTTTTGTGTAAAACTTCTATAGATTCTACAAATTTTTTGCCCAGGAGGATCGTGGGATAACAATTATTATTATTTTTTAAAATTTTTTGAAAAAAATTTATTGTAATTTTCCAATCTTAAAATCATTTCTACTGCTCGAATGGTGCGTCATAGAGGGGTCCTTTATAAAACCGACCCCCATTAATTTTTTTGTCTTAACATTTCTTTGGAACAAACTAATACCCTATCTCCAATTTCTAAGGGGGCTCCCACACAAAACGAAATTTTTTAAAATTTGCTCCAACCCACTGTGGGCCAGGATTTCCATTTTTTGGCCAATAAGGTCTGTAAGGCAACACATATTTAAAAATATTTTTTCGGAATGTCGACATCTTGAATTTTGTCCACCTTTAATATGTTTTTATTATAGCTTTAAGTTTTTTTTTTGCATGAGGTTAAAGTCAATGTTTGAGATTTTTTTTATATTTTTTATTTATGAAACAAATAATTTTTTTTTGTACTTCGACACAATATTTTTTCAAATTTTCAATGAAGTTCTCCTAAAGACATACCTGTTTGTTCAACAAATGATATAAACTGCCAAAAAGTAAGCTATAAGCATATTTTTTTAAAAATAAATTATGGAAATTCATACTTTTGTTGAAATCCGCCTTTTTTCAACACCAAAGTCCAAAAAAGTCCAAACGATATTGACAAACCACGAACTACGATCTGTCTCTGACAATGTATTCTATTCACATTTTTGCGACCCTGTGCGACCGTTCATAAACTTTTGATCTAGAGGCAATAAACCAAAATATGACGTTTAGAAATGCCCTAAAATGGAACTTCAACATTTTTCGATATTTTTGTTTCTATTGATTTCTAATAAAAAATGCCTCACTTTGACAACATTGGCGTGATAACTGCTGATGGGCACGTGAGTGAATTTTGACTCACGCTCACGAAAAAAAAAACAAACTTTACTCAACCTTTTTTTTTCTCTCACTTACTCACTATTTACGTGAGTAAACAAAACACCACTCACGTGTGACTCACGCTCACTCGTAACTCACGCTAAACATTTAAAACACGAAAAAAATTGTAAAAACTGAATCAATACAATTAAATAGTTTTGACTCACGCAAAAAAATTGCACTCACTACGAATCACTCACGCAAAAAATTGTCTCACTCACTTATCACTCACGAACAAAAAATTTTAATCACGCTCACTTTCGATCACGAGTAATTCACGTGACCAGCGTCCATCTCTAGTGCTAAACATTAAAGCTGGTAACGCATTTAAGCGGGCATATTTTGGCAATAGCATTTTTAATATTTTTTACGAAATTGTAAGCTTGTAGCATTATTTGTACATTTAAGATGGCAAATGCTTATTGGAAATAAAAAAGTTCTCTCTCCTAAATGAGCCACCGAATATATGAACTTTTTGACGCATTTAAAAGAGAAATATTTTATTAAAATCTTCTGATAAAAGCACAAAGAGGGATTTATAAAAACTTATAAATTTAAACATGGTACATTTTTTTAAAAAGCTATGTCCTAAATTTTGGATCCGCCATTTTGATTTCAAAAAATCTGAGTTCGTATTCGTGTTGTGCAGTCATTTCCTAGTGATATTTTGAAATATTAATCAATGTTGATTAATCAAATATTTTGAATATTTGATTCTTAAATCAGATTTGGCATTCCAAAAACCATCAAAATCAGACAACATAGAAAAAAACTTTTTATTTGACGCCATTTTGGATCCGCCATTTTGAATTTAAAAAATAATTACTGACCCTAAATACATCAAAAATTACTTATTTAAGTACAATTAGCTAAGAATTACAAAAGCATATTCGCCATATTGGATCCGCCATTTTGAATTTCAAATCTTTAATTCCAAAATCAGTTTTAACATCCGAAAAACCATTAAAATCTAAGTTTTTGGCCAAAAGAGACAACATATAAAAAATTTTAAATTTAAATTTGTCGCCATATTGGATCCGCCATTTTGAATTTTAAAAGTCTGAGCTCATATTCGTTATTAACGACCCCAAATACATCGATAATGATTATATTAAACACAATAAACAAAGAATTTAAAAATTATGTCCGCCATTTTGGATCCGCTATTTTGAATTTTGAAATTTTTTTTCCAGAATCGTGATCAGCGATCCTTTAACACCCATATGCAATACTTTTTTGACATATAGGTTAATCGGTCTATTTATGGCCAAAATTCAGGGATGCTGGCCCACAGTGCAACCGCTCTAACTGCGCTAATAGTGCCCTTAGAGCAACAAAATGTATGACCGACCCACAATATTTTTTTAGTCCAAACATTTTCTCTGAACACACCAACCCTCTATCTTTAACTGTTAAGGCGGTCTCCATCCATTTTTTTTATTTTTTGTAAATTTGTTTTATTCAATCAGCTTCTACCGGTCCAATGGTGCGTCCGAGAGGGATCATTAGTGAGACCGACCCCCATTCATTTTTACCCTACAACATTTTTTTAAAACATACCTACGCCCTATCTCCACTCCCTAATTAGGCTCCCATACAAATAACAGTTGGAGCAAATTTAATAAAAATGTAATTTTGTATGGGAGCCTACTTAGGGAGTGGAGATAGGGCGTAGGTATATTTTAAAAAAATGTTGTAGGGTAAAAATAAATGGGGGTCGGTCTCACTAATGATCCCTCTCGGACGCACCATTGGACCGGTAGAAGCTGATAAAATAAAACAAATTTACAAAAAATAAAAAAAAATTGTATGGAGACCGCCTTAACAATTGGAGATAGAGGGTAGGTGTGTTCAGAGAAAATGTTTGGACTAAAAAAATATTGTGGGTCGGTCATACATTTTGTTGCTCTAGGGGCACTATTAGGGCAGTTAGAGCGGTTGGAGCAAATTTTACAAAATGTCGTTTTGTGTGGGAGCCCCCTTAGAAATTGGAGATAGGGTATTAGTTTGTTCCAAAGAAATGTTAAGACAAAAAAATTAATGGGGGTCGGTCTTATAAAGGACCCCTCTACGACGCATAATTCGAGCAGTAGAAATGATTTTAAGATTGGAAAATTACAATAAAATTTTTTCAAAAAATTTAAAAAAATAATAATAAGCGTTATCCCACGATCCTCCTGGGAAAAAAATTTGTAGAATCGATAGAAGTTTTATACAAAAAAATTTCAAAAAAATCGATGAGTACAAACATTTTAAAAAATGAGATTTAAATTTTAAAACTTAAAAATCGCATACTAGAGTTATTTTAAGAATTTTTTGGGATTTTTTTTTAAAAAGTACGTAAAAAAACAAAAATTTTGAACAAAAAAAAATTTGAAATTTGGACCATTATTGAAGAGTTATGAGTAAAAGAAGTTTGAGTAAAGGAACAAACTACCAATTTTTAAAAATTCGATATCTTTTGAACAGGTCATCAAAAAAATCTGAAAATTTATAACGAAGGAGTTTTCGAAGGGTGATAAAAACTGTAAACAAATTGGGAAAATCTAAAAAAAATTTTTTTCAAAGTGTCCGATTTGACATGGAATGCCCCATATATTGTTTTTTTTGCAATTTTATTTAAATTTTTTGTTATTTTTCTATTAAACCGAATTAGTTTTTCGGAATGCAAAACCCTATATCTGCTTAAATAACACTAGTTTACAAATTAAAAAAAAATTTTGCGATCCATGAATTGAAATATCTTCGCTTTATTATTTAATAAAAAAAAGTAAGAAAGTTAAAGTCGGTCAAGACCGACCATATGACACCCTACACCAGTGTTTTCCGGAAAATGGATTCCAAGTCCAAACATGGACCGATCGGATCTATCTTTTGTTAGATCACTATTTTTGTGTAGAAAAAACACACAGGTCAAATTTTAGTGGAATTGGTTAATTTTTTTCCCAATAGACTGATTTAACTGAATATCGGTTGACATTTTTATATGGACTAAGGGGGACTAGGGACTAAGTCCAGAAATGGTCTAATTATATTCCGATTTGATTAGGTTACAAAAGTACACGTTTAACACATAAAAATAATATTTTTAGCAAATACAGTCAAACCCGGATATAACGAACTCCGAGGGACCATTGAAAAAAGTTCGTTATAAGGGAAGTTCGCTATAAGCCAGGTATATTTTTTATCAACCAAGTTTTATTTCCAAAAAAAATTATCCAGATTTGTTTTATTTTATATTTTTTTCTTTAATAAACTACGTATTGAGAAGAAAACATTAAAAATATAAACTAATTTTATTAAAATTATAATATAAACTAAAAATTTCCAACCTTTTGTGAGTTTGATAAACATGATTGTCGCTCATTAAAAAATATTTATGGCAGTTCGTTATAAAAAGTTAAATACTAGTGCATACGTTCAGTACTGTAGTACATACCAGGAATACCGGTATTCCTGGTTCTCGGTATTACCGGGAAATGGTACCGGTTTCCCGGTTCTTGAATTATTCCCGGTATTCACGGTTCCGGTTCTGGCGGTATTACCGGTATTGCCGGGACAACCGGTATGTATATTTTGTAAAATTTTGTACAATTAAAATTTTTTCTTCCCTTTTGCCAAAAATAATACAAAATTTGTGAAAAACACCATTTCCATTTTTTTTTATGAATTTAAGAAAAACAAGTGAGAGTGTTAAATTCGGCTGTGCCGAAACATTTATACCCTCCAAAATGTAAAAAATTGTCAGAGCGTTTGTTTTTTTTTTTGGGGGGGGGGGGAGGTGATGTGTTTCAGTGGGGGACGTTGAGAGCACCTTCCCATCCCGATAAATATACTAAATTTTTCATTTATTTAACAAAAATACAAAAAAACATGTAAAAAAGTGTATTTTTTCAGAGGTTTGTTGAGTTCTTCAAGGGGGAACATTTTTCCCCCTGGGCCGATTTTGCCCATTTACGAATTTAACCTGCCTAGGACCATAAGACATATTCGTGCCAAATTGCAGGAGGCTAGCTGTTTTATTTTGGACTGCATCGTGCCATTTACAGACAGGCTGACGGACAGACGGACATTCACAGAATGTCTTAGAATCGATCATGGATCAATAATATATATACTTTATGGGGTCCCCGACCGGTATTTCGATGCGTTACAAACGGAATGACAAAGTGAGTATACCCCTCTACTGTGGTTGGAGGGTATAAAAAATGTTACAAGATTTTGAAATAACTTTACAAATACAATTAAATAATTCTAAAATACTGATTAAATAGTGTAATTTAAATATTTTATGGTATAGTATTTTTTTGTTTTTTGAGAACCGGTTCCAGTATCAGAACCGGGAATACCAGTATTCCCGGGAATATATCAAGAACCGGGAAACCGGTACCAGAACCGGGAGTAACGGTATTCCTGGGAATACCGAGAACAGAGAAATGGGGGCACTAGTAAATACACAACAAATTTTATTCGTGGGACCATAATAAGCAGTTCGTTTTATTTTTTTCGTTATAACCGAGTTCGTTATAAAAGAAGTATTCTGTGTAAAAATTTATGCCAAAACGTCGGGACTTTAGAATTAGTTCGTTATAACCGAGAATTCGTTATAACCGAGTTCGTTATAACCGAGTTTGAATGTATTTCCAATTTTATGAATTTTTAGGGAATTATGTGAATATCGGAAGGGTAGTTTGTATGAGGACTACCAGAAGGGCTGACGCGACTTCTTTGAAATTTAAAATGATGATTTAAACCAAGGTTGGCAATCGAAACGAATAACGGTATCGATATCGGTATTGGTATCGTTTTTTTTATTTATTTCGGTATCGGTATCGGTTACGGTATTTGAGTTGAATCAGTTACGGTATTACCGATACCGAAACGTCGATACCGGTACGTACCGGTATTATCGAAGAAAATGATAAAAATATAAAAAAACGCATAAAAACTTCCCGAGTAAAAATAAACATATATAACAATATATAACTTGATACAAACATAATAAATCATATATGATTATACATCGCGTGAGGTATTTTCTAATTTTTTTAAATGCAGTCATATGTTGTAATATATACTTTAATCATGATTCGGATTAAAAGGTATACGGTTGATATAAATATATGAAATAATATTAGGGCCAATACAAAATTTGTTTTTCTGTATAAGTTAATATAAAATTTTATATAGCTTATTCTGTTCCATATATAAATGTTTCCAATTAAATGTTTCCAATTAACCAAAAATGTTCTAAGTTTTTTAAGCTAAATATAAGAAACTTTTAAAATGTTCCTAAACATTTCCTTGTTAGGGTTATGTATATCACCTATCTGGTTCGAAGCGTACCCAAACATTTTTTTTGTTTTAGAAAATTATATGTTTGGTGAATGTATCGTTGACCTGTGGTGTAACTCAAGCCAAACCAAAAAACACCAGGATTTTACATGTTTTTATGCAATTAGATCTAATTAGGTCCACTAATATATGGCAATGTCTGGTCAAAACTCGGATGAAATCGAATCATATTTTATACAAGTTGATCTTTTTTAATGCAAAAACATCCACCATTATTCGGATTAAATTGCGTATAAATATATATTGTGTTATATATCATTATGTATTGCATCATATAAAAATTTTTACTCGGGTTAATTTTTTTTTTTCAATTTTAATACTAAACACGTAATAACGTATTTATTTTTAGCATTTTTGCTAAAATGCCCTTTAAAATGTGAAAAAAATTAAAATAGCGTTTTTTTAGGGGGTCGGCGGGGACGTTGCCGGACCACAACTTCAAAAGGGGTCGGGCCGAAAAAACTGTAATTTTCGTATCCCATTGATCAAAGTGCAGGACTTTGAAGTTATTCTGACATAAAAATGTTTCATTTGTTTAACAGTAGAGAAAAAATATTTATGTATGAAAAAGGAGGAATTTCGGGGTAATATGGTTGCTAATGTTAAGTCTCGTCTTTCTGCAATTAAAAAAAATATCCCCACTTGACCACCGCAATTTATATGTCCATGAAATGCAATGCAAATCAGCACAGAAATTATTTCAGGCTAAAACGAAAATTTACCATTTTTTTGATTTTCGGCTTTTAATTTTTTTGATTATTTTTAAATTTTTTTAGATTTAATTTATCATCAAATTCCACTAACTTGAATCATTTTGAAACTATTTATTTTGAAAATAATGAAAGAAATTAATAAAATAGCAAATAAATCTAAACATTAAAATTGCATAAAAAGTTGAAATGCTGGCTTTTCTGGGATAACGACACATTGAAAATTTGTTTGACAAGATTTTTGAGATCAGAGGGTGCTAATCAGAGAACGTATTTGTGCTTGCATACACATTAACGCAATGGTAAATCACACCATAAAACTGAATAGCAAGAAAACACATGTTATTCTCTCAGCTTTGTAAAAAAAAAAAACTTGCATTAGCGTGCCTGTATGCATGTGTTTTTTTTTTAGCTTCTGTTATTCAAGAATTTTAGCATCATACATTTTTTTACATGCAATTTTCACATTTTTCACATGTGGATTTTTTTTAACATAACAAAAGTTAAACATAAACATTACTTTTGTTAGGTAAATCCTACATACATATATATGTGTTGGAGACAAATTATTTTGCTTTGACTTGTTATTAGCGACAATGTACAAAACAAAAAATTGTTTTGCTTGAGAATATATTATATTAGAGTGGGTAAAAAAATCGTTTTGTAATATGAAAAAAAAAAAAACGTGTAGCTGTATGGAAAAATATATTAGCCTGTATAAAAAAAAACACGTTTTGGCAAATATTATATTGTTTTTTATAGAAAAAAATATTAGAGTCGGAAAAATAAATCGTGTTGTAATATGATTTTTTTGTTTTTTTTTCTTGTTTTGTGTGTACATTAGGGCGGTCGATTTTTTTTTGTCAAAAATCGTATAGCAAAAACATAATCTACAAGAAATTCTAAGAACATTTCCCAAAGAAACCATGTTTCTTAAATCAAACCCTATACCGCGCCTAACGACATGAAGATTTGTCCGTCCGTCCTTTTTTTCATAAGCAAACATAGAATTTGACTATTTTTTGGTGTTTGTGTTAATTTTTGGGCTTTGGTGTGCTCTGAGGTATATAGTTAAATTTTAATAACAATATTTTTGTAGAACATTTCATCCCCACACTCCCCCTCTTTCGGGGTGTTTTTTGCGATTTGTTAGAATAGACCCAAAAAATACCGTTATGAGAGGGAGTTAGAGGGTTAATATGTTTTCTAGGACCCAATAAAGTATATATGGGACATTCCAAGCCAAATCACTCACTTTTAGACATGACCCCTTTCGATTTATTTTATTTTTGGATATGTTTTAGTACTTATTAAATGCAACTTGGACACCAATTTTCAGCCTTTTATTTCAAGATGGTGTTGAGTAATCGATTTTTCAAAATGGCGATTTTCTCAAAAAAATTACAAAATTAAAATTTTTAATTAATTTTGACCATTAAAAAATATAGATATTTAAAAAAAAATTGGACAACGTTTTGTTGGTATTTAAATGTAGTTTTAGAAAAAAAAAATATGAAAAAATTATTCGAAGTAGCTATCACTTATTTTTTGACGTTTAAAAATTATAATCCACTTTTTGAAAAAGTTCGAACCTTCGATTTTTTTGTAAAAAACTATAAAAATTCAACTCTAAATTACGCAACTTTAGAGCCATAATTCGAGATGTGATCACAATTCTTTTTATTTTTTAAAAAATTTTTAAAATTGCGCCTTTTATTTTTTGGCTCTGATTTACTTTATATGGTGATCCAAAAAAAATAAATTGGTAGATACTGACCGTAACTTACTCTAGATATATTCACTTCAAGGTAAAAATACGTCTCACAAAAATTTAGGACAATCTGAAATGGGTAAGGTGTATAGCATGGTCCTTGAAGTTTTAAAAACGGATTACAAGGAAGTATATGCATTTTTTTCTGTTTTCTAAATTTTTTTGGTATTTTAAGTTAAGTTTTAAGTTAAGTGATTACAGAATTATGATGTAGAGTAAAATGCCATTCTAATAAAAATGAAATTTTCTACTGTAATAACATTGTTTCATTATTCATGTTTCAGTGTAATATTTTTTTGGTTTTTCCAAATTTTAAAACAAAAAATTTTTTTTTTTTTTAATAGAGATTTCAAATGGGTGTTGAAAATGCAGGCATTTTTAGCATTACTTTAAAAAATGTAAGCAAAACACAATATGAAAAATACTTGTCATCTTAATACATTCGAACTTGAAGAATAAAAAAAATGTTATTACAGTACGAAATTTCAATGAATTTTAAAAATCGGATTGTATTGCTTAATCAAGTGGTCTACCATACGTTAGATGCCTGGGGAAGTTGTAATAACTTGGCTGATTTTCAACCGATTTCAGTTTTTGGTACCTTTTTAGAGAGGCATTTTACTTCGTATTATAATTCTGTAACCACTTAAATTTAAGCTTAACTTAAAATACCAAAAAAAATTAGAAAACAGAAAAAAAATCCATATTTTTCCTTGTAATCCGCTTTCTAAACTTCAAGGCCCATGCGGAACGCCTTACCCATGTCCGATCGATGTTAATTTTTGTGAGACGTATTTTTACTTCGAAATTAATATATCTAGGGTAAGTTAGGGTCAGTATCTACCAATTTAATTTTTTTTGGAGCACCATACAAAATAAATCAGACTCAAAAAGTATAAGGGGCAATTTTCAAAATTTAAAAAAAAAATAGAACGAATTGCGATCATATCTCGATTTATGGCTCAAAAGTTGCGTAGTTTAGAGTAGAACTTTTAGACTTTTTAAAGAAAAAAATCGAAGGTTTCGGACTTTTTCAAAAAGTAGATTTTAATTTTAAAACGTTAAAAAATAAGTGATTATTACTTCGAATAATTTTTTAATATTTTTTTTCTAAAACTACATTTAAATACCAAGAAAACGTTGTCCAACTTTTTTTAATATATCTAAAGTTTTAACTGGTCAAAATTAATTGAAAATTTCAAGTTTTGAATTTTTTTGAAAAAATCGCCATTTTGAAAAATTGATTACTCAACACCATTCTGGAATAAAAGGCTGAAAATTGGTGTCCAAGTTGCATTTAATAAGTACTAAAACATATCCAAAAATAATCGAAAGGGGTTGGGTCTAAAAGTGAGTGATTTGGCTTGGAAAGCCCATATATTATTGATCAGTGATCGATTTTAAGACATTCTACCGATGTCCGTCTGTCTGTGGAAATGGTGATCACGACCAAGATATTACACGTAGATGACTGAAACTTAACATATTTATTGGAAGTTCTCCTCAGCGGTTCAAAAGTTATGATCGAAAATGTAAGGACACCTCAAAAATGTTGGTACATTCAACATAACCTAAAAATACAAAATGCTTTAATTCGGTTGCTGGTTGACATATGTGAACATAATTGAACACCGAAAGGTACTTAAACAAGTACGAATACATTTTTTGACAAAAAAGAAAAAAAAATCGTGGATTTTTTTTTCCAAAATTTTTTTTCGCGGAAATTTTTTTTAATTTTTTTTTTTTTTTTTAAGTTTTTTGCAATAATCTTTTTGATATACAAAGATCAATACATTCGGCACGGCCAAATTTAACATTTTTACTTGTTTTTTTTTTTTTATCTTTTCTACTCAAAAAACAAATTGTCTAATTACGTGCACTTACGATCACGTGGGTAACATAAAATTTCACTCACGATCACGCGTATATCACGAATAATGCCAGAGATCGTGAAAACCCCTATAGTTAAACAAAAAAAACTGTATAGTTAAACAAAAAAAATCAAAGTATTTGTTGTAAAATGCATTCAAAAATAAAATGATACCAAAAATTACAAAATAATTTGTAATATGCCTGTTCGTTTACCTTACTACAATCTACTCATTTTTACTACTTTTACTACAGATGGAAATTTTCAGTACAAAAAGTAAACACAAATTTCCAGTTGTAGTAAAAATAGTAAGAAATTTAAGTAAACAAACAGACCTAATATGTTGTCATCATACAAAACAATTTTTTTTATCCACCCCACCCTAATATACATATGTATGTTCCTTTATCAAAACCAAATCTTTACATTTCTTAATAAAATTTCCTTAATAACACAACAATTTTGTTATTCTCAAAGTAACTACAATTCCACAATTTTAAATATTAATAAATTCTTAAATACATTATATGTATGTATATACGATTTGGCAAAATCATAGTGTTGATGTTAAAATTTGATACGAAAATTAAAATCAATTTCACATTTATGTGAAAACACATAAATTCACAAATCACAAACCACATCTTTGCAAAACAAAACAAAAAAACACAATCACACAGCCACACTTCTGCAAATTTGTTTTTTTTTTTTTTTTGCGCTGCCACACTAGACTCAAGAAAAAAAAAAATATACATGATATTTAATACAGAAATTCCACGTATGCAAGCACATCACACACATATCTTGTGATTTTACCTTCTCTGGTGCTAATTACCCTAAAAAGGTACCTTTTTAAAAAAAATAAAATTGGGTCTTGGTCCAAAATGGGTTAAGAAAAGTAAAAAAAAATATGTAAAAAAAAGTAGAAAAGTTAAATTCGACTTAGTCGAATCCATGAATACCCTCTACATTGCCCTTTTAAAGTGATATTTAGTTTTCTAACGTAAAAAAATAAAAATTTTGATTAGAAATATTTTATTTTGAGTACAAAACTTTTTTTAGTCATTTTTGAAAAAAAAAATTACAAAATTTTTTACGAGTGTAAGATTTTTCTGTTTAGGGCGGATTACTCAATGAAAAGTAAACTGCTAACTGCCGATTTAACGGAGCCTTATGTCAAAATTTGTATGAAAAAGTTAAATTTAACGGAGAGTTATTTTATAACGGAGCATTGAGTAATCCAACCTTAATTGTAAAAATATTTGTGAGTGACAAAAATTCTTTGTAAAATATTTTTCTGACTCTTCAATGTTTTTAAAGTTGGTTTAACGGGTTTTTCAACACGTGAACTAAAGGTGAAACCAATTTGAAATTCACGGTTTTGCTAAAAATTTTTGAACCACGATGTCCTATAAATATCAAAAAAACTTGGGCACCCACATCACGGATTAAATAAAAATCTCAAAAAAACTAAACTATACTAAGGGGTTCAGAAAGTTTCTATGTTATTGACAGTCTAAATGGCTCCAAAAAAATTTCATGAAAATCAAAAATTTTCTTCTGCTCTCGCATAGCGGTTGAAGTATGACTTTTTTTTAGAAATTTTTACTTAATCCACCCAAATCGTGGATTTTTTTTTGATTTTAATGAGACTTCGGGGAGGCATTTGGAGTACGATTTTTCATTTACAAAAACCAAAAAAAATTTTAAATTTTCTATTAAATATTTTTTTTTTTTTGTAAAAAAACATGGCTTTTTAGGAAAAACCGTTTCAATACCGGTACGTACCGGTACCGAAGGAAAAGGTTTTTGGATACCGGTATCCGATACCAAAACTGAGTTTCGGTATTGGTATTGGTACCGGTATTCAATTTAAAGGGTTTTGAAACGGATAACGGTATTGAAAAGGTATCGATTGCCAACATTGATTTAAACATACAAAATTTGATTATCAGTTAAATTTCAAAGCGATAACTTTTATAATATGGTTATTTAAGCCTAAACCAAAGGGGGTGTTTGTATGGGGGCTATGTCTTAACATGGAACGGGACCTCTTTTTTTTGGGGGGGGGGGGGGGGGTTGGTTTGGGTGGTTTGGTGGGAGACATTGAGGGACACCTTCCCCTTGCGATAGATGTTATTAAATGGATTTATAATGATTCATGCAATTATTTAATCCAATTAATCATTATTAAAATACATTCTTTATATCCGCGCACACCAAAGGGGCGGATCAAACTTTATTTTTATTTTTTTATCCGCTGGGTCTACATGCAGAGTTTTGAGCTTCCTCCGACATAAAATGTTGCGTTTTTCCGAGGTTGGTTTAGTTCTCTAAGGGGGAACTCTTTTCCCCTTGGTCCGATTTTTTCGAGAGTATAATCTGAATGCGTCGAAGTTGAGGCCTTGTTGAGACTTCCGGACAAGTGTAGTGTTTTCTAGGCAGATCTACTTGCAATTGATAAATCCACGCAGATGATTATGACAAGGAACCTTCGTCCTTGCGTTAATAACATTTTCATGGATAGTCTTGCAGCTCTGAAGGACTGTAAAATCGAGAATCGTTAGGAATTGTATACAATCCCTTTGTCGAATCAGTCAGCACACAGTCAAGCTAATTTGGGTCTCTGGACATAGTGGGGTTGCTGAGAACAAATTGGCTGATGAATGTGCAAGAAATGGTTCTCAGTCTGTGGGGAAACGGGTGAACCGGAAATCTCCGTTCCTTAAGTGGAATTGATGAACGATGATGCACACTCCTCCTCAAGCAAGCTTAGGTTGTATTAAAATGGTGACAAAATCGGGTAATGGCATTTTGAAATTTAAGAATCTTTAACACGAAAATCCTAGCTGATCCTGTTTTCGAGTTATTGCTAAATAATTATATTGTTCGACAACAAAAACCTCCCAGTGAAATATCCAACTGCTTCTTATAGATTTTGCTCTCCTGAATACAAATCTGCCATCCAATTTTTTCTAGCACGTACCGTTTTTGAAATGTTCGCTGTTAAAATGTCAAAAAACCAATAATTTTGCACTTTGGGGATCCACTGTTATGTTGTTTCCAATAAATAGGACTCGATTTCATATAAATTGGACCTTCTGATTCCAAAACTGCAATCTAAATTTTTCCAACATGTTCCGTTTTCGAGATATTCCATTTCGAGATTTTCGCGTGGAAAATTTTTCAAACGCGAATATCTCAAAAACGGAACATGCTAAAAAATTTTGGATTGTAGTTTTGGAATGAGAAGTTTAATTTTATATGAAATCAAGTCCTATTTTTGGAAGAATCTGTAACAGTGGAACCCAAAAGTGCTATATTATTAGTTTTTGACGTTTTCACAGCGAATATCTCGAAAACGGTAAGTACGTGCTAGAAAAATTTGGATGGAAAATTTGGAATCAGGAGAACAACATCTTTAGGAATCAGTTAAATATTTCACTGGGAGGTTTTTGTTGTCGACCAGTGTAATTATTAAGAAATAACTCGAAAACAGGAGCATCAACAATTTTCGTGTTAAATATTTTTAAAGTTCAAAATAAATTGGTGTCACACATGCGGGGGGATGGGGTCTTTCGCAGAGGTGCACTTGTGCGGAAAGCTATCTGCCTGTCATCCACTTGGGGATGACAAGAAGCGATTCCTCTGTTCGAAATTCCCAAGCAGCTCACTACTTCCGGTCTTATACCAAGTATCCCCTGGTAATGTCTTTCAGACACCCGTCTGTCGACAGCTAGAGTGAGAAGGCACACAGTTGAGTAACCTGAATGGCATGCTAAAACCGATGCGTCTCAGGTACTTAGGTGGCCACCGAAATGAACAGGCACTGAAACTCAACTGTTCGACCTGCCTAGAGGTTGTTGGCAGCCCCAACACTAGGATCGGATGGGAGGCCTAATCAGTCCCTCAATCTTAAACTGAAATGATTACTGAAACCGCAACAAATAATAATCAACGGTTCCCCAAGATGACGACCTTTGCGGCCCTATGTTCCTACTAGGAACCACAGGACATAATATATACATATGCGGGGAAGTGGAGGAGTAGGAGTCAGTGCATCACTTGTTATGTGACTTTCCGGGTCTGATGAGAATCCTACTTAAGCATTTGAGACAAAGTTTTTTCGATGACTTGGATTGCCTAAGCGGTGTCTCATTGTCGTCTCTAGCAGAATATCTTAGGATATTGGGGTAGTTTGAGAAGTAGAACTTTGTATCAGAGGAGAGTAGGGAAATAACAGTTAAGAAAATTACAATGAGCCTTAGGTCAGGAAAATTAAAAAGGATAAAATTTTGTTGATGCTGTGTTATATCCAATGCTTTTCAAAATTTTCGGATTAATACAAAAATGTCTATATCGTGTGATTATCTATCACGTAGGCTTTTCAAAATATCATAAAATAAAACTTGTATTTTTTTGGATTTAAATCATATTTCTTTTATTAAATTTTTCTATTTATCGAGAGTTTTTATAACAAGTTAACTTTAACAAGTCTCAGCGAACACCTTCTTAGAAACGGTGACGGTAGACACGACGACGGATGGTTCTGTAATGGTAACCATCATCAGCTAATTCAGCAGTTTGTTCAACGGGAGCTGGGGCAGCTGGAGGAATGTAAGTGTTTTGTGGAGCAGGGGCGGGGATTTGTACAGGGGCGGGGATATGTACAGGAGCGGGGGCTGGTACATGGACTGGAGCTGGAATATGGACTGGAGCGGGGGCTGGAATATGAACTGGAGCTGGAGCAGCTGGGGGAATATAAGTATTCTTGGGGGCAACTGGTGCGGGAGCTGGAATATGGACTGGAGCAGGAGCATGATGGACTGGAGCAGGAGCATGATGGACTGGAGCAGGAGCATGATGGACTGGAGCTGGTGCATGATGGACTGGAGCTTGTACATGGACTGGAGCGGGAGCTGGAATATGTACTGGAGCTGGGGCAGCTGGGGGAATATAGGTATTCTTAGGAGCAACTGGTTCTTGAATATGAACTGGTGCTGGAGCGGGAGCTGGAGCATGATAATCATAACCCAATTCCGAAACATCAGCCATAACACAGGCTACCATAGCTAAACCCAAAATAATGAATTTCTAAAAATAAAAAATTAGAAAGAAAAATTAGTAAAAATAAATTTAACTACTTAGCACTCCTCCACAAATTTAATAAACTTACCATCTTGACTAATTGGTTGGATTTTGTTGTGTACTGCCGAAGAGTTGAACAAAATGTGATATTGATTTGTGCTAATTATTTCTGTATTTATACTAAATTTTCAAAAAAACAAAAAATGTAAATTTTTTAACTAAATTAACGGAAGTTCTTTAACTTCTAACTTCTCTCTCTTTTTTGAAATAAGCTAAAAACTATCTATATGATTTTCGTTTCATTTATTATCCGGTTTTTTTCTTATAAAATAAACAAAATTTTAAAGAATCAAAATAAAAGTCAATAAATTTTTACATAATATTGTTTTTAACGAAAACGTTAAAAGAAAATTAACATAATTTATTTTATTTAATATATTTATTTGTTTTTGTCTATTTTAAAATAAGACGTCAACACCATTTACAGATGTAACTCGAAAAAGATAAATTGTAATTTGAAAATTGTATTTGTAATTCAAAGACTCTACTTGTAACTCGAAAATTCCATTTATAATTCAAAGATTTTAATTGTAATTCGAAATAGATCAACTGTAATTCGAAAAACAAAAAATATTAATTGTAATTAAAAAAAAAAAAATCAATTGTAATTAAAAAAATATCAATTTTAATTCAAAAAATATCAATTGTAATTCGAACAAGTGAGAGTGTTACATTCGGCTGTGCCGAATCTTTTATACCCTCCAATATATAAAAAACAATATAAAAAAAAAATCCAGGGGCGTCATTTTTTTTTATACCCTCCACTCTAGTGATAGAGGGTATATATAAGTTTGTCATTCCGTTTGTAACACCTCGAAATATTGGTCTAGGACCCCATAAAGTATATATATTTATGATCCTCGATCGATTTTAAGTCGATCTAGCGATGTCCGTCCGTCCGTCCGTCCGTCCGTCCGTCCGTCCGTCCGTCTGTCTGTCTGTCTGTCCGTCCGTAGAAAACACGCTAACTTTTGAAACACTTTACAGAGGCTACTGAAGTTTGGCATATATGTTTGTCATTTACCTGGTCAGGTTGGTATTGCAATCCAGCCATATCGGTCCAGTGGTTCAAAAGTTATGAGCAAAAGAGTAAATTTCGGCAAGGGTGTTTCGCGAATTTACGAGATAAAAAACACGATAACTTTCGAAGGACAATAATGAGACTACTGAAGCTTGGCATGTATCTTTGCCGTTCCCCGGGTATATTTGGTATTAAATTTCAGCTCAATCGGTCCAGTGGTTCAAAAGTTATAAGCAAAACCCTGAATTTCAGATTAGTTTCATTTAAAATGCCACGTGTTTTAACAAGTTTTAAAAGCATTGGTGGTAACTAAACAATGCTTTTCAAACTTGTTTAATTTTAAAGCAATGCTTTTTAAACTTGTTTAGTTTTAAAAGCATTGGTAACTTAAAAATTACACTCGAAAAAAATTTTACACTCAAAAAAATTTTTACACTCAAAAAAAATTTTACACTCAAAAAAAATTTACACAAAAAAAAATTTAGTTTTTTTTTACAAAAATGAAAATATTTTGTGTACATACGTACGTGCATTCACTCAGAAATATTTTTACAGTAAAAAAACATTACACTCGAAAATAATTTTACACTCAAAAAAAAAATTAGTAATTTTTTTTTTTTTAATGACAAAAAGAGAGTTTTTTACTCAAAATAAAATATTTCTAATCAAAATTGTTAATTTTTTCACGTTAAAAATGTACTACCCTTTAAAAAATACATTGTGGAGGGTATTCATAGATTCGGCAAAGTCGAATTTAACTTTTCTACTTGTTTTTTTTGGGGGTGGGGGTTAATGGGAAACGTTAGGGGGCACCTTCCCATTGCGATTTTGAACTTCTTTTGAGATAAAAATGTTGCATTTGCTTAACAAAAGTACAAAAAACCCTGCAAAATATTCGGTTTTTCTTAGGTTGGTTTAGTTCTCCAAGGGGGAACTTTTTTCCCCTTGTTCCGATTTTGCCCATTTCCGAACTTTACTTGCCTAGGAATATAAGACATATTCGTGCCGAACTTCGAAAGTCTAGCTCTTTTATTTTGGACTGTATCGTGTCTTCTTCAGACGGACAGACGGCCGGACGTCCGTCTGAAGAATGTCTTAGAATCAGGGTTGGCAACCGATACCCACCCAGAATAACGGTATTTGGCTATTGTACCGCAACCAATGAAGATATGGACATTTTCAAAAGCGATTATGAAAGCTGATGAAATTTCTAGTATTTTAAATGTGTCACTTCTTGTTTCTACCGGTTCGTTTTAATTATATAGGCCACTACCGTTATAATACCGTTTAAAACGGTATTATAAAGGTATTGACCTATATTTCGAAAACGAACCGGTAGAAACACGAAGTGACACATTTAAAATTCTAGAAATTTCATCGGCTTTCATAATTGCTTTTGAAAATGACCATATCTTTATTGGTTGCGGTACAATAGCCAAATACCGTTATTATAGGTGGGTATCGGTTGCCAACCCTGCTTAGAATCGATCACTGATCAATAAAATATATACTTTATGGGGTCCTAGACCGATATTTCGATGCGTTATACACGGAATGACAAAGTGAGTATACCCCCATACTGTGGTTGGAGGGTATAAAAAGATCAATTGAAGGGCTTATTGTAAAAACTCGATAAGCAACCTTTCATTTTATGGTGGTTTTTGCCTTAAAACTTTTGAAATTATGTAGAAAATAGATCTTTTGAAGAACTTTCATAATCAAGATACTTGTACGAAGGGTTTATGCAAAAATTCTGCCAAAAATGTGTCAATGGAACATTAGTAGAAGGCAAAAAACACCAAAAAAATAAAATGTTGCTTATCAAGTTTTTGCAGTAAGCCCTTCAATTGTAATTCGAATATGTATATATTCCAATTGTAATTCAAAATAGATAAATTGTAATTCGAAAAAGATCAATTGTAATTCGAAATATATCAATTGTAATTAAAACAAGCAAGAGTTTTAAATTCGGCTGCGCCAAATCTTAAATATCCTCCAACATGAAAAAAAAGTTTACAAAAAAAAACCGGGGCTGTTTTTTGAAGGGGAGAGGTGTGGGGATGGGTTTGAAAAGGTTTATGGGGGTCACTTCCCCTTGCGGTTTATGTTATTAATTCATAAGTTATGCGTTTTGCACTTCAGTATTACAATTTCATCATTATTTAAATAAGTTTTCAATATCCACGCCCACAAAAAGGGGCGGACCGAAAAAAACACGTTATCTAATCCCCGGGGTTCAAGAACAGGACCTCTAACTTCTTTCGATATTAAAATGTTTCATTTTCTTAATAAAAGTATAATAAAACCTGTAAAAACGGAATTGTTTTAGAGGTTGGTTTAATTTATCAAGGGGGAACTTTTTTCCCCCTAGTCCGATTTTTTCCATCTCCGAACTTAATCAGCCTATGACCATAAAACATATTTGTGCCTAACTTTAGGAGTCTATCTCATTTATTTTAAACTGTATCGTGTCTTCCACATACAGACGTACAGACAGACGGACATCGCTAGAATGTCTTAGAATCGATCACAGATCAATAAAACATATGAGGCATTCCACACCAAATGTCCAGCGAAAAAAAATACGTGTACCGTAAACTTCTGAATAGGTTGTGTGGATAGCCCTATATGGAACTTAGTAAATTACGTTTTTGGTTTTTAAATTTTTCAAAAGCTGGGCTTAGGAGGCGTGGTCAAATATTGGAAAAATGTTCAAATTTGTGGCGAGTTGCCTTGATTAAATATTTATCACATTGAAACGGAAAGCACCACAATCTTTGAAATTTACATTCTTATATAGTTTTGTATGGGTAATCGATTAATTTTTTTTTTTTTTGAAACTTTTAAGAACCCGTTCTGAAATTTTCCATTTTTTAAAAAAGTCAATTTATCAAAAATCTGGCCATTTTTTTTAAGTTTAGATGTTTGTCCATCCACACAAAAAAATTCAGACACGCATTTTTCGTTTTTTTCGAGAAAATCGCATTTGAATTTAAAATTTCATAGCAATTTAGTAATTTGCTTGTATTTTCTTGTTGCAACAGAGCGTATGAGTAATATTTATGCAATTAATAATACTCATTCGCAACGTTAAAACAAGAAAATACAAGCAAATTACAAAATTGTTATGAAATTTAAAATTCAAATGCGATTTTCTCAAAAAATAAAACCAAAAACGCGTTTCTGAATTTTTTTGTGTGGATGGACAAACATCTAAACTTAAAAAAAAAATTTAAAAAAGTGGCAGGATTTTTGATAAATTGACTTTTTTAAAAAATGGAAAATTTCAGAACGGGTTCTGAAAATTTTCAAAAAAAAAAAATTTTTAATCGATAGCCCATACAAAACTATATAAGAATCTAAATTTCAAAGATTGTGGTGCATTCCGTTTTAATGTGATAAATATTTAATCAAGGCAACTCGCCACAAATTTGACCATTTTTCCAATATTTGACCACGCTTCCTCTAAGCCCAGTTTTTGAAAATTATAAAAACCAAAAACGCAATTTTCTTAGTTCCATATAGGGCTATCCAAACAACCTATTCAGAAAATTACGGGACACATGTTTTCTGTAGCGGGACATTTGGTGTGGAATGCCCCATATATACTTGATGGGGTCCTAGACCGATATTTCGATGCGTTACACACGGAATGACAAAGTGAGTATACCCCCATACTGTGTACCCTCAGAAAAAAACGAATTGTTATATTGACCCCCATATTTGTAAATACAATTAGTTTTTTCACTGAAAGTGCTCCTATAGAGAAAATTGTTATATCAACAAACGTTTGTAAATTTTGATTATTAAAAAAAGAATTTTGTTTTTTTGAACAAAAAAATTCAACAAACACAAACACAATTTGTTGATCTGGCAATAGTAAAATGTCAAAATTTTTTTTTCAACAAACACAATTTGTTGATCTGACGAATGAAATTTTTTTTTCAACAAAGAGATTTAACAAACACAAACACTATTTATTGTCATGATAAAAAAATTTTGAAAAAAATTACTTGACTGAGTTTGTTGAAAACAAAATCGAAGTTTTGTATGATGTACTGCCTATTTACTAAATGTTTGGTTGATATCATGTTTGGTTAATTTACAATTGATGCTTGTTGATTTAAATTTGACGATTTTATTTATTTTTTTTTTTTGAGTATAAAAAGATCAATTGAAATTCGAGAAAGATAAATTTTAATTTGAAAAAGATCAATTGTGATTTGAATAACGTCAATTGTAATTCGAAAAAGATCAATTATAATTCGAAAAAGATCAATTGTAATTCGAAAAATATCAATTGAAATTCAGTTGATATTTTTCGAATCACAAAATCTTCGAATTACAATTGATCTTTTTCAAATCACAATTGAAATCTTCGAATAACAATTGATCTTTTTC
This sequence comes from Pegoplata infirma, assembly GCA_963921195.1. NCBI lineage: Eukaryota > Metazoa > Arthropoda > Insecta > Diptera > Anthomyiidae > Pegoplata > Pegoplata infirma. The sequence continues at coordinate 55,819,562 of OY992539.1, forward strand.
GAATTACAATTGATCTGTTTCGAATAACAATTGATCTTTTTCGAATTACAATTGATCTTTTTCGAAATACAATTTATATTTTTCGAATTACATTTGATCTTTCTCGAATTGCAATTGATCTTTTTAGAATTACAATTTATCCTTTTCGAATTACAATTGATCTATTTCGAATTTCAATTGATCTATTTCGAATTACAATTGATGTTTTTTGAATTACAAGTGGAATTTCCGAATTAAAAATCTTCAAATTACAAATGGAATCGTTGAATTAAAAATTAAATCTTCAAATTACAAGTAGAATTTTCAAATTACAATTGTTCTTTTTCGGATTACATCTGTAAATGGTGTAGTTTGTTATACATATGAGGTATATCATACCAATTGTTCCACATCTGATATATGTGTAGCCCGACTAAAAAAAAAATAATACGGTGCTTTATATCATTTGATCCCAAAAATGGAGGATCCAAAAATATATGATTATATCTTATTAGATCAAATTGGATATAATTAGACATAATAAGATCCCAAAAATGGAACGGTAAATATTATCTAATTTGATATTATAAAAAATTAGATCTAATAAGATATGATAACATATAATTATATCTTATTAGATCTAATATGACCTTCAATATCAAAACATTTTTGGGATCTAATTGTGTCTAATAATATCAAATTTGATCTAATAACATATAATCATATATTTTTGGATCCTCTATTTTTTGAATTAAATGATAGATCAATTTATATATAATTACACAGGCACACAAATAAAAAAAAGTGGCCAGACCCAGAGGGTAGACCCAGTTATTTCTAGGTTTTTGGGGTCGCTGAATCCGAATATGACCATAAAAAATCATTTCAATTGCCAGTTTTCCCCCTACCGCCCCCCTATAACCCCCCAGAGGATTGACTTTTAATTCTCATAGAAACTTAAAATTAATGTGTACTTTTATGTTTTTTTGGCAGCTGAAACCTAAAATGACAACAAAAAAATTATGTGACCCTTCCCTCAACCCCTAGCACGCCCTTGCAACCCCCTGAAGGGGATGAATTTTGAGTGTTTATACAAAATTAAGATGTATATGGATTTCTATGTTTTTTGGACCGCTAAAACCGAATATATTTTGTAAAATAACACAGGCACACAAAGAAAATTGCAATTACATTATATTTCTTTTAAGTTTTTAATTCTGTTTGTAACTCAACTCTGGGACCCCATTAATCGATCTAGAAATGTTCGTCTGTCTGCACTCAAAGAAAAATGCTTCGTCACATTGATGAAACGGTTTCATCACTCCTGTCATCAATTTTAATGTCAAATTTTATTATATGGATGAATATTTTCTTCAAAATGATGAAACATATCATCAAAATTGAAGAAACAAGTGATGACACATTTCAATATCAAAAAATGTCATAAATATGCCTTTTAAATTGTATTTGTGTTGTGGCTTAGCGCGCAAACCTGGTTTTGATTCTCAGCTCAGGCAGAACAACATTTTTTCCGACCGTCCGTCTGCAGTCTAAACCTTTTGAAACAATTTTTTTTTAGTGGCTTCATATTTGTAGGATCGATCGAAGAAGATTCCGATTGTCAAACTTGGCCAAATAATAGTGTCTGAACACTATTCTTATTAATCATTCATAGACTCTTAAACATTATGTTGACCAAATAATAGTGTCTGAACACTATTCTTATTGATCAGTCATCGACTCTTAGACATTCATTAAATGTTCGTCCATCTGCAGTCCAAACCAGACTCTCGAAGTAGTTTGAAAATATGGAAGGTCGGACTAGAAGGAAAAAGTCAAGCGAAAAGGAAATTGTCTCTAATGTCTCCCGCCAATCATTTTGGGGCTACGAAAGATTCGGCACATCCGAATTTAACTATTTTACTTGTTGCTTTTAATTAAGTATTTTTAAAAAAGGATATTCTTGAATAACCAAAAATTATAACACTTGAACACATTGCTATGACATAACTTTTTTCATATCTAAACAATTGCTGTGGAATGCCTCATATAAGCATCATTATTTATTTCCAATATTTTATGAGTTCGTTAGTTCAAATTATTTATTTTCGTTTTTTTTTTGTATTTCTTATCTTATTTTTGGTTAAACTTAACTAATTAGATGCCTTCTAATGTATGCCTACAATAACTATTCTAATACACTGTTTCCTAACAAGAAAATGTTCTAACAATTCTGGTTTAGTTCGTTAAGAATATTTGCATAATTTTTGAATATTTTTTTTGCTGTATTAGTCGATGACTTTTTAAATTATTCATATATTTTAATTTGTAGTAGTATAATTTACATATAGTTATGTAAAAAAAAACCTAAAAAAGCGTTAAAACCAAGTTAAGATACGTTATTTTATGTATATTTTGTTTAAGAATAAATGGGGATTTTTTTTTTTATACCCTACAAGGAATATATTAAGTTTGTGCTAATTTTTGTAAGTACCCGAAATATTGAGCCATCTTTCGGTTTATCGGAAATGGAGGGAGTCCAATTTTGTTTTGAAAGCTTAAATCTTCACAAAGATAACAAAGTGGGTTTTTGTTTAAAAATCTAGGGGCAAACACCAAAGTTATAAAGAATTTTAAAGAACTACGCACGAAATTTTCTCTGTTGTTTATTTTATTTTGAAAAACGATTGAGAGTATTAAATAAGGCTATGCCGAATTGTTTATAACCTCCAATGTGTAAAAAAATAAAAAAGAATTTTATAGGGGCGTTTTTGGGGAGTGGTGTTAAAATTATTATTTTTTTTAACCACGCCAAAAAAGGGGGCAAAAAAACGAAATTTGCTAATACCCTGGCCAAACTGCATGACTTGGAACTTCTGCGAACTTAAAAATGTTTCATTTGTTTACAAAACGTACTACAAAAATTAAAAACAAATTAATTTTTCTAAGGTTGGTTTAATTCTATATGAGGGAGTTTTTTCCTGCAAGGACCGATTCGTTCCAAACTTGAGGAGTCTCTCTTTTTTATTTTGGATTGCATCGTGTTAACAACAGACGGACGGACATTGCTAGAAATTTTTAGAATCTCAAATCGGACAAATTGAGAAACATCTTTTTTAGATTTTTCTAACTTTTTTACAGGTTTTAGTACCCTTTGAAGACTCCTGCGTGATAAATTGTCAGATTTTTTTGATGACCTGTTCAAAAAATTTAGATTTTTAAAAACTGCTAGTTTGTTTATTTACTAAAACTTTTTTTACTTTTAACTTTTTAAAAAGTAGTTCAAATTACAATTTTTTTTTAAATTTTGTTTTTTTAAGTACTTGTAAAAATTTTTCAAAAGTGTTCTAGTATGGGATTTTTAAGTTTTAAAATTTAAATCTTATGGTGTTTTCTTTTCTGAACAAAAAATTGTGCATTGTTAAAATGTTTACTTTTAAAATGTTGACATGGCCCTGAAACGATGTTGCATTTTTTTCACTCAGAAAAGAACACAAAAAATGCTGTTTTGTACGCAAATTGCCCTGATTTGCTGGTTCGATGGATGTGTGTTTCGCTTATATTGCTGGCAGCTCAGGTTCGAATCCCGGCGATGGCCATCACATATTTTTTTATTTTTTTTTTTTGCTTTAAATTATTTTTTTTTTTAATTATTTAAACATTAAAAAAAAAAAAACACAAAAAATTAACAAATTTAGTCGATTTTATATGAAAATTTACTTTTTTTTTTTAAAAAAATGATTAAATTATTAAAAAAAAAAACATTATTAAATAAAAAATAATACGTAATGGAATAAAAAAAAAATACCAGAATAAAAAAAAAAAAAAAAAAATTGTCCATACCGGGATTTGAACCCCGGACCTCCGGTGTCACATGCCACGACACATCCTCTGCACCACAACAGCACCAGTTAACTTGTTCGCTTAATTTGAGTTTTGCTACATGAGAGAATATCAGGGCAATTTTTCACCCCGTCATTTGATTTCGGGGTGGAAAATATGCATTTTTTACCTCAAATGCAGGCAATATTTTAAGAAAAGAACATAATATTTTTTTATAAGTGTGCATTTTTTTTAGAAAAGAACACAAAAAATTCGTAGAATAAAAAAAATGTTACAAAATGCTACATTTTTTGCCAGAAAAGAAAACGCCATTATTTTTGAAAATGTTTGTGCTCTTTATTTTTTTTTTAATTTTTTTTGTGGAAGACTTCTAACGATTATACAAATTTTATGGCTAGTGATCGTGGGATAACGATTACACAGTGCAACACTCCATTTAGAGCCGCAACCAAACCAAGATCATTTGAAAGTACTTATGTGTAATAGTAAAAATCCCAAAGGGTTTAGCTCTGTAACGTTTCAAATTTTTTTTATAGCCCACTGGATTTTTCAGTTTTTTTTCAAAGGCGTTGGAAAAAAGTCGAAAAAAATAATGTTAATGTTCTTTAGAGCTTGAAATAGTGTTTTGATGTCTTCAATAGAATTTTATGGGGAACTTTTTTCTAGAGTACGCTAAACCTATATCTCCCGTTTTAATGGGTCATCTCAGTCCTTTTTTTTTTTAAATGGCTCAAAAGCCTACTAAGACGTGCGCTTAAAGGGTTAAAATGTTCTACGATAACTTTCAGCATTAAATTTCACTGGTGGTTTCCGAAGGCTGAAAGTTCGACTGGTATAAGAAAACTGCATAAAAAAGGTTAATTAAAAAGTATCATTAATTTTTTATATTTTTTTCTATATTTGTTAGTTACAATTGCCCAGCAAAATTTTCTGTTCCAAATAATCGGTTTCAGAACTCATCAAACTACCCTGCAACCGGTTCTACTTAACATTCCAGAATCAATGATTTTTGTTTGAAATTGTCCCGAAAGCAATCGTTTTTTACAGCAAGTAGTTTTTTTGAAAAATAATTTTACATAGAAAATTTTGTTGTGATTACCGTTGAACCATTGATTATCTGTTGAACCAGAAATTTGTTTCAAAAAAATTTCCTGGATGTATACACTCAACAAAAAAACTGTAATGTTAGCAAAAAAAAAGCTTGTAACCCTACAAGAAAATTTGCTGATTTTGAACCCACAATTTTTTTGGTAAAGTTAGCAAAACTGCTTTGCCAAAATTTAGTTAACCGAATTTTTTTTTTTATTTCGACTTAGTTCATACACATTTGAGGACCCCATTGGGTTCGGACCCGATAGGTCCAGACCCCGATGGGACTAGACCTAGTTAGGTTCCTTAAAAATCGTCATAGTTATTGATCCAATTTTTTGTCCGTTTCGCTCTATCTTGCTTAGTTTTTGAGATACGTGATTTTAGTGGACCACTGGGGTTTTGAGAATTAAAAAACTCGATAGCTTCAAAAATATTACTCGGAGAACTTTTGATTATTTTGTGGTCTAGTTCTACGTGTTAAGGGCTACAAAAATGCTTTTGAACTTTTTATCGTGTCGGCAATATTTACTGAGATATCAGCATTTAAAAATTTTCGGGAATGCTAACTTTTTTGGATCCAATGTTAGGACCCATTAGGGTCCACATATGTGAAGAGGACCGGCGACACTATGCAGAGCTCGAGAACCAAAAATGGCCTCCGTTTTGCTCTATCTGGCTTAGTTTCCGAGATGGCGCCATTTTAAGTTTTCTAAAAAAAAAAAAATACCATTTATTTTTGCTAATATTAGCAAAAAAGCTTGTAAAAATTTGGTCAACTTAATTTTAAATTTAGCAAAAAATATTAGTTCGAATTTTGTTTAAAATTGCTAATGCGCTAAGTGAAGTTTACAAGATATTTTTGCTAACATGCTAATCTCAACTAAAAATTTGCTAAAGGTTAGCTTACTAGCATTAGCAAAAAAAAATAGTAAATCTACTAATGTATTTAATATTTTGAGTGTACGGTTTCTGGCAAAAATATAAAAAAATGAATGACACTTTTAATTTATTTTTTTCTGCATTTTCCTTATACCAGTCGAACTTTCTGCCTTTAGTAACCCCTAGTGAAATTTGATGCAGAACATATTCGTTGAACATTTTAACCCTTTAAACGCAAGTCTTAGTAGACTTTTGAGTACTTCAATGACCAATAAATATGGCATATAGAGGGTTAATATATTCTAGAAAAAAATTCCCCATCAAATTATATTGAAGATATCCAAACACTGTTTTAAGCGCAAAAGAACAGTTACATTATGTTAAAATGGAAAAATTCAGAGGGCTATAAAAAAAATTTAAGACATTACAGAGCAAAACCAATTGGGTGTTGTACTAAGTACTCCACACAAGTACTTTCAAACTGTCTTGGTTTGGTTGGGGCCCTAAGAAATGACCCTTAAATTGTGTCACAGTGTTTTCGTAGGGTTATAAAACTTAAAAACTGAAAAATGTGGAGGGTGTTTTAAATTCAGCACAGCTTAATTTATTTAGTTTTGTTGTAAGATTACAACGTCATTTGGCATTTTTGTTGTGTAAAATATTGAATTGTGTATTAAGAAAATTGTTTACTTTAACCTCTGTACCAATGTCATAAAAAACAAATAAATTTAAAATCAAGCTAGTTTGGTATTATTGTTTGCTTCATTTTATTAACACTTTAACTATTTATTAAAGTCTCGTGCTTATATAGCATGCGCGGGTACAAGGAGGGAAGTGGAATTCTCCCACCACAAACCCAACTATAAAATTCTAAGACATTCTATTGATGTCTGAATGTCCACCCGTCTGTGAGTATACGCAGAAAGAGTTGGAAACGAATTTCAATCACCAAAAAACGCGGTTTCAAATAATTTTTTAATTGAAACTCCTCCGATGAAGAAAATTGTTATATCAGTCAGGAAATTGTAGGTGATTTTTTTTCCAATCAATCACTTTTTCGGTTTTGATCACAAATTTTATCAATTTTTTATTTCAAGTCAACTAAAATAATGATTGATTTAACAGATGAATTTATAGCTTATGACAAAATTATAAAGAAATTCATATTTTTTTGATTGAAACAATAATTGACTCATTTAATTGAATTGATTTAATTTAAATTTTTTAGGCAATAATTTTTTGTGTGTAAGACATAATGTAGTCCAAGAAATAAAAGAACTTAATTTCGAAAGATTGGCAAAATGTGTCTTATGATCCTAAGAACGTCAAGTGTGTAAAGGGGCAAATTCGCAACAAGGGGAAAAAAGTTTTCATTGAAGAATTAAATCAACCTCCAAAAAGTGTAATTTTTTTGCATGCTTTTTTTTGTGTTTTTGTCAAGGCGTGCGATCGAGGCCCTCTTAGAAAAGCGACATTTGGCTATTGTACCGCAACCAATAAAGATATGAACATTTTTAAAAGCGTTTATGAAAGTCGATAAAATTTCTAATGTATCTGATGTATGGCATCGTGTTTGTACCGGTTGATTTTCGATAGATAGACCAATACCGTTATAATACCGTTTGAAACCCCTTGTAAGTTTTATTGCGCCAAAAAAGTTGCAAATTTACAATTTTATTGGTAAAAAGCTTGTAAAATTACACTCAAAATAATAACTCTGTAAAATACTCTGTGAAATGACTGTAATCCTAATTCAACAGATATTTGACAGAGTTTTCTGTCAAAATACAGATTTAAAGAAAATACTTTGTATTTTGTTGTGACAAAAAAACAAAGTTTCCTCTTTTATATTACTTTTTACTTTGTAATCTTAATTTTACAGATAATTAACAGAGTTCTCTGCTAAAATACAGATCTAAGCAAAATACTTCGTATTTTTTTATAACCAAAAAAGTTTTCTGTTTTGAGTAGTTTTTGTTACCAAACATCAAAATTTTATCTGTATATTTTTTGAGAAAAGTTGAAAAAGTAACAAAAAAAGTGATCAAAAAAATTTTATCAGAAATCTTATTAAAATTTTACAAAATACCATGCATTTAACTAAACTCTTTAAATTTGCAGAGTTTTTTCTGTAATTTTTTTTTTGCATCAAATGTATTTTACAAATATTTGTAAATTTACATAGTTTTCTTTGCTAAATGGTCGTTTATTTAACTAATATTTTACTAAAAACTCTGTAAATTAACAGTTTTTTTTGTCCAAATCATTTTATAGAGTTTTATAGTAAAATTACAGAGTTTTCTCTGTAAAAAAGCTTTCATATTTAACTAATATCTTACTATAAACTCTGTAAAATCATTTTACAGAGTTTTATAGTAAAATTACCAAGAAATGTTGCTAGCTGGAAAAGTATGGTGTACTCTGTTAAATTAGCAAAGTTTTTCTGTTATTTAACAGAGTTATTATTTTGAGTGTACAAAAATCTCGTAATATTTACTAGGAATTCTCGTAAAATAGGAGGTAGCAAAAATCTAGTAAAGTTACGAAACCTCCTTGTAATAAAGATATATAGCGTCAAAACAATTGTAAATTTACAATTTTATTGGTAAAAATATTATAAAATTACAAAATTATTGCTAAAAAGCTTGTTAAATTACAAGGAATACTTGTCAAATAGGATTTCTAATAATACTAACTGAATATTCATATTTTCTACATTGCTGTTCTATTTACAGATTTCGTGTTAACGGACCTAATATACATCGAAAAATGAATCCAGCTCAATATCCTCCAGGACCTATTGGTAGTCCAGATGATCCGTTAGCAGATCCATATGATGATCCTTCATATAGTTTTAGTTATGGGACTGCGGATCAGACACGCTCTGAAAGTGCGGATGCAACAGGGAGAGTAAAAGGTAAGAGATTGATTAAATATAGGGAGCAACCAATATCATACGCAGGAGATTGCAAGGGTCTCGATTTCACCCTACGTCTCCTGCCGAATGATTTTCCCGATTTTTCTGAATTTGTACAACCTCTAACGCACCAAAATATCGGCCTAGAACCCTATAAAGAGAATATATTTATGATCAGTGATCGATTCTAAAGTATTCTAGCGGTGTTTATCCGTCTGCCTGTAGATAACATGATGCAGTCCAAATTGAAAGAGCTAGACTCCCGAAATTTGGCACTAACATGTCTTTTGTTCCTAGACAGGTACTGTTAGTAAATGAGAAAAGTTGGATCAGGGGAACCTGTGAAAAACACAATTTGTATACCTTCCAACTACAGTATGGGGGGTATACTCACTTTGTCATTCCGTGTGTAACGCATCGAAATATCTGTCGGGGGTCCCATAAAGTATATATGTATATTATTGATCAGTGATCGATTCATTTTAGCGATATCCGTCCGTCCGTTCTTCTGTTCGTCTGTAGTTAACACGAAACAGCCCAAAATAAATGAGCTAGACTCCTTAAGTTTGGCATAAATATGTCTTATGCTCCTCGGCAGGTTGAGTTCGGAAATGGGCAAAATCTGTCCAGGGGGAAAAAGTTCTCCCATAAAGAACTAAATCATTCTCTGAAAAACTCCAATTTTTTAAACGTTTTTTCGAATTTTTGATAAGCAATTGAAAAATTTTGATGTTTGCAGAAGTTCAAAGTCCTGCGTTTGGACCCAGGGGATTAAAAGATGTCGCGTTTTTTGGCCCGCCCCTTTTTAGGGCGTGAATAAAAAATATTTTTAATAATAATAAAATTATAATACTTTAGTGCACAAAGGAGAATACAATGAACTTGTATAAGGTGAGGGGCAAGGAGCCCTCAACTCACCGCCCCTCCCCAAAAAACGCCCCTGTATTTTTATTTTTTAATTTTTTTCATATACAATATTCGGCACAGGCGAATGTAACACTCTCACTAGGTTTACATGATTTTTTGTGTTTTTGTTTAACAAATACAACATGCATATGCTACATGAAGTTCCAAGTCCAACATTTGAACCCAGGGGATTAAAAAATATTGTTTTTTTCGGTCCGCCACCTTTTGTGGGCGTTGATTAAAAAAATAGTTTAAATAATGATAAAATTGAATTAGAGTTTTCATTTTCTTAAAACCAAAAAGGTTTGTAACTTCGATTTGTAAATAATAATTCACCTGCTGGTGAATAAAACCGTTTTTCACCAGCTGGTGAATAAAACAAAAAATCATTATTTTTCAAAAAAAAATTATTTTTTTCATAAATTTTTATCAATTAGTTTTTTATCAAATTTGTTTTTTTATAAATTTTTTTTTATAAATTTTTTTCATATTTTTTTTTTCATCAATATTTTTTTTTATCATTTTTTTTTTTATCAAATTTTTTTTTTATCAAATTTTTTTTTCATCAACTTTTTTTTCATCAACATTTTTTTTTTTTTCATAAATTTTTTTTTATAATTTATTTTTTTTTCAAATTGTTTTTATACCCTACACTACTCTGTGGTACACCAAAACTAATTTTTCACCAAGTCTAAACTTTTGACATAAAAATGTTCCATTTGTTTAGCAAATGAACAAAAAACAAGTGAGAGTAATAAATTCTTCGGTGCCGAATTTTGCATACTCTCTAAAATGTAAAAACACTTTTTTGCACTTAAAACACTCATTTACAAAATTTGCAGCTCTTTTGGTTTGAACTGCATCTTGCTCTCCACAGGACTTTGCTTTGGTAAATACACCCAAATCTGCAGCAAACCCTTATCATTATTTAATGTTTTGGACAAGAGTACAAAACTCGCAGGCATTTTTTTACCTCTTCCAAAATTTTCGTGAGCTTTTCCTCCTCCATACCCTATTTTTTGGACCAATACAGGAGTAGGGGCCACCTTTGAGTGTTGGCTCAAAATAAAAATCAGAACAATTAGTCAGATCGAACATTGACTGATTTTTTGGGTATAGAACAAAGTTTTGAAGCATAGAGTATACTCTATGTTTTGAAGCAATAAAACTCTTTGTTTTATCAACTCAAAAAAAAAATCATTAAATCTCTCTAATTCTTTTTTATTTCCAGGTTTATACTCCTATTTGGATGACGAAGGGGTACGTCATAGTGTACGTTATGCAGCCGGTGCTGGTACCGGATTTGAAGTAACAAATTCTGTACCTGATAATCCAATCGAAGTAGGCTACACAAGTCCTTTGTATAAAGCTCCTCCCAGCACTCGTGGTAAAATGACTGTACAACGAGGTCCCGACGGTACTTATAAGCTTATATCCTCCGGTCCAGATCAAAGACGTGCCGAAAGTAGATCACCAGATGGTTTAGTTCGTGGTACATATTCATTTCTTGACGATAAAGGTGTTCAACGGACGGTGGAGTATATTGCTGGAGCTGGCATTGGTTATAGAGTTATAAAGAATAAAATTGGCCCTGGTACTCATGTTAACGATCAAGTTTTAGATTTTCGTTTAAATGATGGTAATTTTAAATTAGCTAATGATTTTGGGACTGGAGGTGGTCCAATAACGCCATTAATTAGTGCCGGTAATGGAGGAAATCGAGGAAAAGTAAGAGGTACTACGGGTACAAAAGATTACTTAAGACCTGGTGCGGATAGGAGACGACCCCAAAATCAAGATGATGATAATGATAATAATATAGAAAGTGATGATGGATTGGATGACAATGATGAAGATATTGATGATAATATATCAAAAAATAATGCAAAAAAAGATCGCATGGGTATTTCTACGAATGGTAGAGGTAATACGCGACATCGTGTTAGTTCTATGTCATCAGAAGATCGTGGTTATATGTATGAAAGAGGTTCAACGAGAAAACCACCCAGAGGTGGTGGTGGTAAAATATCTAATAAAGATAAATCGGATAAACGTACACCAATTAACAATCGTGGTTCATCCTCAAAAGTAAATAGACCAAGTGGAGTAGCAGGAGGAGGAGGAGGAGGAGGTAATGGTGGTGGTAATGGCGGCGTTGCTGCTGGTGGTTATTCCTATAATCCCCCCTCCAATAGCAATTATGATCCTAACGATGATGATATTTCTAGTTCTTTACCACCCCTTGTTACCGCAAATCGTAAAATACTTGAAATCGATCGAGATCGTGAATGGGTCGAACGTCATCGTGATTCGACTGTTATTAAAAATGTCGGCAAATGGTATTTATCTCTACCACCTGGTCAAAGTGTACGTGCCCATGTTCAAAATATTGATATTTTACCGTTAGGTGGTCGTCGTGTGCCATCGCCATCTGAAGCTTTAAGACAAGATGAAATTGCCGATATGGCGGCATCGATTGAGAATGATAAAATTCCATATAATAGTTAGTTTATTTTTTTTTTTTTAGATTCGATTAGATATAAATTATGTTTAAGTTTTAGATATTTATGATTTCTAAGTTTGAATTTACATTAGTAAAGTAGAAAAATAAACAGTTTTAAAATTTTACTATTTACACGATTGGGTAATATAATGAAATAAATTCTTTTTGAAAATTTAAAATGTTTTATTTATTGTTATTTCAGTTAGTACAGATCAGTGCACAGTAAGAGGAGTGCCAAATTTTTTTTGGAAATATTTTGTAACTTGTACTCACCTGCTGTTGAATAAAACCATTTTTCAGATGGTGAATAAAACGAAACATAATTATTTTTCAACAAAAATTTTTTTCCTGCGCTTTTTTTAATGAAATTTTTTTTATAAATTTTTTTTTTATAAATTTTTTTTTCATAATTTTTTTTTTTTATTAATTTTTATTTTTTTTTATCAAAAACTTTTTTTCGTCAATTTGTTTTTTTATTAAAAACGATAATATACCCTACATCACACTGTGGTACAGGGCATAATGAGTTAGTGCTGATGTTTGTAACTACCCGAAATATTGGTCCTAGACCCACTTTTAAGTATACCGATCGACTCAGAATCACTTTTTAAGTCAATTTAGCGATGTCCGTCCGGACGTCTGTCCGTCCGTCTGTCTGTCCATGTAAACGGTGTAAACACGATACAGGTCGCAATTTTTAATCAATTGACTTAAAATTTGAAACTTAAGCCACTTTTGGACCAAGGACGTAGCCTATTGAAATTCAAAAAAACGGCCCATATTTCGACTTAGCCCTATACAAAGGTCCTTTTTAGTTTTGACTCAAACGACTCTAATTTAAATCGGTTTATTGTCAACAAAAATAAGCTTATTTCACTCAAAATTGATGTGTGAGTGTTTTTTACACTTATTAAATATTTGACAAAATATAGATCTAATCGGCCCATTTTTGAACTTGGGACCCATTTTCCGGGAAACTCTGGTGTAGGGTATTATATGGTCGGTCTTGACCGACTATAATTTTTTTTACTTGTTATACCCTACACCACACTGTGGTACAGGGTATAATGAGTTTGTGCTGATGTTTGTAACTACCCGAAATATTGGTCCTAGACCCAGCTTTAAGTATACCGATCGACTCAGAATCACTTTTGAGTCGATTTAGCGATGTCCGTCCGTCCGTTCTGTCCGTCCGTCTGTCTGTCCTTTTTAATCAATTGACTTGAAATTTAAAACTTAAGCCGCTCTTGGCCCAAGGACGAAATTGGAAAAAATTGGTCTATATTTAGACCTAGCCCCCATACAAAGGTCCTCTTTACTTTTGGCTCAAATGACTCTAATAACCGCATTATAATAGGTATCTTTTCGAAACTTGGCAGGTAATCATGTTTCATCCACACAAATCACCATTCCGAATTTTAAAGAAATCGGACCATTTCCTCTTGTAGCCCCCATACAAACCACCTTTCCCGATTTTCACATAAATCTCTCACATTTCATGAAAATAGAAAATATTTAATTAAAATTTTGTTTGTCTATGTTAAACGCGTACTTTAATAACCTTATCAAATCTGATTATCATCGGACCAGTTTTGGACTTAGACCCCATGTGAAAATTTCGCCCGATATTCAGTTAAAGCGGTTTATACACAACAAATAGAAGACTATTTCACTCAAATTTGGTTTGTGAGTGTTTTTTACACTTATTAAAGATTTGACAAAATATAGATCTAATCGGTCCATGGGACCCATTTTCCGGGACCCATTTTCCGGGAAACTCGGATGTAGGGTATTATATGGTCGGTCTTGACCGACTATAATTTTCTTACTTGTTTTTTTTACAAAAATGACAAAAAAAAGTTTTTTACTCAAAATGAAATATTTCTAAGCAAAATTGTTAATTTTTTTCCCGTTAGAAAATTTACCATTCTTTAAAAAGAGCATTTTGGAGGGTATTCATAGATTCGGCCAAGTCGAATTTAACTTTTCTACTTGTTTTTCCAAACAAATTTTTTTTCATTACAATTTTTTTTTTGTAATGAAACTTTTCATTCATCCAAATTTGTCAAGACTACTTTTTTACCTAAAGCATAGAAGTCTGTTCGATTTCACGGGAAAAAATCTGTCAAACTCCCAAAAAATTTGGCAACGCGAAGGGAAATTGTTAAAAAGTTTTCAAACATTTTTATTATACAAGACAATTTAAATTGCCGTGAAAAATAACTTTTCAGTTTTGTTACGATTATTTCTTTCTTAGAATTGTCAAAAGTGGTTGATTTATACATTTCTTATTACGATTTGAGGCGTTTAAATTTTAAGTGAAAATTTGCCGTGAAAAACAGAGTATTGTGCCTAAATTTCTGACATAAAAATGTTTTATTTGTTTATAACAAATGTATAAAAAAACCGGTGAGAGTGTTAAATTCTTCTGGGCCGAATTCTTATACTCTTCAAAATTTAAAAATACCTCTTTTGCACTTGAGTAATGCGCTCATTTACCAAATTTACAGCTCTTTTGGTTTAAGTAGACTGCGTCTTGCTTTTCACAGACGGATTTATTTATCTAGATGTCTTAGAAATGGATAGTATATAAATTCAATGGGGTCCTCACCGAAATTTCAATTCGTTTTGCATGGAATGGCAAATAAATTTATTTTATCTAAAGAAAAACTTTGCTGTTATTTAAATCCACCCTATTCTAATCGACCACAGTTTTTTTTTGTGTTTTTAATAATCTTACAATAAGTTAAAGATGAGTTCTTTTGAGGTATTCTTTAAGGTCGTTTGTCAATTTTGGCCATGTTAATACTATGCGAATGTTAATTATGATTGTAATAGGTACATAATTCGAAAAGTGCAAGCATCAAACTTCAGGTCTATTAGATTGACTCATTTTATGTAAGATTCTAATTGCAAGTACTGTTTCAAGATTCTAAACATGTCTCGAGAATTTCTCAACACATTATTAAGACTTTTCTCATAAATATTCTTACAAAATAGTTGGGTACGATTGTAACCTTATTTTTAAGTAGTTCATAAATATTGCAATTATAAAAAAAAATGGTTTCAAATAACCCATTAATGCTGCAGCATACATTTGTTAAAATTAGAGATGGGCACGTGATACGTAATTATTTATTTGTATCACGGTACATAAGTAGTAGGTTGTATTCGTGATATTTCCAAACAAAGGTCGGATTCTAAAACATAAATTTTGCTGTTATTACTTAAGTATATAAAAATAGGGGTCTAAATTTCGCATGAAATTAAATAAAATTTTTAAAAAAATTTATCAAAACATATCAACATTGATCAAATTTTATATTAGCGTATATATCCCTGTAACTGCATGCGCGGGTACAAGGGGGGGGGGAAGGGGAAATCCCCCCCAGACCAAATTTCAAAAAGTAAAAAAAGAGGAAAAAAAAGAAAAAAGGAAATTTTCTTAAAATAAAATTCCGAAGGAAAAAAACTCAAAATCCGAAAATTTTTCATAAAAAAATATCTGAAAATTTTTATATGGAAAATTTCAAAGATGTTAAAGGAAAAATGTGACTTAATTTTAAAATTTTCAATGAATATTTTCTGAATATCTTATTTTGAATTTTGGTATAAAAAAATTACATAGAATATGGTGTTTTTTTTTTTTTTTTAAAGAAGCAACACTCAGGCAATGCTGCCTATCAATTACTAATGTAACCGTAATGCTTCTTTCGGAAAGGGGATAGAAGAGAGATGAAAGATTTGAAAGATAGAAGGGCTTCAATATGGCAACACTGTAATTGCGCGTGTTGATAATTTTGAGTACAGTTGTTGCATCGCCATCTGTTATTGATCTGGCGAATTATTTTTGAAGCTGTGTTTATAGCCATTATTTTATTATTTTACTTCGTTGACGTTTTAGTGCTATTTATCAACGAAGGAGGATGCTGTGATAGATATTAGTTATAAATAGAAGCTAATAAATATCTGAAAAAATGTTGTTCTGCCTGAGCTGAGAATCGAACCCAGGCTGGCTTGCTAGTAGTCCAACGCGCTAACCACTCAGCCACAGCACCCTCAAAAGTTTCAGAATCTGTGACTTTTTCTATAGGAAAAAGATCTCAAAATCAGAGACGTTTTCTTTAGAAAAAAAAAATGCCAGAATCTTAGAATTTTTTTATATCTCAGAATCTGAAACTTTTTCTATAGGAAAAACGTCTCGGAATCTGGTACTTTTTCTTTAGGCAAGGGTCTCAGAATCTCAGACTTTTTCTATAGGAAAAGAGTCTTAGAATCTGAGACTTTTTCTACAGAAAAAGGTTTTAGAATCTGATACTTTTCTGAAGGAAAAAGGTCTTATAATCTGAGACTTTTTATACAGAAAAAAGGTTTCAGAATCTAAAATTTTTTCAGTACTCTAAGAAAATTGTGTCATTAACTGTTTGTAGGTTATTTTAAAAAGTAATCAGTAAAGTTATTTTAAAAGAAAAATCAATTATTTTATAAAGGATTTAATTTTTTTTACTATTTCTGTAGTTTAAAAAATATAATTTACTGTCTTAAAAACGAATTTTCTGTTACATTCATTTTCGACAGTAAAAAATTTCTTCTGTAGTTTTACTGTTTTTCAACACAAAATAAGTGATTATTCAGTAGTTTTTTAATGTTTTGGTTAGTCATTAAATTAACATTTAAAATTGACTGTAATGTGTTTTTATTTTAAATGAAAAAACAGTGGAATGGTTTTTAAATAAAATTTCATTTGTTTTAAGTGAATATTCACTGGAATTTACCTACATAATTTTTTGAGTGTACAATACAAATCTAATAAACATTTCTTATAGGAAAAATGTCCCAAAAATGCTTTTAAATATGAGACTTTTTCTATTGTAAATTATCACAGAATCCGAGACTTTTTCTGTGGCAAAAGTTCTTAGTATCTGAAAATTTTTCTATACGAAAAAAATCTTAAGATTCTGAGACATTTTTCGTAAAGAAGAAGTCTTAGATTCTGAGGCATTTTCCCTATAAAAAATCATTTCTTCACGAAAAATGTCTCAACATCTGATATTTTCTATGTACAAGGAATTTCTTCTATTGAAAAATTCTCAGATTTAGACATTTCTATACGTCAAATGTGTTAGAATTTGTATACGAAAATGTACAATTTTCTTTTAAAACAAATCAAAAAAAAATTATCGTAAAAATTTATAAATTTGTAGATTTTTTAGCTTTCCCATCACTTTTTTTGCAATTAAAAACGTATCTCTGTTTTTGTGAACATATTGGAAAGCAAAAAAGATGAACTTTTTGATAATTTTGTCATAAGCTTACAATTCATTTGTTAAATCAATAATTATTTTGATTGACTATAAGTAAAAAATTGATAAATATTTTTATCAAAATCGAAAAAATGTTTGATTGAAAAAATTTTCAATCAATCACCAACAATTTTATGATTGGTATAACAATTTTCTTAATTGGAGGAATTTCACTCAAAAAATTGATTGAATCTGCGTTTTTCTTGATTGAAATTTGTTTAAAATTTTTTCTGTGTAGTGGATATATCACTATAATGTGATCGTACACGGAGAAAAAAAATCCAACTGAATTTTTAAGTTGTATCAACTCAAAATTCGATTGCTGCTACTACATTTCGCTGTGGCAAACGAATTTTATAGTTGTTTCAAGTAAAACACAGTTATATCAGCAAAATTAAGTTTTAACTACCGGTATTAAGTTGTTACAACCTTTATAGGAATGCATCAACCGAATTTTTGTTGCAACAACTGGATTTTAGTTGGAAATTGGGAAGTTAGTTTTCTGTGTGTAGGGTAAACAAATCTCAGTACAGAGTAGTAGGCAATCAGGGTTGCATTAAATGTATATAAGTTTTCAGGCGTCGATCCATAGTGGTGGGAAGGAAATTTTTTCTATCAAACACCCACCCATCTCTAATATAAACCTTAAAGAAAAATCATACCCAATAGCAGTCTCACACGCAGATAGTATGAATTTTACAATCATGATCAATATTGTATTCATGTGGTATAAACAATTATACCAATATTGCGGTTGACACCCTTTTGCTAAGAAAAATCAACATATAAAAACGATGCTCCAAAATTATCAATCAAATAGTCTAGATAAACCCATTAACAAGTGCATCTGTCAACTACAAGAAAACTTCAACAAAAAACTAACATGATAATTTTGTATATTGGAATATTATGGTGTCTAATTGTTGATGTACTACAACAAGGAGGATATGCTCAAGAATTGGGCAAATCCCAGGCTAATTCATATTTTTATCTAAAACAAAATGGCGGCTATGAATATGCCTTCAATACGGATACTGGCTTACAAACTGCTCAAACTGCAGATCAATCGAATGAAGTAACCGGACATTATATGTACTATGATAAGGGTATACCATTTATGGTTAAGTACAGAGCTGGTATACACGGTTTCCAACCAGAAATAGTACCAGCCGATCAATTGACAAATTTTATTCAACCAAATCAACAGACATTTGAGGCACCTGGAAATAGTAGAGATATAAGAACATCATCCCAATTGCAGGATATAAATTCAAATAATTATCGTTTATCATCACCGAAAGTGTCATCGTATAGTATTGGACAGGATTCAACATTAAATTTTGTACAAAATGCTTTGCATACTATGCAAACACAACCAATGCATATATCATTTTCTTCAGGATTGGGAGGAGAAATACAACATCCAGCATATACTACCACTATAAGACCACCTTTAGCACCTCAACCAGCGCCACCACCACCACCGCCACCATCTACTCTTCTACAACCGGTATTACAAAATGAAGTGCAAGATATAAATAATTTAGCAGTACTTCCACCTCCCAGCATAGAACCCAGACAGCCCTATAGTTTTAACTATAATGCAGATCAATCAGCACGTTCTGAATCTGGCGATCCTTCTGGTAATGTTATGGGTAGTTATTCCTACTACGATGAAGCCGGCTATCATGATATCTCTTATAAAGCAAGTGATGATACTGGATTTGTGGTAATAGGTGGCAATTTAGCACATAATCAACCACCACCTCCTCCTCCACCTCCTGCGGCTTCCATACAACATCAACAGGAATTTTTGCAACCACAAAATTCCTACTCACCTCATTCCTTTCAACAGCATCAACATTCCCAACCGCAACGAAGACAATTATTCCGCAACAATAATTTCAATTTTAATAATTATCGAATTTTACCCGATTCTCGTTTAGTTTCGAATGCTTTAGATGAACGTAATTTGGGTAAACGTTCTTTACGCAGTACCAATGCTTTAGATGAGCAACGTAATTTAGGTAAACGTTCATTGAGTACAAAACCTGTAGAAGTAGAACGTAAGAAGACCGATGGTATACGTTCTTTACGCAAATTTAGACGTTATGCCAAGTGGTAGTTGCAGCAACAAAAAAAAAAGTATTATTTTTATATTTCTATATTTTTTTAGTAGTTTACAAATGTGTTTTTTTCTCACTTTTATTATAATAATATCTATAATTTATTCGTTATTATTTGTTAAGATTATTAAGTGTTGTACATTAAAGCACAAACCGCAAAATATGTGGTTCAAAAATAAATGGGAAACGTATTTAATTTCATGTTACGCCTAAAGATAGACAATGTTTTTTTTAGTAATATTATTTCTAAGTTAAATTTATACAGTACTTATATTAACAAATAATAGGGTTTTCATAATTTGCACAACCACTCCTCTTTTGGCAAAATTGTCCCATTTTTGTATACCATCTCCTTAGTGGTGGAGGTTAAAGATGGGCACATGAGCAGATTATTGAGTGATTCAGGCATGATCACTAGACCACCCCAAATTTGCAAAAGTATTTTTGTGTTCGCTCCACCGGCAGTTTCTGATAGATTGGCCATAAAAAATAATATCTGTGCAAGAACTGGATCTCTCGGTTGCATACAGGCCAGTCGATTTTAACTTTTGACCCTAAAAGTGACCTAAAAACACTACAAATCTTTTAAGTACCATAACTCTTAAAATATGCGTTTTCCCAAAAAATGGTATAAAAGTTTTATTTTGCAGAATAAGAAATCAAACATTTTCTTCATACAAATTTTTAGCCTAAGCCTAAGACATCGTGGTGTTTTTTGCGGTTAAAGTAAAAATTTATGTGAAAACAACCCTCGTTAAAATTTGAACGGAGATTAAAATAGTCGGTGTCTATTATTTTGTAGAGTAAGATATGTAGTTTTCAAAAACCAATTACATTTGGAATTTATATGGGTAATTTCATTACAGAAGAGCCCAAAGCTGACTTTGAAGTTTCGATTTTCCAAATGCTGTATACAAATTTGCGAAATTACTTTGTTTCAAACGACCCTTGTTAAAATTTGAATGGAGACAATTGGTTTCATGGACGTATACAGGGGGTGGGCACAGGGGGCACGTGCCCCCCCCCTTTTCGATTTGAAAATTTTTAAAAATTAAATAAAAATTTTAAAAATTAAAAAAAAAAAAAAATCGAAATATTAGTAAAATATGTTTAAAGACACTTAATATTGGTTTTATTTAATAAAAATTAGGTGTCAGCTCATAAAAATAAATTTCTATAAAAAATTTTCAAACTATAATATTCTAATACACTTTTTCAATATTAAAATATGAGATATTTTCTCTATAGGAAATTCTCAGATTCTGAAAAGTTTTTTCTATAGAAAAATTTTTAGATTTTAATAAATTTCTTTTATACGGCACTCACTTATAATTTTTACGTGAAGCAATAAAAAGATTTTTCTTAAATATTAAAACTTGAATGTTTTGAAAAAGGAACGCGCTAGCTTGCGAAAAAAAACTTTGTCAAATTACTAGGAAATGTCTCGTAATCCCATTTTACCAATATTTGACAGTTTTTCTTGTTTTTTTACCAAATCGAAATTTACATTTTTTTTTGTAATTTTACAAATTTTTTTGTAATTTTACAAATTTTCAAGATAATTTTACAAAAAAAATCTAGTACCTGCTCGAAAAACAGTAAATTTAAAATTTTTTTGGTAAAAAAAAATTTGTAAATTTACAAATTTAATGGTAAAAACCTTGTAAAATTACAAAATTTTTGGTAAAAATAAAAAAATTCTGGGGGTTGTGCCCCCCCGTTTTCAAAATTCTGGATACGTCGCTGATTGGTTTCCATGATTTTGAAGAGTTAGATGTGTACTTTTTGGACAATATTTGGGGAATTCCAGGCTTAATCACTCACTTTTAGACCCGACCCCCTTCGAATAATTTTTTGGATATGTTTTAGTATGTATTAAATGTAACTTGCACTCAAATTTTCAGCCTTTTATACCAAGTTGGTGGTGAGTAATCAATTTTTTAAAATGGTTTTTTCCAAAAAAAAATAAAAAATGGAAGTTTTCAATTAATTTTGACCAGTAAAATATATAGATATCTTAATATAAGTTAGATCACGTGTAAATGTGAACAAACTCAATTTTACTCATGTGATTGTGAGTGTACAAAAAAAAATTGAGTGAGTGAGTGTGAGTAATATTTTTTTGCGTTAGAGTAGAAACAGAACAAGCACGGCACGGGGAACGGTTGCCGATGCCGGAGAATATGGGCCCAAAACAATGAAGGGGGACGGCGACGTCAAAAAATGTCATTTGTTCGTTCAGCGGTGCTAACTTTTAATAAAATTAGAGTAATTTTTCGGAAAAAAATCGCTTATCACATAGTCAATGTGATTATGTTGGCACTACTGTACGTTTGTTTCACCATTGTGAATGAAAAAATAAAAAAATTTTGTGAAAATGCGGCAACCCTGGAGTGTGAGTGGGAGTTAGATTGAGAGAACCCGGAGATAAAATAAAATAATTTTTAATTTTTTGTCGTGCCGGTCACGGTTTTTAACTGTCAAATCGTATGGAAAAAGTCGTGCCGGGCTTGTTTTATTCCTACCATTAGTTTGCGCGACTAACTTCGAATTTAACTATTTTTGGGAATATTTTATAGTTTTTGCCATGTGTTTTGCAGTTAAACTAAAGGTCATGGATTTAAATTCTTACATGTGAGATGGTTAACGTGTAGAAAATATCCTAGGCTTTAACATGTGCCCATTGGTTTGGCAAAAAACGCTTTATTATTTAATCTAGCGATAGTTAAAGTGTAAATTGGAAAAATGTGCTATATAGTAACTTATTTTATAACTTGCGCACATTTTTTAACCCATTATGGGAAAAGTTATTTAAAATAAACCATATAACAGTTTTTTTTGTTAAATTAACTGCTTTTTATTATTTTTATATAAAAATGATTACTGCTAGACCCCGTCTAAATTTTGCAAAATTCATCACGCTAAATTTAAATTTTTAAAAAATAAAAAACAAAAAACTTAAAACTACTTGGCAAATGTATTGAAATTCCCCAATTAGAAATGTCGTTAAGACATCTCGAAGACTTCCTTTTGACAATGTCAGTGTACTTGCTGACTGAAAAATCTCTGACCATACAAAAAACCTCATGACACCTCCTGACTTTTTCAAGTATTTTGTCAAAATTCCACGCTGATATGTATGCAGGTAGTCAATAGTGCTGACTACATTATGACATGTACATTAAGGGTGTTCTAAACAGTAAGGGAAAAATTTAAAATGTTTTAATTGCTTGGCACTGGGCAGAATTTTGTTCCTTTGTAGTAAAAACTTAAAAATAAAAAATTTGGAGTTAATCCGATAACTTTAAGTGGACGCGGAAACGACCTGAAGTTTGAATAACGGATTACAAGGGGAAAAAATTACTTTTTACTCATTTTCTCAATTTTTTCGATATTTTAAGTTAAGTTTGAATTCAAATGGTTACAGAATTGTGATGTGGAGTACATTACCTTTGTAATAAGCCAATAAAAACTACAATCGGTTAAAAATCAGCCAAGTTATTACAACTGCCCCAGGCAACTAGCGTGTGGCAGACCACTTGAACAACGATTTCGAGTTCAATTTTTGAAATTGTTTGAAATTATCTACTATAGCAACATTTTTTTATTCTTTACTTGCCAATGTACTAAGGTGATAGGTATTTTTCATATTGTGTTATGCTAACTTGTTTTTAATTAATGGTAAAAAGGTCTAAATTTTTCAACCCTGTTTTCAAATCTCCAATTTTAAATTTTATTTTTTTTTTGGCAAATAAAATTTAAAAAATCGACCATTGGACCATAGGATTTCGTTAAGCACATATAAGGGAATAAAAATTACAAAAATTGTAGACATTTCATTTTTCATTCGGCTAGTTTAGCGATTTTATTTCGGCGGATTTCGAGATAATAGTGATTTTGGTAACTTTTTTAGCTTTTAGTTAATTTTTTTATTTTTTTTTTAACAAACTTCATATGTTTTCTACCGAATTACTACAGAATAATATAGAATACTTCAATTCCTTTAATCAGGGCAAAATTGAGTTATGAAAAATTGACCCAGTTAAAGGTCAAAGGTCAAATTTGAGAACAATTTGAATTTTTAAAGATTAACAATTTTTTTGAGCGGATATTTATGAAACTCCTTGATGTAATTTTAATATGACTAAACGTAAATGGTTTATTATTAAAATTCGGAAAATTAACCCATAAGTGCTATTGGGGTCTATATTTTTTTTATTTAATGGAGAAAATATAAGTATATTATTTCATAGGGTCATATAGACACCAACAGCACTTAAGGGTTAATGTTCTGAATTTTTATAAGCCATTAATTTTTAAATGTTATTAAAATTACATTTAAGAGTTTTATTAATGTCCGCTCGAAAAATCTGTAAATCTTTAAAAATTCAAATTCTTCTAAAATTTGACCTTTGACCTTTAACTGGGTCAATTTTTCATATCTCAATTTTGCCCTGATTAAAGGAATTGAAGTATTCTATATTATTCTGTAGTAATTCGGTAGAAAACATATGAAGTTTGTTAAAAAAAAATAAAAAAATTAAGTAAAAGCTAAAAAATTTACCAAAATCACTATTATCTCCAAATCCGCCGAATTAAAATCGCTAAACTAGACGAATGAAAAAAGGAATGTCTACAATTTTTGTAATTTTTATTCCCTTATATGTGCTTAACAAAATCCTATGGTCCAATGGTCGATTTTTTAAATTTTATATGCCTAAAAAAACTTAAATTTAAAATTGGAGATTTGAAAACAGGTCTGAAAAATTTAGACCTTTTTACCATTAATTAAAAACAAGTTAGCATTACACAATATGAAAAATACTTATCACCTTAGCACATTGGCAAGTAAAGAATAAAAAAATGTTGCTATAGTAGATAATTTCAATCAATTTCAAAAATTGAACTCGAAATCTTTGATCAAGTGGTCTGCCACACGTTAGTTGCCTGGGGCAGTTGTAATAACTTGGCTGATTTTTAACCGATTGTAGTTTTTATTGGCTTATTACAAAGGTAATGTACTCCACATCACAATTCTGTAACCATTTGAATTCAAACTTAACTTTAAATATCGAAAAAATTGAGAAAATGAGTAAAAAGTCATTTTTTCCCCTTGTAATTCGTTATTCAAACTTCAGGTCGTTTCCGCGTCCACTTAAAGTTATCGGATTAACTCCAAATTTTTTATTATTAAGTTTTTACTACAAAGGAACAAAATTCTGCCCAGTGCAACACAAAAATCCGAAATAAAAAAATAAGAACACCCTTAATGTACATAGTACGTCTGAGATCGTTAAAAAATTTAAAATTTATTAATCACGTATATTAATTTACACTACTTACTATTTTTATCTGTCCATTTCTCAAATTTAATTTTTTAAAACTTACTATTTTGATCTGCCTCACTTGGTCCGCGAACTCAGAACCTTCTGTTCACTGGTCTAGCACCTTACCCCTTTAGCCAAAGTTTGATAATAAATGTGTTTATTTAAAAACAAATTTAAATTAATTTATTATTTGAATTGTCCTGTTATATCATGAAATATTTTTTAAAATTCAACTCAGTGAAACTGAAAAAAGTTTTTGGAATTTAGAAAAACTGTAAATGCAGTTGTGTAAACAAGACCTTGAACCATCACTGAGCAATGTTTAAGGATTACCCCACTTTATCCGTAAAAGTTACAGAGGGTTAAAGTTGAAGAATCGATAAAAATGGCTTGAAATAATCCATAGTTTTTACCTTCTTTCGCTTTTTTTTTAAGTTCTCCCTATATTTCAATCTTTTCCGGCATAACACAAAGTCAGATAAGAGATTATTTTAATGTTAGCTTGAACGCTTCATCGCTTGGTAAGAAGTTATAAGACGGTTAAGTTTTGAAACCAAAAATTAAGAGTTTTTAAATTTTCGAGGTTTTTTGATTAGGGATTTCGGCCCCCTCTATAAAATGAAAAAAGTTGAACTAGAGATGGTAGCTGTTGTAATTCTTAACATTTTGGAATTAATCCCGTTAATGTGCCACGAATAGTTAAGGAGTTTCAGCAGATCAAAGTTCGAAAGAAAAAACGTAATTTTTTTAAAATACCAGTTTTTCGCGAGGCACATTCGCGGTTTCATTCGAAAATTGGTGGACTCTTGCGTAAACCGAGTTTTTTAGGAATTTACATAAAAAAATCACTGGCGGGTTTATAAAAAATAAATTGCAAAAATTTTATGGCATTTTTGAAAATTGTGCGAAATTTGCAAATCTGTTTCCAATTTTTTTTAGTAGCAATTAATGCATCATGTTCATTTTAATACACCAAAAGACGTGCCTTAACGAGTAGAACTGATTTGCTTTTTGACTTTTTACTTTAAGCCATTCTGAGCGGAAAGCGCGATGATTTTATCTAAACCTATTTTGATCTGGCACATCCAAGGCTTTACACGAAATCGGATGAAATTTTTTTTAAATGAAAGCCCACTTGATCATAGATGGGAATTTTTCATTACCATTGAAATTTAATTACCATTGGTTGATATCAATGGTAATGAAAAAATTTTCATTACCATTTAATGGTAATTAAATTTTTTTAATTGAAAAAATAATTACTAATTGTAATGAAATGCACCAATTGTTGAAAAACACCAATTATAATTGGTTTCAAAACTATTGGTTTGCACATTTTTGTTTTTTTGAAAAGTTAAAAATTTAAACATCAAAGTATGTTTTTACAAAAAAAAATATGAAAATGTTAAAGACAAAAAACAAAACGCAAGTAAAAATTTCAAATATTGTGTTATACAAAGGCAATCAACGTGTGTTTGGTTTATAAAATGTGAAAAACTAAAACACAATATATCAAAAAACAACAGATATTTCCAAGTATTAACAATTTTGACAATATTGTGACGAATTTTACTAATGGTAATTATTTATTTTAAGTGATGCCATACTAATGGTAATTATTTTTTTTAAATTTTCATTAGTAATTAAATTGATAAGTAGGGATGAGATTTTCATGCACTAAAAAATCGAAAATATGCGCTTAAAATATGCACTAAAAAAATCAAAATATGCATTAAAGAACCTAAAAATATGCACTAAAAAATAAAATGTGTACAATAAAAATCATATTTTTATAGGAAAAACTTCTTTAAAAGCAAAAAATAACGCCGGGTTTAAATAGTAACATTTAAAATTTTATATGAGCAAGATTTTTCTTAGAAATTAAGAAAATCTTAAAAAAAAACAAAAAATATTTTTTTTTTATTTTCAAAATAATTTTTAAAATTTTAAATAGTTTTTGGAAAAAATAAAAATAAATTTGTGTTTTTGCTAATTTATGCCAAAATATGCACAAATATGCACTTAAAAGTTCGAAATATGCACAAAATATGCATTTAAAATCAAAATATGCAAAAATATGCATTTTCACCAAAATATGCAAAAATATGCAAAAACAAATCGATGCCATTTTAACGCAAATTTCTTGATTCGAAAAGATAATTGGTCGATATCGTTTTTAGACTATCGACAAAAAACATGCATTTGCATGGAAATGTCATCCCTATTGATAAGTAATTTAATTGGTACAATTGATACAACCAATGGAAATGAAAAAAAACTAATTACCATTGACATCAATTAAATGGTAATTAAACCATCAATTAAATGGTCCCTTTAATTAATTAGTCCCATCTATGCACTTGATGTGTCATCATAAAATCAGAGGCGGGTTAAAAAATTTTGATGATTATAGATTTTTTGGACCATATTAAATTTTCTTGTTATAAAAAAGCATCACCGATTTTTTTAAACACTGGTACAATGAAACGATTTTCCGTGATTTTTTTTTCAGTAATACCAACGCGCATTGCCTAAATATGTTATAAAAAATTGTGAAACTTTTCTTTTACCGCGAATTAATCGCGATTTTAGGTACTTAGATATTTTTTTTTTAAATCGTTTGGTCATTAAAGGGTTAAATTTATATCATATATTTTAGAAGAAATGATATATCCTGGCATGTTTTAATAACGCATGCAACAAATGTATAGAAAAAAAATATTTAAAATATTTTTAAGATTTTTTAAAACCGCTAAATCTTAAAACCGCCATAACTTTTGACCCCCTTGCGAGATTTAATTGACGCGAACGTATTTTTTATTCTTAAATAGCTTCTAATATTTATGCCAACTTTCATCGATGTGCCATCAAAACAAAAATCACATCTTTTTTACCTCAAAATTTAAGTCTTAGCCGGAACTCCTCATATATATTTCGTCACCTGAATTGAAAAATGCTACAATACACATTTTTCTTCCTCAAATATAATTTTTTTTTAAATATTAATTGGAATTTGGCTTCATCCTATTTAACAAGATTTTGTTAGAGTTATTTCAGCGTATCTTAGTTGTTTTTAATATTATTTATACAAAACATGAAAAAACATTTACAAAAGAAATATTGCAGAAGCCCTTTACAATTAAGGTGACGATATATTCAATTTATTTTGTTTTTGACAAATTTGAAAATATTATGATTTCAAAATATATTTTATGACAAACAATTTTAAGTTGTGGTTGGCCTAGTTGTCTAGCAGGTTCGACATCTTACGTGTTGTAGATTTTTGGCCTTGGTTCAATCCCCGGTCGCGGATTTTTTTTTTACTTTTTTTTTATTGTTTTAAGACCAATTCAATTTTATTTTTTTAATTACAAAGAAAATTTAAAGAATTTTTAAGGATTAAACAAAATTACATCGGTTTTACATGGGGAAAACATTTTTAGTGATGGATTTAGGATTTTTAGGATTTGCTATACAATTGTCAGCATTTATGAGATGAATTTTCTAAATTGATAAGACAACTTATATGACAAGTCAGAACATTTATAGAACTTGGGGAGCTCCGTCAAAAATTATGACATGTCATTAAGTTGTCTTTAGTAAAATGTATTCACTTGCTGACTTCTACCTGATCAATCATTACTGACATTGTCTTAAAGATAAAATTTCTAATTGGGTCCTAGTAGAAATTGTAACATAGCACTTTATTTCACTAGAACAAAATTTCAAATGTATTTTTTTGCTGCTTCCGCTCATTTGTTTTTAATGAAATTTTGTACATAGATGCATATGGTCCATCTTTGTAGAGCTGAAAAAAGAAATTTTTTCGCGAATTATTTAGTTTTTTGCTTCTTCTGAACAATTTGGTTTTTGAATTATAGCACCTTGTTTCACACCCACATTCAAGTGAGTAGGAAAAAAAAATTTTTTCTTCAGGGAAAATTAAGGAATTTTTCTATAGAAAAAATGTATTACAATCTACAACTTTTTCTATAGTAAAAATCACACAGAATATGCTACTTTTTTATAGGAAACATATATCGGAATCTGAGATTTCTTCTATTTAAAAATGCCTCAGAATCTAAGACTTTTTTAAGGAAAAATATCTCCGATTCTGAGATAATGTCTCAAAATCTAAAATTATTTCGGTTTGAAAGATGTTTCAGAATCTAAGACTTTTTAATAGGAAAAGCTGGACCTTTTCTATAGGAAAAAATTGTCTCAAAATCTAAAATTATTTCGGTTTGAAAGATGTCTCAGAATCTAAGACGTTTTAATGGAAAAAGATGAAAAAAAACTTAGAATTCTAGAAAAAAAAATCTCAGAACTTTTTGATAGGAAAAATGTCTCAGATTTTGTGAATTTTTTTTAGAAAAAATATTCTAGAATCTGAGACTTTTTTTATTAAAAAATCCCTTAGACTTCAGAGACTTTATGGGCTGGTAACTTATCAAAAGCTAATCAATGATAATACTTATGATTGATTATATTCATATAAATCTGACGTTTGCAAACTCTGATTAGCCTTAATCATTGATTATATTGTGATGAGTTACCAGCCCTATGTCTCATGAAAATATATGAAAATGTCTAATACCCTGTTCACACGTGCAGTTTTAAACCGTTTTTAGCAGCAATATTTTTAGCACTTTCTTTATGCTATTACAGTATATTGACAGAAAATGCTAAAAATAATTGCTAAAAACGATTTAAAACTGCAAGTGTGAATAGGGTATAATACGGCGTTCACACTTGCTGTTTTGAAGTGTTCAAGAGTGAGATGTTTAAAAAAGTCTTTGTTCTGTGTCTATTACGTTTTTATTCTTCTACTGGTGTTTTGTTAAACAGCTTGTTTAAGGTCGCTAGTGTGAACTCCATATAAGATTCTGAGATTTTTTCTATTTGAAAACGTCTATATATAGAGAAAAATTTCTCAGAATCTAGGAAATTGACTCAAACATTTTAAAAAAGCATTAAAGTCTATAATATTTCTAATCTCTCAAAAAAAAAAAATAAATAAAAAAAAATTAAAAATATTACCTCAAAATATCTAAAAAAAATAAATTCAATTGCAAATTCCCTTTAAAAATAAATATGTACAAATAAATCTAAAACCATGTTAAATTATTTTTTATTTGAAAATTATGACCCCCATTGTTTAATTGTATTAAAGTGTGCCAACATTATTCAAATAACCATAAATGATCTTGTCAAATTAGTATAGTAATTGTGGGCTATAAATCTCCAACTGTTGTTTTTTCGTTGATTTTATTAATTTAACGTGATTTCAGAAGAAGTTATGGTGCTCTAATTTTTTAATGAAATTTTATGGGTAATAAAATTATTTGAAATTGTAACAGAATAAATATCAATTGATGTGCTTAGAAAAACACACAATTTCAAACAAAATTAAACAAGTTAAATTAGCGATAGATATTTAAATTCCTTAAGCGAAATCAATGGGTTACACATAAAGTTTTTGTAAACATTAGAGTGGGCTGAAAAAATATTTATTTTTTATTCATAATACTAGTTTACAACGAAAATGCGCACTAACCGCGAATATTTTTTTTCTATACTCAAAAAAAAACTTGTAAAACGACAAGAAAAGTTTGTATTTTTTTTTTTTGCTACCTCCTATTTTTACAACAATTCCTTGTAATTTTACAAGCTTTTTACCAATAATTTTGTTATTTTACAAGCTTTTTACTAATAAAATTGTAAATTTACAATTTTTTTGACGCGATAAAACTTACAAGGAACTCTAATGATTTTTTGTAATTTTACAAGATTTTTACCAATAAAATTGTAAATTTACAAATTTTTTGTCGCAATAAAAATTACAAGGAATTCTCGTGCATTTAGTAGATTTTTTTTTTCTGTAAAATTATCTTGAAAATTTATCAATCAATCAATTTTTTAAAAAATTTGCTGTAATTTGATAAATACACAGTACAACAATTTTAAACTTTTTCCACAATTACGGCGTTCGGACGATTAATTCTGGTAGAGGAGACCAAAATAAAATATACGTTATTTTATGAAAGCTTAAATCGGCATTTTATTTAGGAGACGGTTAAACTATCCCAGCTTTGGCCTGTTCTTGCAGTAAATCGGTATATAAAACTATGTTTTCTTTGCATCTGCGGTGTAAGGTGTGTTCATCAACTTTGTAGAAAATATTATGGCAAATATTTTTGTGGAATATATTAACCCCCTAACTTCCTATCATAACGGCAGTTTTTGGATCTATTCTAACAAATCGTAAAAAGCACCCCGAAAGAGGGGCAGGTCGGGAATGAAATGTTCTACAAAAATGGGGTCAACAAATTTTACTAAATATTTCAGAACACAAAAAAGCCCACAAATTAACACAAATACCAACAAGTAGAAAAGTTAAATTCGGCCGAATCTATGAATAACCTACACAATGCCCTTTTTAAGTGACAGTATATTTTCTAATGTAAAAAAATAAAATTTTTGATTAGAAATATTTTATTTTGTGTAAAAAAACTTTTTTTTAAGCAATTTAAAAAAAAAAAATAATTTACTAAATTTTTTTTGAGTGTAAAATTTTTTTCGAGTGTATTTTTTTTTTGGTGTACAAATATTTTTGAATTACAAAATACGTTGTAAAATATTTTTGTGACTTACAAATTTTTTTAAAACATGTTTAACAGGTTTTCAACACGTGTATTTAAGGTGAAACTATTTTGAAATTCACGGTTTTGCTAATAACTTTTGAACCACTGGACCGATTTGACTGAAATTCAATACGAACTAGGCCAGGGAACGACAAATATATATATGTCAAGCGCCAGCGTCCTCAGAATTGCCTTTCGAAAGTTAACGTGTTATTATACCCTCCTCTCTAGTGATAGAGGGTATATATAAGTTTGTCATTCCGTTTGTAACTCATCGAAATATCGGTCTGGGACCCCATAAAGTATATATTTCATGATGCCCGATCGATTTTAAGACATTCTAGCGATGTCCGTTTGTCTATCTGTGGAAAATGTGATCACGACCAAAATACTACACGGATATGACTGAAACTTAACATATTCATTGGAAGTTCTCCAGAGAAGTTTGGTATTGCATTTGAGCGATATCGGTTCAGCGGTTCAAAAGTTATGAATGAAAATGCAAGGACGCCTCAAAAATTTTAGTACAATCAACATAACCTAAAAATTAAAATGCTTTAATTCGGCTGCTAATTGACATATGCGAACATAATTGAACACCAAATGGTATTTAAACAAGTACGGCAATATTTATTGACAAAAAAAGAAAAAAAATCGCGGATTTTTTTTTAACATTATTTTTTTTTCACGGAAATTTTTTTCAAAAGTAATTTCCTTTTAAAAAAAGTTTTTTGCAATAATCTTCTTGAAATTGTGGAGGGTATCACTACATTCGGCAAGGCCGAATTTAACTTTTTTACTTGTTTTATCTCGTAAATTCACGAAAAACCCTTGCCGAAATTCTGCTTTTGTTCATAACTTTTGCACCACTGCACAGTGGCCGAAATGGACAATCTAGCGGCGCTTAATTCGGAAATGTAAAATAATAAAGACCAATGCTTATTTGCGATTATAAAATTTTTAAGGAATTAATTTTTAAACAATATTTATTTATTTTTATGTATTTTGGGAAATTTATGTGAATATTGGGAAGGTGGTTTGTATGAGGCCTAGAAATTAAAATCGTCCGATTCCGTTAAAATTTAGAGCGATTGTTTATGAATATAAAAAACATTTATCGGTCGAATTTCAATAGGATATCTTGAATACTATTGTTAGGGGTATTTAAGTAAAACTTGATGGGGACATTTACATGGGGGCTATGGATTAACATGGATTGATTTTATCAAAATTTAATAGGTTTTGTTCTTGAGATAAAAGAAACTTAAATTTCAAATTTCAGCCAAATCGATTTCAAATTTGGACAGGCAGATGTACCCTAAAAACCGAACAACTTGCGCGAACTAGCACGCCATACTGAAACGTCACAACAAAAATAACCCAAAATAATAAACAAAACAGTAATTGGACCGAATACGATCGAATTTCAAAAGTTGCATGAAACTATAGTTTATATCACAAATTTAAACTTCTATAATGAACTAATAATAAACTAGATACACAAATGAGCACAAACATTTATTTTTGAGTTAAAACATATCTTTTACTTTCAATTAAAACTTTTTGGCTCAAAATGTATAGACAATTGACTTAAAAGTGTCAAGAAAAACTTACTGAGTAATTTGGCCCCAAATTCCTTTAATACACTTGCTGCAGAAAATGTATATTTGATAGCTTACAGCTGTGCGAATTTTAAGAGAAAAACAAAAGTAAAAACGTTAATTTTCTCTGTAAAGTATAGGTAATCGATACAGTGCAAAACATTTATCAGTTTCAATTTTTTAATTTTGACTTAAGCGCCGATAGATCAGTGATTTCGGCCACAGTGCACTGGACCTATTTCGCTGGATTGCAATACCAATTTAACTAGGTAAATGCCCATTATATATCGCTCATTTACTTGTACAGTGTCATAACGCAAAATGTTTGATTTTACAGAAAACCTGTTTAAAGTTTACAATTGAAACTTGTTTTACATTGCAAAAGGCCCGTACATAAAAAATGTCATAATGGTGTGTTCTCTTCTCAAACGGTGAGTTTAGAAGATATTAATACGAATTTTAAACACAATATAAAGCAGGTTATAACAAATAATTCTGTATGGATTACGCAAAAACGACATATTTTGAGTTATGACACTATACAAGTAAATGAGCGATATGACAAACTTCAGGAACCTCCGTAAAGTCTTTCAAAAGTTTACGTGTTTTCAACAGACAGAAAGACGGACAGACGGACGGACGGAAATTGCTAGATCGTCTTAAAATCGATCGAGGATCATGAATATATACACTTTATGGGGTTCTAGACCAATATTTCGAGGTGTTACAAACGGAATGACAAACTTATATATACCCTCTATCACTAGAGTGCACTCAAAAAAAAAAACCTGTAAAGTTAACAAAAAATTTAGTTAAATTTAACTAAAAAAGCACCTGATTTTGGGCCTACTAAATTTTTAGTTAATTTAACTAAAAATATTTAGTTAACTTTTCGTAGAACGAATGTAGCAAAAAAAACCGTAACTTTAACTAAAAATTTAGCTGAAATTTCGTAACGTTTTTATGTACATATATTAACAAAAAAATAAGTTGAATTCAGCTAAACTTTTTGTTACTTTTCGTAAACTAAAATTTAGAAAATATTTTGTAAAAATTAAAAGTTTATTTTTTCTATTTTTTCATCAGCTTAAGTAGAACTTATGAGATTTGCATAGGAGGCTACACAAGAAATTTCACTTAACAAATTTGTTACGAAAAATCAGCAAATTAATTAGTAAAAATTTGTAAACTCAGTTTTGAAGTCAACAAAAAAAATTAGTTCAAAATTTGTTCAAAACTAGTATTTTCGTAAATTGAACTTAACTAAAAAAAGTAGTTAAAACGCTGATTTTAACTAAAAATTTGCTAAAAAGCCAGTAAACTCGAGTTAACAAAAAAAAATTAGTTAACTTTACAGTTTTATTTTTTTGAGTGTGGAGGGTATAAAAACAAATCACGCAAGCTTTAGAAAAAAAAATTAATCACTTATGCAAAAATTCGAAAATTCGCTCACTTAAAATTGACTTAAAGTTGATAACGACAAGCCACGACGAAAAATAAGAAAGATAACCGAATACGGATATCCTTCACAGGAGGAATTCCGACCTTTTTTTGAAGTTCACAACTTCAACAGAACTTTGTTAATCTTTACGAACGCGTAAATTTGTCAAAGTGACAGAAAATACTGAAAATTTTTGAAAATCCCGAAAATTTCAAAAATATTCCGCGAATTCCGAGGTTCAAAATATCCCGAAAATACCGGGATGCCAAAATCGGGATCCCGAAAATATTTCTTCCATCCTGAATCCCGGGATTCAGAAAACCAATCCCGCTTGGAAGCCCTACCAAAAACGCTGTTTCAATTAATTTTTTAATTGAAACTCCTCCGATAAAGAAAATTGTTACATCCATTATCAAATTGTAGGTGATTAATTGATTTTTTTTTTAATTTTTTATTTAATGTCAATTAAAATAATGATTGATTTAATGAATGAATTGTAAAATCAAATAAATTAAAGTTAATAAAATCTGGTATGTTGAAAATTTATAATTTGATAGTTAAAGAAAATCACAAAAATGTTTACCAAAACCACAGACTAATACAGACTCGACATAAGTGACAGGTGTCAAAGAAGTAATCTTGAACCATTTGGTTAATTTTTCATATTATTCTACGAAATAGGTTAGAAAGAGAAAGCTAATATAACACGCCATAAGAAAAATGGATGCCATATTGGTTTTTATTGTTTCACTCACTCCTAAGTCGTAGAAAGTGTTGCCATGTTAGCTTAAAAATTACCAAAAACCGCTCTGTTTTCTCCTAAAATCGCTTAGTTTTTCCCCATTTTTTTATTATAAAACTCTATTGTCGAGTCTGTATATAGTCTGTGCCAAAACAATGATGGACTCATTTAAATTTTGTTAATCAATAGATTTAATTGAAATTTTTTAGCCTATAATTTTTTGTGCGTAGCACAGTGAATTATCACAATCAGTGATGTTAAACTCACCAATTAAATTTGTCATGGTCTTGCCTAGTTACAAGTTGCAATTTTGTACCCACTCTAACTGTATATTCAGAGGATTCCTATTGATTAAAATTCCAGACATAATTTTGAACTTGCGTGCGTTTTTAAGCATACAAAAATAGTTATATTTGTAAGTTAATATTTGGGATTTTTTGTAAATATTGTTTACATTTTATTGTATTGCTGGTATAGGGGGGAAGGGGTGTGGGTAAATAAATTATTGAAAACTTCAATTGGTTTTTTGGTCACTTCTTAAATTAAAAAGTGTAATGGTCAATGCTAAAATAAATGCAATAAAGAGTTTGCAAAACTTTATTTAAAAAAAAAAAACGTGAATATCAATAGAAACCTTGATGTGCTGATATTTTTAGTAGAATACCAAATTATTTAAAATTTTTATGAGCCAACATTATTAAAATATGATTTATGTTCTTTTATTATTATGTTTATATTTATTTAAAAAGGCCATGTACATTTTCACTTTTATTAAAATAAATTTATTTGATATTAAAGGTTAAACTTTAATTTTATTTTTATTTTCATGTTAACATTTTAGTATCAAGATGTCGTTTTCTTTTGAAAACTTTCTTTACTTTCTTAAAAAAAAAAATTATTACATTAAATATTCTTATAATTTGCCAAAAAAATCCAATTAAATAATTTAACATCTACTTAATGAAAACAACTGTCTGTTTTACAACTAAATTTTATGTTTACTACTCTAGTTTGTATTCATTTTAAGAATCAAACCACGTACCATTTTACCAGTTTGATGGTTATATAAAGATTAAATGTTGTCAGCCTACTGTTAACACATAGAGCAGACTTTAAAAATACATTTTGTACAACATTTGCATTATAATAATGTCTTTATTTTGCAACGGTACAAGTTCACTGTCAAAACAACGACGATATAAAAAACAAACGCATGTAACTTTTCATTAATTTTGAAAATTTTAAAGAAAATGTTTTTGACGGATTTATATTCAATCGTTTGAAAAATATTAAAAAAAATCTAAGACAGATTTTTTTCAATTTTCAAATATGAGGCATTCCACGCCAAATGTCCCGCTACAGAAAAACATGTGTCCCATAAATTTCTGAATAGGTTGTTTGGATAGCCCTATATGGAACTAAGAAAATTTCGTTTTTGGTTTTTCTAATTTTCAAAAAACTGGGCTTATAAAGCGTGGTCAAATATTGGAAAAATGGTCAAATTTGTGGCGAGTTGCCTTGATTAAATATTTATCACATTAAAACGGAATGCACCACAATCTCAAAAATTACCATTTTTATATAGTTTTGAATGGGCTATCGAATAAAATTTTTTTCTTTGGAAAATTTTCAGAACCCGTTCTGAAATATTCCATTTTTTAAAAAAGTCAATTTATCAAAAATCCGGCCACTTTTTTTTCTTCTTTTTTTAATTTTTTTTTTATGTAAGTTTAGATGTTTGTCCATCCACACAAAAAAATTTAGAAAAACATTTTCCGTTTTTTTTCGAGAAAATCGCATTTGAATTTTAAATTTCATAACAATTTTGTAATTTGCTTGTATTTTCTTGTATTATCGTTGCGAATGAGTAATATTAATTGCATGAATATTACTCATTCGCAACGTTAATACAAGAAAATACAAGCAAATTACAAAATTGTTATGAAATTTAAAATTCATATGCGATTTTCTCGAAAAACACGAAAAATGTTTTTCTATTTTTTTTGTGTGGATGGACAAACACACTCAAAAAAAAAAACTGTAAAGTTAGCAAAAAATTTAGTTAAATTTAACTAAAAAAGCACCTGATTTTGGGCCTACTAAATTTTTAGTTAATTTAACTAAAAATATTTAGCTAACTTTTCGTAGAATGAATGAAGCAAAAAAACCGTAACTTTAACTAAAAATTTAGCTGAAATTTCGTAACGTTTTGATGTACATATATTAACAAAAAAATTAGTTGAATTCAGCTAAACTTTTTGTTACTTTTCGTAAACTAAAATTTACAAAATATTTAGTAAAAAATTTTAAGTTTATTTTTTCTGTTTTTTCATCAGCTTAAGTAGAACTTTGAATGGAATCCGCAGGGTACAAGACGCACAGGTAGACCAAGAAATACCTGGATTCGATCGATACATGCCGAAAGTCAACATATAGGCTCATGGCCTGAAATTCGTTGTATCGCACAAAACCGCCAACAATGGAGTGCGACAGTTTCCGCCCTATGTTCCGTATAGGAACGTCAATTGGACAACACGTGTGTTTGAATTGTATTAATTGTAATATAATGTTTATGTAAGTATTATGTTAATAATCTTTTACAAATTTAAATAAATGTGTTTCCTTTGTCAAGGAAAAAAAAAAAAAAAAAAAGTAGAAGTTATGAGATTCGCATAGGAGGCTACACAGGAAATTTCACTTTACAAATATGTTACTAGAAATCTGAAAACTAATTAATAAAAATTCGTAAACTCAGTTTTAAAGTCAACAAAAAAAAAATAATTCAAAATTTGTTCAAAATTAGTATTTTCGTAAATTGAAATTAACTAAAAAAAGTAGTTAAAACGCTGATTTTAACTAAAAATTTGCTAAAAAGCCAGTAAACTCGAGTTAACAAAAAAAATTGTTAACTTTACAGTTTTATTTTTTTGAGTGCATCTAAACTTAAAAAAAAAAAAAAGAAAAAAAAAAGAAAACAAGTGAGAG
Organism: Pegoplata infirma; assembly: GCA_963921195.1. Taxonomy (NCBI): domain Eukaryota; kingdom Metazoa; phylum Arthropoda; class Insecta; order Diptera; family Anthomyiidae; genus Pegoplata; species Pegoplata infirma. The sequence continues at coordinate 55,857,850 of OY992539.1, forward strand.
TGTTAAATTCGGCTGTGCCGAATCTTGTATACCCTCCAACGTTGAAAAAAAAAATATAAAAAAAATGCAGGGACGTTTTTTTTGGCGGGGCTTGTCGGGGATACCTTTTCTGTGATCAAAAACGTTTATATACTTAATTACTATGCTTTTTGTACAAAAGATATATAATTTCATCATTATATAAATTATTTGCTAATATCCACGCCCCCAAAAGGGGTGGGGCCAAAAAAAAGTAATTTTCAAATCACCTGGGTCCAAGTCCAAGACTTTGAACTTTTTCAAGCATAAAGATGTTTAATTTGTTTAACAAAAATACAAAAAAAAACTATAGAAAGTTACCTTTTTTCATTTGGTTGGTTTACTTCGTCAAGGGGGAACTTTTTCCCCCCTGGTCCGATTTTGCCCGTCTCCGAACTTAACCAGCCTATGAACATAAGACATATATGTGCCAAATTTCAGGAGTCTAGCACTTTTATTTTGGACTGTATCGTGTCTTCCACAGACGGACAGACGAACAGACGGACAGACGGACAGACGGACGGACAGACGGACGGACAGACGGACGGACAGACGGACGGACAGACGGACATCGCTAGAATGTCTTAGAATCGATCACTGATCAATAAAATATATACTTTATGGGACCCTAGATCAATATTTCGATGCGTTACACACGGAATGACAAAGTGAGTATACCCCCATACTGTAGTTGGAGGGTATAAAAAAAGTGGTCGGATTTTTGATAAATTGACTTTTTTAAAAAATGGAAAATTTCAGAACGGGTTCTGAAAATTAAAAAAAAAAAAATTTTGTCGATAGTATGGGCTATATATATATGTAACTATATAAGAATGTAAATTTTTAAGATTGTGGTGCATTCCGTTTTAATGTGATAAATATATTTGACCACGCCTCCTAAGCCCAGTTTTTGAAAAATTGAAAAACCAAAAACGAAATTTTCTAAGTTCCATATAGGGCTATCCATACAAGATATTCAGAAGTTTACGGTACACGTGTTTTTTTCGCTGGACATTTGGTGTGGAATGCCTCATATTCATATTCGTTGGCTGTTGTTTAGTTTATCCACCGATTTTTGTATGTGACCTGCGTTTAAAGTATGACAGATTTTGACAAAATTCTTTCCCTGAATTCTGAGTGAATTTTTAAAAATGAGTTCATATTATAAAAAATTTAGGAAAAAAAAAGTACAAAAGTTAAATTCGACAAGGTCGAATCTATGAATACCTTCCACAATGCCCTTTTTAAGTGATAGAAAAATTTTCTAACATGGAAAAAAAACTAACAATTTTGATTACAAATATTTTATTTTGAGTAAAAAACTTTTTTCAGTAATTTTTGTAAAAAAAAATAAAAAATTACTACATTTTTTTTGAGTGTAAATTTTTTTTTTGAGAGTATTTATTTTTATTTTTAATGTTAAAATATTTTTGAGTTTTGGCACTTTTCGTCTTAAAATCGATCGAGGATCATAAATATATGAACATTTCCATTTAACGTTTGATATTAAGGTTAAAAAAATATTAAAATTTTTTTTGAAGGCGCATCAAAATCGTTTAGTACGCGTATAAACATGCATTTAGTAAGTTCAAATCAGTTCGCGTGATGAACTTTCAGCTGACGCACTGTGGGCCAGCATCCCTCAATTTTGGCCATAAATAGACCGCTTAACCTATATGTCAAAAAAGTATTGCATATGGGTGTTAAAGGATCGCTGATCACGATTCTGGAAAAAAAATTCAAAATTCAAAATGGCGGATCCAAAATGGCGGACATGATTTTTTAATTCTTGGTTTATTGTGCTTAGTATAATCATTATCGATGTATTTGGGGTCGTGAGCTCAGACTTGTAAAATTCAAAATGGCGGATCCAATATGGCGACAAATTTAAATTTAAAATTTTTTATATGTTGTCTCTTTTGGCCAAAAACTTTGATTTTAATGGTTTTTCGGATGTTAAAACTGATTTTGGAATTAAAGATTTGAAATTCAAAATGGCGGATCCAATATGGCGAATATGCTTTTGTAATTCTTAGCTAATTGTACTTAAATTAGTAATTTTTGATGTATTTAGGGTCAGTTATTACGAATATGAGCTCCGATTTTTTAAATTCAAAATGGCGGATCCAATAAGGCGTCAAAAAAATATTAAGTTTTTTTCTATGTTGTCTGATTTTGATGGTTTTTGGAATGTCAAATCTGATTTAAGAATCAAATATTCAAAATAGCGGATCCAATATGGCAGACAAGATATTTAAATAATTAATTAATGTTTCAAAATATCACTAGGAAATGATTGCACAACACGAATACGAACTCAGATTTTTTGAAATCAAAATGGCGGATCCAAAATTTAGGACATAGCTTTTTAAAAAAATGTACAATGTTTAAATTTCAAAGTTTTTATAAATCCCTCTTTTTGCTTTTATCAGAAGATTTTAATAAAATATTTCTCTTTTAAATGCGTCAAAAAGTTCATATATTCAGTGGCTCATTTAAGAGAGAACTTTTTTATTTCCAATAAGCATTTGCCATCCTAAATGTACAAATAATGCTACAAGCTTACAATTTCGTAAAAAATATTAAAAATGCTATTGCCAAAATATGCCCGCTTAAATGCGTTACCAGGTTTGGACCAGTGATGGACGCTGGTCACGTGAATTGCTCGTGATCGAAAGTGAGCGTGATTAAAATTTTTGTTCGTGAGTGATAAGTGAGTGAGACAATTTTTTGTGTGAGTGATTCGTAGTGAGTGCAATTTTTTTGCGTGAGTCAAAACTATTTAATTGTATTGATTCAGTTTTTACAATTTTTTTCGTGTTTTAAATGTTTAGCGTGAGTTACGAGTGAGCGTGAGTCACACGTGAGTGGTGTTTTGTTTACTAACGTAAATAGTGAGTAAGTGTGAGAAAAAAAACGGTTGAGTAAATTATGTTTTTTTTTTCGTGGACTTTGGTGTTGAAAAAGGCGGATTTCAACAAAAGTATGAATTTCCATAATTTATTTTAAAAAAAATGTGCTTATAGCTTACTTTTTGGCAGTTTATATCATGTGTTGAACAAACAGGTATGTCTTTAGGAGAACTTCAACAAAAATTTGAAAAAATATTGTGTCGAAGTACAAAAAAAAATTATTTGTTTCATAAATAAAAAATAAAAAAAAAAATCTCAAACATTGACTTTAACCTCATGCAAAAAAAAAACTTTAAGCTATAATAAAAAGATATTAAAGGTGGACAAAATTCAAGATGTCGACATTCCGAAAAAATATTTTTAAATATGTGTTGCCTTACAGACCTTATTGGCCAAAAAATGGAAATCCTGGCCCACAGTGTGACGGCGCGAAAGTTATGGAGGTTTAAGGATTTTAATTGAAAACCAAAAATCTCAAAATTACAATTATTATTAGAATTTAACAAAATGAACGTTAATTAATGTTTCATATACTCATAGAAATTCAACGAAAATTAATGTTTAATAATCCGTATAGTTGAGACGTCAAGAAATTTTGTATTTAAATAGTTCTTACACTCAAAATATTTTGTAGGCAAAAACAAATGAAAAACACACTTAAAACCAGTGAATAAACAATTGAAAACCATCCCAGTAATTATTCTTTTGTTTTAACAAACATCAACATTTATTTTTTACTGTTGACAAAATTTTCTAAAATAAATAACATTAAACATTAAAAAATTACGTTATTTTCATTCTTTTTTACCAACAAATTCGAAAAAAATAACCTACGAAAACATTAAAACTTAATGATAGTTCTGTTATTTTTACCAACAAATTCCAAAAAAATAACCTACGAAACATTAAAAATCAATGATTTCGTAGGTTATTTTTTACAATTTTCTATTGAAATATTTTTTTAAAAATTTTTAATAAAATTTTGGGGAATCAATCCCGCAATCAACTACATTCAGGCCAGACACTCTACCCATCGTGCCAAAGTCACTTGATACAAGTAATTTTTTATATTTCTATAAATCATTTTTTGAATTTTTTTCTATAAAAAAATAACCTACTTCTGTAGGTAAAAACTAATGATATCTCATTAAAAAATACCAACAAATTTAAAAAAAATTACTTACACAAATCATTAAAAATTTAAAGAATAATCAGTAGTTTTTACTTACACAACAAAAATAAATGACATTAAAAATTAAATGTTAATGAAAGTCTTTATTTTTTAGTGTGTTATTTTTGAAACAAAGAACAGAAGTAGTCATTAATAAAAACTGAACATCAAACAAATGTTTTTTCTTTTAAAAACGACTAAACGTAAAATTTTTAAAATAAACTACAAACAGTTAATGACATAATTTTTTAAGTGTACTAATAGAAATTCGGTACAATGCACTGTGGCCGAAATCACTGATCTAGCGGCGCTTAAGTCAAAATTAAAATATTAAGATCGATAAATGTTTTTGCACTGCATCGTTTACCTATACATTATAGAAAAAATTTACGTTTTTGCTTTTGTTTTGCTTTCAATATTCGCACAGCTGTAAGCTGTCAAATATACATTTTCTGCAGCAAGTGTATTAAAGGAATTTGGGGCCAAATTACTCAGTAAGTTTTTCTTGACACTTTTAAGTCAATTGTTTATACATTTTGAGCCAAAAAGTTTTAATTGAAAGGAAAAGGTATGTTTTAACTAAAAAATAAATGTTTGTGGCCTGTGTGTATCTAGTTCATTATTAGTGCATTATAGAAGTTGACATTTGTGATATAAACTATAGTTTCATGGACTGCAACTTTTGAAATTCGATCGTATTCGGTCCAATTCCTGTTGTGTTTATTATTTTGGGTTATTTTTGTTGTGACGTTTCAGTATGGCGTGCTAGTTCGCGCAAGTTGTTCCGGTTTTTAGGGTCCATCTGCCTGTCCAAATAAACAGTATAAACGCGATACAGACCACAATTTTCAATCGATTTGGCTAAAATTTGAAATATAAGATTTTTTATCAAAAGAACAAAACCTATAAAATTGTTCACAAAATCGGTCCATGTTATCCCATAGCCCCCATGTTAATTTCCCCTTCCCGTTTTACTTAAAAAGCCCTAACAATAGTATTTTAACAAATATCCTCTTAAAATTCGACTGTTAAATGTTTTTTGTAGCCATAAATAATCACTCTAAATTTTAACGGAATCGGAACATTTTAACATCTATGTAGTCCTCATTAGGGTGCTCCAAAAAAATGAAGTTGTTAAATATTGGCCGTAATTCCCCCTAGAAATATGCATTTGAGTGTAAAAATATGTTCTGCAAAATTATAGGGTAATCGGATGTGGGTAAGGCGTGCCGCATCGGCCCTGAATTTTGAAAAACGGATTACAAGGGGAAAATATGACTTTTTTTAATTTTCTCAATTTTTTTGATATTTTGAGTAAAGTTTGAATTCAAATGGTCACTGAATTTTGATAAAGAGTTAATTGTCTATCAAAAAAGGTGTTAAAAATTAAAATCGTTTGAAAATCAGCCAAGTTATTACAACTTCCCCAGGCAACTAACGTGTGTCAGACCACTTAATCAAGGAATTCGAGCCCCATTTTTGAAATTTATTGAAATTATCTACTGTAAAGACATTTTTTTATTCTTCAAGTCCCAATGTACTAAAAAGATAAATATTTTTCATATTGCGTTTTGCTAACTTGTTTTAAATAAATGCTAAAGTGGTCCGAATTCTTCAACACTATTTTCAATTCTCCAATTTTAAATTTTTATTTTTTTTGTTAAAGAAATTTTAAAAATTAGACTATTGGAGTTTAAGGATTTGTTAAGCACATATAAAGGAATAAAAACCCCAAAAACTGTAGGGTTTGCTGTTTTCATTTGACAATTACAGTGATGTAATTTCGGCGGATTTCGGGAAAGTAATGATTTTTGGCCCTTTTTTAGTTTTTTTTTTTTTTTGGTTTTTTTACAAACTTCATATGTTTTGGACCGAATTATATCAACACGAGATAGAATACTTCAAAAATGGGGCTCGAATTCCTTGATTAAGTGGTCTGACACACGTTAGTTGCCTGGGGAAGTTGTAATAACTTGGCTGATTTTCAACCGATTTTAATTTTTAATACCTTATTTGATAGACAATTAACTCTTCATCGAAATTCAGTGACCATTTGAATTCAAACTTTACTCCAAATATCAAAAAAATTGAGAAAATTAAAAAAAGTCATAGTTTCCCCTTGTAATCCGTTTTTCAAACTTTAGGGCCGATGCGGCTCGCCTTACCCACATCCGATTACCTTATAATTTTGCAAAACATATTTTTACACCCAAATGCATATTTCTAGGTGGAGTTACGGCCAATATTTAACAACTTAATTTTTTGGAGCACCCTAGTCCTCATACACCACCCTCCCGATATTCACATAAATTTCCCAAAATACATAAAAACACTGAAATAAATAAATATGGTTAAAAATTAAATTCTTTATAAGTTTTTTAATCACAAATATGCATTGGGCCTTATTATTTTACATTTCCGAATTAAGCGCCACTAGATTGGGTGTTTTGGCCACTGTGCAGAAATTTTAAGATTTGATGCATTAAATCCCCAAATCTCAAGAAAATTATAAATGGTGAACTCAAATTTAGCAAACCCTATTTACAATTAACTCCAGCTCTTACCTATAATCAAACTGTTTGTACAAAAAAATAAAAAAATCTCCGCCTTCATTGCTTATTATTATTTTTAGAACAAGTACTATTTGGCATTCCATTTCATTTTGGTATTCATTCAGATGTTTTATAAACCAGAATGTATTTTAGTTTTTTTTTTTTCATTCTGAGAAAAAATGAAAAGTCTTGTTGAAATAAGGTGAATGTTCGTTTAGTTAATTTTCATATAGTGGCTGTATGTAGAATGTAGTTTTACCACATTATAAAATTTTCTAGTTGATTAAAATAGCAGAGGATTTTGATTCTCTATTTCGATATCGAAAGACATGCATCGATTTTTTTTTTATAAGTGTTTAGCTTTTTGTACGTGAAGGTCATCATATACTAGTGGTCGGTCTGCTGTGTCTATGATAGTCTTTCATTGGCATAAATATGAGGATTGTGGTGTATTCGTTCCATATGTATATTGTCTTGTCTTGTCATGTAGTGGTGCAGTCATTGCTCGATATATCAGTTATTTAACTGAGTTCAGTTATTGGAAACACATACACCAACAGCGGTTTGGCTTTTGAGTCAACCAATAGGCTTTTTTATATGCAAGGTTTTCTCATTGAACACTGTTATTTTTTATTTATTTATTTACTTTAGTTAAATGTAGCCAGACATGGGCGATACCAATTACATTTTTTTCAATTACAATTACATGTAATTAGTAATTGAGTTTTTTCAATTACAATTACATGTAATTAGTAATTGAATTTTTCAATTACATTTACATGTAATTAGTAATTGAGTTTTTTCAATTACTAATTACATGTAATTGTAATTGAAAAAACTCAATTACTAATTACATGTAAATGTAATTGAAAAATTCAATTACTAATTACATGTAATTGTAATTGAAAAAACTCAATTACTAATTACATGTAATCGTAATTAAAACGTTCAAATTACAGTGTTTTCCATTACATGCAAAAAAAAAATCTGACAACTGACAAAGTTTTATTTTTAACAAATTAATAGTGACTGGCGAAATTCAACATCAGAAGCATTTTGGACAAGTTAAGTGATTGCGGTCGATTCTAAATATGATATTTAAAACTAGTGTAAAAAAATATAAGTCAAAAATATAACATAAAATTTGTGACATAAATATATAATTTGTGTGTATAGTTATGGTGGCAGATTCTAAACTTGAAACTAAACTAAACTTTTCTTTTTCCTACTACGTTACCATGGCTTTTACTGGTGACATGTCACATGATTTTAAACTAATACTATGTTCAGATTGGCCTCGAAACCCCATTGAAACCTTGTATTTTAAATTTCAAAACTTTGGTATAGAAACCCTGAGAAAACAAACTGGGGTAAATATAGTAGTTTAGTAGACAAGAAAATGGTTGCTCTACCAAAACGAGAAATTTTAGATGAAAATACTATAGAACTAGTAAATGATAATCTTACGTCCATTTTACGCGTATCTTTTGAAAAATCTTGCCCCTTAAGGTATAGTCGCAAGAAACCCCAACCTCCGTGGTGGTCTAGAGAGCTTTCAAACGCTCGCAATTTAGTGCAGGACTTATTTAAGCACGCTAGACGGGGCAACACAGATGACAGCTGGGCGCAATACAGAAGTGAACTAAAAAGCTTCAAAAAGCTAATACGGAAATCAAAAAAAATTATCTGGGAAAACCTTTGCAGCAATATTGAACATACCACTGAGGCTGCAAGGCTAAGAAAAATTTTATGGAAGAAGAACATTCCACCAATCCTACTGAAAAAAAGTGATGATACGTGGACAGAAAGTGCTGATGAAACACTTGATGTTCTACTTACAACACACTTTCCGGGATGTAGGACAAACCCGATTGCAATGAATGTAATCCGCGATAACCCCTCGATCATTCCAGGAAATTGTTTAACTGCTGACCGAATAAAATGGGCTCTAGCTTCATTCAAACCATACAAATCACCTGGACCTGACGGCATTATTCCGGCAATGCTTCAGAACGTCTCCAATATTTTAATTCCGCATCTTTTATCGATTTTTACTGCATGCCTGAAATTTTGCTATATTCCAAAAGGATGGAGGAAAGCAAGTATTATATACTTGCCCAAAAGCGGTAAACTTAACCACGCGACGGCAAAAGATTACAGACCAATCAGTTTAACATCTTTTCTTTTGAAAACACTGGAAAGGATAATTGATCTATATATACGAGAGCATTTAGGTACAAATTTTCTATCGGATGCACAGCATGCTTACCAGCAGGGTAAATCCATAGAGACTGCGCTCCATTCACTTGTACAGAAGGTAGAAGTATCCCTGGAGTATAAGGAATTTGCTCTTGCAGCATTTCTGGATATAGAAGGGGCTTTTAACAATGTAAATACAAAGACGATAGTTAATGCTTTGGACAAGGCTTCAGCTAACAGTTGTTTGAGTAAATGGATAGAGCAAATGCTTTCATGTCGGGAAATAACGGCCGAATGGGGTCATGCAAAAACATCTCGTTACGCTACTAGAGGAACACCACAAGGTGGGGTTCTGTCACCACTGCTCTGGCTCCTGGTGTTGGACCCCATTTTAAAGGAACTGAAGACTTTAGGAACCACAACAATAGCATACGCTGATGATGTGGTTATTCTATCATGTGGCAAATATCTGGATACTGTATCCGAGATTTTAGAGGGCTCACTTAAGGCTATGTGGAAGTGGGCTTCAGGAAATGGACTTAATGTCAACCCGCAGAAAACGGAAATGGTTCTTTTTACTAGAAAATACAAAATCCCGGAATTTAGAAAGGTTCGAGTGGGAGGAGTTGAAATTCCAATATCACCGCATGCCAAATTTCTTGGAGTGTTCTTGGACAGTAAGCTGTTCTGGAACAAGAACTCTGAAGAAAGAGTAAAAAAGGCAAACAACGCGTATTACGCGTGTAAGAAAATGTTCGGCAGTACCTGGGGTCTAGAACCTAAAGTCACTTACTGGATTTATACTTCAATCGTAAGACCAATCTTACTCTATGGAGTTTTAGTCTGGCATAAGGCACTCGAAAAGGATGTGACGCTTAAAATGTTTCAGAAGCTTCAACGGCAAATGGGACGGAGTATCACTGGCGCTTTGAGAACAACATCAGCCGACTCTATCGACACTTTATTGCACTTATTACCAATTGATCTCTTTGCTAAGGGCGAGGCTTACAAAGCTTGCCTCAGACTCAAAGAGTCAAATTGGTTCAAGTATCGCAACTTTGGACACAGTAACATTGCTAATATGGACCGTATTGACTCTGATTACACAGTGCCCAAACTATTTTTCGACCGGAAATATGAAGTTAGATTTCCGGATCGAGAATTCTGGTCGACCTGGCAGGGCCCTCCTGCGAACTCAATAAATATCTTTACTGATGGATCGAAGCAATCGCATGGTGTTGGAGCTGGTTTCACGATACTGGAACTTGACCAACACTTATCTTTTAAATTACCCGTGGACTCGAGTATCTTTCAGGCTGAGATAGCTGCTATATCAAAAGCTGTGGAATATATGGCAAAGGAAAAAGGTGCCACCCTTAATTTCTACGTGGATAGTCAAGCTGCTCTAAAGGCACTCTTGAGCTACCAAATTAAATCGAAAACGGTTTTAAAGTGTTACGAGAATTTAAAACAACTTTGCTTAAATAATGAAGTTACCTTATTATGGGTACCAGGGCACGAAGGAATAGAAGGAAACGAGAAAGCAGATGAACTCGCGAAACTTGGAGCAGATGGCATAGGTACCACCATAATGCTTTCACCGCCACTCCAGCATTTCAAACTAAAACGAAATACCCTAACTGTCGCCAAAGCAAATCGAAGATGGAAGGAACTTGGGACAAGTCGTATAAGCAGAATTTTATGGCCACGCTATGATTTAGGAAGAACTAAATTCTTACTTACACTTACGAGAATAGAATGTCGTATGTTGACAGGTTTAATAACGGGACACTGTCTTGTCGGAAAACATGCCAAGAACATGAATCTTATTACGGACGCAAACTGTAAAAGGTGCGAGACACCAGACGTCGAAGAGACCATTGAACACATCCTGTGTCACTGCCCGGCTTTGGCACGAACTCGACTATCAATTATAGGAAGTTCACAGTTCGAGACTTTGGAGGAAATTACGAGGATAGACCTGAAAAGCTTGAAACAATTCGCAATGAAGGTCAATGTATTTAGTTTACATCGATAAGCGGAAAAAGTTTTGTGGTATCGCTATGGACCAATTGGTCTATGCGGAGTGCCCATCTGGCACCGCCACCCTAACCTAACCTAACCTACCCGTTCACATACGGGCCATTCCAAAAAATTTAGCTCAAATTTTAGTCATTTTTGGAAATGGTGTCTCAGATTAATTTGAACCTTGACACATAGATAGCCCTCATAAATATGATATATGTACCATATATCGTTTTTTTACATTTGGTGTATTTAACGAATTATGGCGGGTCAAAGATTGACTTTTTAAGCAAAAGTAAGAAAAATAGATCACGTTTAAAGAGCTGTAACTTCTTAACCAATGACCCGATTTTCACAAATTTAGGCTCATGTGAAAGCTGGGGTTCTTCTTTTAGAAAATATTTTTAAAATAACACAGTTTTTTTTACAGAAATGATGCAAAAATGCAAAAACATTTTTTCTTTTCGAATATTTAAAAAAACACATCTTCGATTTTTTTTTAAAAAATTCTGGTGGAAAATAACAATGTTTTGTATAACATATTCAAAATTCAGAGTGGGATCTCCATGGGATCAAAAACTATTCTGTTTTAAGTACGAGGTTCTCATATTTTTCCCTTAGAAAATTTAAATTTCTAATGATTTGAATGTTTTTCAATATTTTAATAGAATAATTTTCTTTGAAAATTTAAATTTTTATATTGAAGAAACATAAAATTTTAATTTACTAAGGTAAAATTTAAGAAATTCGTACTAAAACCAGAATATTTTTTGATCCCATTGGGATCCCACTCTGAATTTTGGATATGTTGTACAAAACAGTATTGTTTATCACCAAACTTGTTTTTAAAAAAATCGAAGATGTGTTTTTTTAAATATTCGCAAAAATAAAATGTTTTTGAATTTTTGCAACACTTCTGAAAAAAACCGTATGCTTTTGAAAATATTTCCTAAAAGAAGAAGAATTAAGCTTTCATATGAGCAATTACTTGTGATAATCGGATTGCTAGTTAAAAATTTAGAGCACGTTAAACGTCATGTATTTTTCTGACTTTTGCTAAAAAAGTCGAACTTTGACCCGCGATAATTTGAAAACTACAGCAAATTTTGAAAATCCAAAAATGCAACATATCTCATATAAACGTGGATATCTATGAGCCAAATTCTCAGTGGCGTCCAAAGGCATGTTTCCGGACAGTGGGGCGAAAATTTTTGGAATTACCCATACAACAATATTGACACTTATATAGGTTTCGGGAACTTTCACACAAAAAATTTTCTTAAAATCTAATTTAATTACGCGGAAATTAGTTTTTTTATACGTTTTTATTTTTTTTTAATCCAAATTAGTTAATATTTTGTAGAAATTTTATATAAATATTGATTTATTTATTTTTTTATATTTGGCATTTTCTCATTTTCTCTATTTCTTGTTGTGGCACAGTGGTAAAAATACGTATAATTATGAAATTTAAAAGGTTTCAATCGTACTTTCGTTGAAACCTTACTACAAAAAGGTTTCAATTTGTGAGGGAAAATACGTATTTTCAAACGAGGTTTGGCACGAAACCCCGTTTAACGAGGTTTCGAGTCCAATCTGAACGTACTATAACACCGAAATTATATAATATTTATTTTAATAAAATAATTATAAGTATGTATTAATATTAATTAAATAATTTTAATAAAATATAATAAATAAGTGATATCAACTACATACAAAAACAAGTAAGAAAATTATAGTCGGTCAAGACCGACCATATAATACCCTACACCAGTGTTTTCCGGAAAATGTGTCCCAAGTCCAAACATGGACCGATTTGGTTTATCTTAGGTCAAATCTTTAACAAGTGTAGAAAACACTCACAAACCAAATCTGAGTGAAATAGTCTTCTATTTGTTTTTAAATTAACCGATTTAAGTGAATAGCGGGCGAAATTTTCATATGGGACCTAAGTCCAAAAATGGTGTGATTATAATCAAATTTTGATTGGGTAATTAAAGTACGTGTTAAAAATAAACAAAATTTTAATAAATCATTTTCTATTTTCATGAAATTTTAGCGATTTATGTGAATATCGGGAGGGTGGTTTGTATGGGGGCTACAAGAAGAACTGGTCCGATTGCTTTAAAATGTGGAATGGTGATTTGTGAATACAAAACACGTTTACCTGCCAAATTTCGAAAGGATACCTATTGTTATTGTTAGAGTCATTTGACTCATATTTTAAGGGGACGTTTGTATGGGGGCTAGGTCAAAACATGGACCGATTTTGCAAATTTCAATAGCGTCCGTCGTTGTGTCAAAAGAAGCTTAAGTCTCAAATTTCAGATAAATCGGTTAAAAATTGCGACCTGTATCGTGCGCACAACGTTTACATGGACGGACATCGCTAAATCGACTCAAAAAGTTATTCTGAGTCAATCTTGAAGGTGGGTCTAGGACCAATATTTCGGGAAGTTACAAACATCTGCAGAAACTCATTATAGCCTGTACCACAGAGTGGTGTAGGGTATAAAAATAGTGTTGCCAAAATTGTAATGGTAAGTAGTGATATCGTTTTTTTTTACAAGTAGTTACAGCAAGGGGTACTAATAGAAAATAATATATTAATAGTATAATAAATAAATTCGAAAGAATTTTGTAATTTGGTGTTTTTATACCCTCCACTCTAGTGATAGAGGGTATATATAAGTTTGTCATTCCGTTTGTAACACATCGAAATATTGGTCTAGGACCCCATAAAGTATATATATTCATGATCCTTGATCGATTTTAAGTCGATCTAGCGATGTCCGTCCGTCCGTCTGTCTGTCTGTCCGTTGAAAACACGCTAACTTTTGAAAGACTTTACGGAGGCTCCTGAAGTTTGACATATATGTTCTACATTTACCGGGTCAGGTTGGTATTGCAATCCAGCGAAATCGGTCCAGTGGTTCAAAAGTTATGAGCAAAATAGTAAATTTCGGCAAGGGTATTTTTCGAATTTACAAGATTAAAACCACTATAACTTTCGAAAGACAATTCTGAGGGGGCTGAAGCTTAGCATATATATTTGTCGTTCCCCAAGGCTGTTTGGTTTTGAATTTCAGCAAAATCGGTTCAGTGGTTCAAAAGTTATAAGCAAAGCACTGAATTTCAGATTTGTTTCACCTTAAACTGTTGAAAACTCGTTAAACAAGTTTTAAGGGCATTGTGAAATACCAGTACCCGATTTCTGTAACTATGCGAGAAGTTTTCGCATCGAAAAAAATAAAATAACGTTATAGTCATCCAGTATGTCACAGAGTGATTCAGAAAAAAGCTTTGATTTCTTTTTTTTATTCGATGTTTTTAACACTAGCATCATTGTACTCACCCTGTAGAAAACTAAATGACTACAATATTATTTATTTTTTCTCGATGCGAAAACTTTTCGCATAGTTACAGAAATTGGGCACAGATTTGTAAAACTTGTTGTTGTTTGTTTTCTTGTCGTGGGGTGCAGTTTAGTTGTTAGACAAGTAAATATTTGTTATTGTTTTGTTATTGTTAGTGTAACTGTATGTAACGGGAAAAAATCAAATAAAGTATGTGTATGATTGAATGTTAATTTGTTTTTGGTTTTTAAAGAAGAGGATAGTACTTAATATAACAAGTGGAAAATATGTGAAATAGTTTTTTTTTGTATTACATATATGTATGTAGGTAGATATAAAACAACAAAAATATTTTACAAAGTAATTTGTTACTCAAAGAAATTGTACACTAAAAAAATATTTACACTCAAAAAAAATGTTACACTCAAAAAAAAATGTACACATTATTATTTTTTTTTTTTTATGAAATGGAAAACTCAAAAAAATGTTGACAGTGAAAAAAATTTTACACTCAAAAAAATTTGATTGATTAAAAGAAAGTTTGACTCAAAATAATATACATATTTCTAATAAAAAATTTGTAATGCAATTTTTTGGAATTTTTTTTAGAAAATTACTATCAGATAACATTGTGGAGGGTATTCATAGATTCGATTAAGTCGAATTTAATTTTTCTACTTGTTTCGACTAAATTTGCATCTAGCGGTCAAAAAATTATTTTATTTGTTAGCAGGAAATCTAACGACTTTATATTATCTTAAAAATAATTAATATTTCGCAGGTACAGTGAAATCAGAAAATACACACGCATTTGTTGGATTTTTTTAAAGCATGCCAGCAGCAAGCAAAATCCTACCTGCATAAGTGATCGCTTGCATAATTTAACATATAACAAAAAGGAAACAGCTACAAAGTCATAAAGACATAAAAAATCGGGATTTCCAAAAGGAATTTAAAAGACACTATTATTTTTTTACAACGCAAAATATGTGAAGACATTGCATTGAAATTCAATGGAGTGGCTGTACATCGCAATAAATATTTGAAAAATTGAAAATTTTGGCACGAAAAGGTCTACATTTTATAGGATCTTCTTTTATATGTGTGGTCATAAAAATCAAGTTGGGTTAAAAATATCGGGATTTCCAAAAAGACATTAGTATTTTATTTTTTCGCAAGGCGAAATATGTAAAGAAACTACCTTTTAAAGACATTGCATTATCATTCAATGGAGCGGCTGCATATCGCAATAAATATTTCCAAAAGTGAAATTATTATTACAGAAAAGGTATAATTTTTTTATTATCTGCTTTTATATGTGCCATAAAAGCAGATCCTAAAAAATTTTGACCTTTTTTTTGATAAAATTTTCCCTTTTGCAAATATTTATTACCTGAATTATTTTATTTTATCTTTTAAATCAAATTTGTGATTTTCAGCCAAATTTATATTCTTTCAAAGATTTTTTGTTGTGCTTGATAAATAACACTGGTTTACAAAATAAAAAAAAAATTTCTGCGCACGAAACGTGACTATATTTTTTATATATTACAGACTACTAACTCAAAAAAAATATCAACATTTTTTTTTCACGGATTCAGTAATATTAAAAATTTGTTTAGCGTTTCTTTAAATTTTTCGACTATTTTCGTTATACCTCGCGTTGTTTAAGTACATCCGATCTACTCGCGATAAAATCCATGTTAAAGAGAATCATGCAACAAATCATTCAAACATCATTTTCCAATCAAATGATAAGATTACGTTTAATTAGCATACATAATATGTCATATTATGACAAAAATACGTTATTTGAGCAATTAAATCAAAATTTGGATGGTCGACAAAAATAGAAATCGTAACAAATAAATTTTATTATGATTTCTCTTCAGAGACCAAATATAACAGTTGTTTGTGACTTTTTGTTTTAAAAAAAATATTCTAATGTATTAACACCTGTTGTATTTACACTTTTTTTGGGACGCTAAAAAACGACAAAATTAATTTTTTTTTTAATCTGTGTAAATATGTTACAGATGGACGGACATATCATTGACAATATGTTGGTTTAGCTTTGAAAAATACTTAGGTAAAATTATATTAAAATTCACAGGAAAAAAAATTTTTTTGATAAAATAATTTTTTCTTTCCAAATTGTAAAAAAACGGTTAATATTTTTAAAGACAAAAAAAACATACAACTATTCTTTTTCATGGTATTCGGATGCATAATAATAAAAATTAATTTGATTCATGTTTCAGTTGAAAATGAATACTTTATTTCAAAACTTAAAATTTAATGAATAAATTCATTGTATAAAAGATCTGGGGTTATTTAAACCCTATCAGTTTTAGATTTTTTGTCTATTTCAGTTATGAATTCAAATTTAGTTAAACGATTTTTTACCTAAATATTTGTTAAATTTAATTTGTTTAACTAAAATGTTTGCATTCCAATTAATATGGTGATTATTACTCGCATTGTCTATTTTGTGTATTTCTTTTGTGTCGTCTGTAGTCATTGTTAAGTTTTTTTAAAGACTACCACAAAAACTCTCGTTATCTTCGTTTGACTTGGAGTTTTTGCTTCCAGTTTGTTGCGAATGACTACAGTATTGTGTGTTATTTTCAACTGCTGGCTTTTTTCAAAAACTATCAACTGAGGAGTTTAACAATTTCAGTGGCAGTTTAGTTATTTTAACTCTGTTTTGAACTGCTGTCAAATGGCACCCACAATTCTGTTTACAACTTGAGGCCAGCGCCACCTGCAGGGTCGAAAAAAATCAAATCTTTAAAACCTTGATCAGCATCTAATATGTATGTCTTAGGTTGGTAGCTCTTATGATTCCATAGATCATGCGTTACAAACAATTGCACTAACGATTTTATGCATAAAGATTTTTGAATAAATATGTATGTGTAATTGACAATATTAGTAATTAACTACTAAATGTAATTATAAACTTGTTTCTTACAATTACATTAAAATCAATTACATTTTTCAATTAGATGTAATTAGTAATTGAGTTTTTTCAATTACAATTACATGTAATTTGTAATTGAGTTTTTTCAATTACAATTACATGTAATTTGTAATTGAGTTTTTTCAATTACAATTACATGTAATTTGTAATTGAGTTTTTTCAATTACACAATGTAATCATTAACCCCCATGTCTGAATGTAGCACCTTTAAGCTCTTTTTATTGTGTCTAGAAATATGTATCAGTAAACTTTTTAGTTTTTTTTTTTGTTTCCGTCTTTTTTTTTTTGTAGAAAAAATACAGTTAATTTGCTTTTAAGTGTTTCTGTATGTCAAAGGAATACCTAATCACTGATGTTCTTTAAAAAAAACGGATTTATTTTTAAAACGAATTTTAAGAATTTTAAACAATGTTTTAAGTACAGAATGTGAATGAATAAGTTGGTAATCTATGCAGGCATTTATTTATAGTGTTGTTATAAAATGCAAGTTTGTTTCTTAAGTCTTTCGTTTTAGTTGTTTATCAAATGTGTGCTATAAAAAAAAATTAATGACTCTTATTGGGTTATTTTGTATATATTTTTTTTAGTATAAAGGTGTTTAATAGGTCAATGACTTCTTTTAAAATTTTTAATGTTTAGGAGTTTTTAAAACTATTTTATTTTATAGTAATTTCGATTAAAATCTTTAACATTTTCTTATATTACACCAACAAAATGAAGGGGTTTTCATATAAAAATTCGAATTGGTTGGAGTTTTTCTAATTTGTTTAAGAGGTAAGAATCGTATCATTCAAACAAAACCAAAAAATAGAAAATCCGTTGTAAAATAACAAAGTTAAAATTTTTAAAAGTTTTAGTTTGAGAATTTTGGGTTTTTAATACATTCGCTAATAAAACAAGTAGAAAAGTTAAATTCGACTTTGCCGAATCTTTGAATACCCTCCACAATGCCTTTTTTAAAGGATAGTACATTTTTAACGTGAAAAAAATGTTGATTAAAAATATTTTATTTTGAGTAAAAAACTATTTTTATACCCTCCAAATACAGTATGGGGGTACCCGAGTAAAAATTTTTGTATGGAGCAATATATGTTCTTATATTATTCCAGATCTGTTGATAGATCCGAGATTTGAAAGATCAGCACTGATCCGAAAAATGGATCGCTAAGATTAGATCAGTTTTAACCGGACGGATACAATTTGATCCGAAAAGTGGGTTTATCTAATTAGATCAGTTTTAATCGGTGGGATACAATTTCATCCGAAAAATGGTTGGATCTTATTGGACCAAGACAAAAAAAAAAGATTTTTTTAGCTGGATAAAAAAAGATAAAATTTCATATGAAAGAAAAAAAAAATATTACAAAAAACTTTAGATAAAATTTTATCCGAAAAAAAAATCTATTTTTAGAACTATATATAATTTAATCCGAACAATAAAATCTATTTTTAGAACTGATAAAGTTTTATCCAAACAATTTTTTTCAATATTAAGATATAAATATATATAATTAAAATTTAATTAAAAAAAAAAAAAACTTCGAGCGGCAGGGGAATCGAACAGCTACTAACTGTTTTGTAATCGCAATCTCTACCCTCTGACCCAGCGGACGTTGTTAATAAATGACAACTTTAAAAGACTATGTTTTAAAAAAACTTAGAAAATTTTTGAAAATAGTTTATCATATATAATTATATCAAGTTTAACTTATATATAATTAAATCCAGTTTATCTTATCGTGTATATGATTGCATCAAATTATATTCGACTTGAATTTGAACAAAATTTTAAAAAAGACTTAGAAAATTTTTGCTAAAATTTGTGATTTTTTTTTTTTTAGTTTATTTGCTGAGCTAATAGGGGGTTTAATACTGAGTTCAACAACATGATTTTCATCTTCCAATGCTCTTAATTTTCCAAGTTATAAAGCTTTAAAGTAAAAACGGTTTTTGGCTTATGAGCTTCACATTTTTCATCGGATCCAAATTTTCTTTCTGCCGTTGTATATTTAATAGAAATACCTTTAAAATGGTATAAAACATGTATAAGTTTTCGGAAGTTTTTTCAGACAAAAATAATTTTATCTGAAAATATTTGCTAACATAAGTTCGAACCAAATACACTTTTAATTATTGGCAACAAATAAAGCTTGGATTTGAGCTTGATCTGAGGACTTTAGCTCTCTTAAAACCAGAGATATTGATGGTTAAACATTAAAGTTTTAAAATATTTTTTCTTCGGATTAAATAATATATAATTATATCAAAATATAATTATTTTTGAAATATTTTTGTTAAAATTCAGGGATTTTATTTTTTTTTTAAATTTGAAAAACGAAAACGCATTAAAAAATCATTTAGATTAAAAAAAAAATTAAAAAAAAATTATTTTTTTCTTGACTTAGTCGGGAATCGAACTCAGGGTCCTCAAGAATTATATATTATCATATATGATGCAATATAGAAAGTTATATTACTATATATAAATAATATTTATTTCTAAATATTATCATAAAATTAAATTAATCAATATTTTTAAGTTTAGTAAAAAATTAAAGCTTCTAAAACATATTTTCTTTAAAAAAAAATTAAAAAAAAACAACTTTTTTTCTTAGCTCAGCCGGGGATCGAACCCAGGGTCCCTAGGAACCATATATTAACTTATATGATGTAATATATAAAATTATATAAGTATAAATAAATAATATTTATTTTTAGATTTTATCATAAAAATTTAATTATTCAATATTTTTAAGTTTAGAAAAAACAAAAAGCTTTAAAAACATATTTTCTTTTTTAAAAAATTAAAAAAAAATAGTTTTTTTTCTGGGTTGAGCCGGGAATCGAACTCGGGGTCCCCAAGCATCATATATTATCTAATATGATCTTATATAAAGTTACACACAACTATTTAAGTAATATGCATTTTTTAAAAATTTAACTTTTAAAATCCAATATGCATTTTTTTAAGTTTTAAAATACAATGGATTAAACAGATTTTTTTTTCTATTTAAAAATTTATAGAATTTATATATATTTTTTTTGACTGATTTTAGGTGCTTTGAGAATCATATATAATTATACAAGCTCTCTTGTATACTTAAATAAAAATATATATGATGCAACATTAAAAAAAAATATTGAAATACTGTCATATAAAAGTATGCATAATTATATATAAAATATTGTGAAAGAAAAAAATATTTTTTACCTTATACAATTGTATAACATTTTATATGGCGTTACATGTGCCACCATTTAAAATTATATATAGAGTTTTAAAAAAAATTGTATTTATATGGTACCTTACAAAACTATATACGGTATCTCATAAGCCATTTATAATTATATCTTTGATAATATTAAAAAAATAAATGTTTGATGCCATGTATAGTTTTATATAACTGTATATAGAGTTATATGTGCGACCATATATAATTATATTTGAAATTTTTTTTTTTTTTCGTTTTTTAAGATGGAACCATATATACACTCATAGAAATCCTACAGTATTCCTTACTAAAAAGTTGCCAGTTTTTACTAATTGTTAGTATTAAAGGGCCCTACAACGCGTTAGTCAATTTTTACTAACGCAGTTATAAAAAAACGGTAAACAAATTTTAAAGCGAAAACCTATCCAAAACCGATTTTGACAAATTTTTTAATAAAAAAATTGGATCAAAAAAATATAATTATTGAGCTTGAAATTAAATTGAGCTAGAAATTAAAAAAAAAAAATATATACATTTATTTTTATACCCTCCAACTACAGTATGGGGTATACTCACTTTGTCATTCCGTGTGTAACGCATCGAAATATCGTTCGGGGACCCCATAAAGTATATATATTATTGATCAGTGATCAATTCTAAGACATTCTAGCGATGTCCGTCCGTCTGTCCGTCCGTCTGTAGTTAACACGATACAGTCCAAAATAAAAGAGCTAGACTCCTCAAGTTTGGCACGAATATGTCTTGTGGTCCTACGCAGGTTAAGTTCGGAAATGGGCAAAATCGGACCTGGGGGAAAAAGTTTCCCCTTGAAGAACTAAACCAACCTCAGAAAAAAAATCACTTTTTACATGATTTTTTGTCCTTTTGTTTAACAAATTCAATATTTTTATGCTACAAGAAGATCAAAGTCCTGCATTTGGACCCTGAGAATTAAAAAATGTCGTTTTTTTGGTCCGCCCCCCCTCCTTTTATGGGCGTAGGATAAAAAAAATTAAATTATGATAATCTTGCATTTCTTTAGTGCAAAAAACATAGGAATGAATTTTAAAACACATATTTTAGAGGAAATTTGTCCCCCCCAATCACAACGACCCCCCTCCACTCTTACTTGTTTTTTTTTTTTTAATGGAAATTTGCTATGTGCGTTTAAAAAAAAATATTCAAAAATGTAAATTTTGCCTTTTTAGGTGTCAAAAATAAGTTTCCAAATTTTTAAAAATTACTAACAAAAATTATTAAAAAATCGGTAAAAAAATCAGTATTCAGTAAATTCCAAGCTCAAAAAATAACTAAATTTATACTGTAAAACTAAATTTATACTGTAAATTACTAAAAAAGTAGTAAAGTTAAAGTTATAACACTTTTACTGTATTTTTTACTGTAGGATTATTCTGGGTGTAGTTTTAAATGCCCGAATAAAAAAAAGTTATATGACGCAATATTTAATTATATATGAACAGATATGCTTTTATGTAAATCCATATTAATTTTGATCCGGAAATTGGCGGATCGAATATTATACGATTATATAAAATTCTATTATTTTTGATAAAATAGTATCAAGTTTGATTAAGTTTGATCCCAAAAATGGGTCTATCTAATTGTATTAAATCATATCTTATCTGTTAAAATTAGATAAATTTTTATATAATTGGATGAAATCTGGTAAAATTTGTTGGAATTTAAAACGTGAAATTAGAAATTATTTTATCAGATTGGGTACATTATCAATTAGAAGAGCTTTTATTGCATTCTTCAGAATTTTTTCGGGACTTAGTAAATTATTAAAAATTTGTCATTTTTTTCTAAAATCATTTATAAGGGATTTAAATTTTCCAAAAAATGTTTGTCCCGACCCGAGTAAAAAAAAATTGTATGGTAAAACATGTTATCTTATAAAATTATATATAATTTATTGGATTTGATTTTGCTAAATTTCATCCGAAAATTGGCCGCGCCAAAGTTATCTCATAACATCATATAATATATGAAGTTACAGTTTAATATTTGATTGTATGTGATTTCATCCGGAAATTGGCCGCGCCAAAGTTGTCCCAAATTATCTATTATCATGATTTTGTATTAAATATGATATAATATGATGTAATTTCATCCGGAAATTGGCCGCGCCAAAGTTATCTTAAAATATCCAATATCATGATTTTATATTAAATTGGATATTATATAATGTAATTTCATCCGAAATTTGGCCGCGCCAAAGTTATCTTATAATATCTGATATCTTGATTTTATAAAAAAATTATTGGATACATTTTTATCCAAAAAATGTTTCTGTTTTTAGATTTATTTTTAGATATAATAATGTCAAACTGAAAATAAATAAAAAAAAAAAAAACTTCGAACGGACGGGGATTAGAACCACAAGTCTTCCGTTTTGTAATCGCAATCTCTACCCTCTAGACCAGCGGACGTTGTTAGCAAATAACAACTTTAAAAGACTTAGTTTTAAATAAATTGATCGTATCTAATTATATCAAATTGATCTAACATATAGTAATATATGATTATATCCAATTAAATATGTTATTCACTTGTACACAACTTTCAAAAAGACTTAGAAAATTTTTGATAAAATTTGCAAAAAAAAAAAAATTGGAATGACGTACAGCGCTATTAGGGGCTTTCATGGTAAGCTTAAACAATAATTTTAATGTAGCGGTATGCCTTATTTCCAAGTCATAGGCTTCCAAAGTGAAATAAGACTTTGGCTTATAAATTTTAAATTTTTCATGGAATCAGGAAATCAGAATTAGATTTGAGATCGGGTTCCAAAAATCATTGATAATTTGATCATTTAAACCAAATATAGCTATTATTAACTATATAAATGCAATATAAATTTTTAAAAATGATTGCAAAAATTCAAAAAGTAAAATTTTTTAAGTTCTAAAAAAACAAATGCAATAAAAAAGTGTTTTCTATTTAAAAAAAAAATAAAAAAATATATTTTTTTCTGGAATCGAACTCGGTTTCCCAAAAATGATAGATAATTTTATAATAAATTAAATATAGTTATATATAACTATATAACAGCAATATAATTTTTTAAAAATGATTGCAAAAATTCAAAAAAAGAAAAATTTTTAGTTCTAAAAAAAATAAATGCAATAAAAAAGTGTTTTCTATTTAAAAAAAATAAAAAAAATATATTTTTTTTTCTGGAATCGAACTCGGGTTCCCAAAAATTATAGATAATTTTATAAAAAATCAAATATAGTTATATATAACTGTATGAAAGAAAAATAATTTTTTTAAAATGATTGCAAAAATTCCAAAAATGAAAATTTTTTAGTTCTAAAAAAATTAAACGCAATAAAAAAGTGTTTTCTATTTAAAAAAAATAAAAAAAAAAACTTTTTTTTCTTGACTGGGCCGGGAATCGAACTCGGGTTCCCAAAAATCATATGTAATCTTATATGATGCAATAAAAAGTTTTGTATAACCATATATGTTGACACACAAAAATAAATTTTGAAATACTGGCATATATAATTATATATGGCTAGTTGTTTGGTCAAAAAAATATTTTTTTATACATGATTATATCAAAATATATATTCCATTACATATGCGACCATTTATAAATATATATTGAGTTTAGACGAAATTTTCGTATATATAGTACCATACAAACACAGATATGTTATCGTTTAAGACACATATAATTATATCTATTATTTTTGTTTGAAATTTTTTTAGTATGGAACCATATATAGTTTTAAATGGTATTATATTAGTCATATATAATTATACATAAATTGATACTGGATTTTTTGTTTAGTAAAGTCCTATACATAATTAGATATAAAGTCACGTATAATAATGTATGAAATCGGATTATGTTTTATGTGCAACGTATGATTACATCTACCATTTATATTAATATATTATGAACAATATAATTAGATATGATTTTATATGACATCATTTAAAAAAATTGGAAATTTTCAAAGTGAGATATAATTTTATACTTTGACTCATATAGTTGTATATGGTTTTATGAAAACATATAAAATAATATACATTTATATAAATTCCTTTTTACTCGGGGAGTAAAAATTTTTATATGATGCAATACATAATGATATATAACACAATATATATTTATACGCAATTTAATCCGAATAATGGTGGATGTTTTTGCATTAAAAAAGATCAACTTGTATAAAATATGATTCGATTTCATCCGAGTTTTGACCAGACATTGCCATATTTCATTGGATCCAATTAGATCTAATTGCATTAAAACATAAAAAAATCTTGGTGTGTTTTGGTTTGGGTGAGTTACACCACAGGTCAACGATACATTCACCAAACATATAATTTTCAAAAACAAAAAAAATGTTTGGGTACGCTTCGAACCAGATAGGTGATATACATAACCCTAACAAGGAAATGTTTAGGAACATTTTAAAAGTTTCTTATACTTTGCTTAAAAAACTTAGAACATTTTTGGTTAATTGGAAACATTTATATATGGAACAAAATAAGCTATATATAATTTTATATTAAATTATACAGAAAAACAAATTTTGTATTGGCCCTAATATTATTTCATATATTTATATCAACCGTATACCTTTTAATCCGAATCATGATTAAATTATATATTACAACATATGACTGCATTTAAAAAAATTAGAAAATACCTCACGGGATGTATAATCATATATAATTTATTATGTTTGTATCAAGTTATATTTTGTTATATATGTTTATTTTTACTCGGGGTGTCTTAGAAAATTTAAAAACATTTTTTCGGACTCAAAAACTTTTCAAAAAAATTAAATTTCTCATAAAAACATTTTCAATGACTTTTTTACTCCAAAAAAATTGCCAAAAAAATTTTGTGTCCGGGACTTTGGAAAATTTTCATAAAATTTTTTAGGACTTGATTTTTTTTTTATTGTCCGGGACTTAGAAAATTTTGAAAATTTTTTTCGGGATATAATTATAAATAAAATCATGTATCTTTTTATCTGCCATATCTAAAAATTCCCGACCTTACATGTCATATCAAATTTCATATAGATCAGTATATAAATAGATATGAATATGTATGCTATCATATTAAAAAACAAGGAAAAATTCAATGCTATATATAAACTTGTATGTCCATATCAAAGGTCATGCATAACCATTAGAGTGTCCCTTATTTTGGAAATGTTGGAAATCTTGAGACGGTACCCGCTCATTTTTTTCCTTTTGACTTAAAAATAACTCAGGAAAAATTTTACGCCCCTAGGACCACGCCTTCCCTACGCGACGGGCCCTTAAAGAGCGGGGCCTAAAAAATCATTTTTCCATACAAACCAAAAAATTTTTTTTTTGATTTTTAATTTTTTTGTTATTATTTATTATATTACTTGGTTTGCTTATTCACAACAAAAAATTTGATTTTGGTGGGATAAGTCTTTCAGCGCTAAAAAATTTTTCGCAAAAAAAAATTTTGAGCCGCCGGGGTCCTACAGTAAAAAATTTTTAAAAAATATTTTTTTTTAGTTTTGACCAGCAACGGTTTTAGCTGCTATGTTGCTTTAAATGATATATATTCATAAAAAAATATTTTTTGTATCTGTGACATCTTAATCGTGTTCTAAAAAAGGGTAAAAAATGCATTGATGATTTTTTTCGATACACGATAAAAATGTCACAAATATGAATAATATTTTTTTTGGAATATATATCATTAAAAACAACATAAAAACTAAAACCATTGCTTTTCAAAACTAAAAAAAAATATTTTTTAAAAATTTTTTACCGTAGGATTCCTACGGCTCAAAATTTTTTTTTTCGAAAAAGATAAAGATGTCACAGATATGAATAATTTTTTTTTTGGAATATATATCATTTAAAGCAACATAGCAGCTAAAACCGTTGCTGGTCAAAACTAAAAAAAAATATTTTTTAAAAATTTTTTACTGTAGGACCCCGGCCGCCCAAATTTTTTTTTTGCGAAAAATTTTTTAGCGCTGAAAGACTTATCCCTCCAAAATCAAATTTTTTGTCGTGAATAAGCAAACCAAGTAATATAATAATTAATAACAAAAAAATTAAAAATCAAAAAAAAAATTTTTTGGTTTGTATGGAAAAATGATTTTTTAGGCCCCGCTCTTTAAGGCCCCGTCGCGTAGGGAAGGCGTGGTCCTAGGGGCGTAAAATTTTTCCTGAGTTATTTTTAAGTCAAAAGGAAAAAAATGAGCGGGTACCGTCTCAAGATTTCCAACATTTCCAAAATAAGGGACACTCTAATAACCATATATAAATAGAAATAACTATATAATAGCATATATGATTATATCAGATCTTTTTTACTCGGGTGGTTTCTTGTAAGTCATATATAATTTTAAATGGTTTCTTGTAAGTCATATATAATTATATATATATTGATATTGGATTTTTTTTTAAATACCCGAGTAAAAAAGATTATATATAATTTTACTTATTTTTATATAAACATATATTATTTGATAAATTTATACGTAAATTGTTTTGCTATCATATAAGATTATATATATTTACACTTCGTATTTTTTTCTTATATAAAATTATATAAAAGAAAATGTTAAGTTATACATAATAACATATGATTAAAGTTAGTTTATATAATTACATATGAAATATAAAATTCTGTCTGTTTTTTTATATAATTTAATATAACAAAATATTTGAAGAAATTTTATATAAAACTTTATGCAACTTTTTTCTGAATCATATGTAATCTTATATGAGTTAAATTAAAAAAAAAATTTAAGTCCTTTATATATAATTTGATATAACTTTTGAAAATTTTTCTAAGTCCAGAAAATTTTTTTTTTTTTAAGTTCCAAACCTAAACCTTAAACATTTGTTTTACAAATTTTATATGTTATTATATATAATGCAAAATTTATGAAAAAAATCTAAGTTCTTTATATATAATTTAATATAATTTTTTTTTGGGATTTTTTTGGATTTTTTTTTATTTAATTATATATAATTGCATAAATTTTTCTAAAAAAGGAGCCAATTTTCGCATCAAATCATATAAAATTATATTAAAATCACATCAAATTATATCAAATTTAATGCAACTTTATATGGTTTTATCGACTCATTTTTCGCATCAAATTCTATATGAATATATATGATGTCTTTATATAATTAAATATAAACATATATAATCTTTTTTACTCGGGTATGCTCGTATACGTTATTTGATATTAAGTCACATATAAATATGTATGCAATCAGATTAAGTTATATGTGTCACATATGATTGTGTCTCCCACATGTATTTATATATTAATATGGTTATCATTAGATGTAATTTTACATAACTCCATTTAAAAAATTTGGAAAAACTCAATGCGAGATATAATTATTTACTTTGTTTGATATGAAAACATATTATTTCATATGGTTATATATACATTCATCAAATAATGTAAAATTATATGTATTCATTTTTACTCGGGTATACTCACTTTGTCATTCCGTGTGTAACGCATCGAAATATCGGTTTATGACCCCATAAAGTATATATATTATTGATCAGTGATCGATTCTAAGATATTCTAGCGATGTCCGTCTCTCCATCCGTCCGTCTGTCCGTCTGTGGAAGACACGATACAGTCCCAAATAAAAGTGCTAGGCTCCTGATATTTGGCAAATATATGTCTTATGTTCATAGGCTGGTTAAGTTCGGAGATGGGCTAAACCAATGAAAAAAGGTAACTTTTTATAGGTTTTTTTGTATTTTTGTTAAACAAATTAAACATTTTTATGCTTGTAAAAGTTCAGAGTCTTGGACTTGGACACAGGGGATTTGAAAACGACTTTTTTTGGTCCGCCCCCTCTTGTGGGCGTGGATATTAGCAAATAATTTATATAATGACATTTTTGACCAGAGAAAAGGTGTCCCCAAGGACCCCCGACAAGCCCCCCAAAAAAAACTTCCCTGCTATTTTTTTTTTAATTTTTTTTTAATGTTGGAGGGTATACAAGATTCGGCACAGCCGAATTTAACACTCTCACTTGTTTTCCTTTTTTAGAAAATTTCTTTTTTTCTTCCTTCTTTTCTTTTTTTCTTCCTTTTTTTTTCTTTGTTTTCATCGATTTTCTTTTTGAAATTTGTTTTGGATTTTTACGTTTTAAAATTTTAATTTAATTTTTAAAACCGTTTGTACTCTTTAATTTTTTTGAAAATTTGTTGTGAAAAACTACTGTTGTTTCTAAAAAATGTTTGCCCAGTAGGATAGTGGGATTACGATTATTACTATTTTTTTAATTTTTTTGTAGTTTTGCAAACAGGTCTACGGCTCCAATGGTGCGTCCCAGAGGAGTCAATATCAATACCGACCCCCATTAGTTTTTACACCCAAACAATTTTTCCAAACAAACTTACAGTATATCTCCAATTTCTATGGGGGCTGCCATACACAATGACATTTTTTAAAATTTGTTCCAACCGCAGGTAAATGTATGACCGACCCACAATTGATTTTTTAAATTCACACATTTTCTCAGAACATACATATCCTCTATATGCAACCCTTAACGCGCCCGCTATTTTTTTCTGGTTGACTGAACACAACTCATGAATCATTTTACGCCCATACGACCATGCCTTCCCTAAGCGTCGGGGCCTTAAAGAGCATTTTTTCAATACAAACCAAAAAAAAATTCAGATTTTTTTTAAGTATTATTTTACTTGATTAGCCTTTAAACGGCAAAAAATAATTAATTTTAGGGGGATAAAGCGTTCACCTTTATAATTGACTTTGAAAAAAAAAAATATTTTTTTTAATTTTCACAAGCATTGATTTAAGTTATGTTACTTTTAATGATACTTGTACAATATATTCATAAAAATTACTATTTTGATCTGTGGCATCTTTATTGTGTTCTTAAATTTATCAAAATCTTCGACTAAAATAGGTTTTTAGAACACGATAAAGTTGTTACATTTTTTGTGGTACGTATAGGCTAGGTTTCATCGACAACGACCATGTTCATTCAGATGTTTCTCATATGGGTGTAAAGCACAACAAAAGTATAAGAGAATACTGGAAAGGCAGAAAAAAATATTAAACAGAATTAAAAAAAACATTTTCTTTTACTTTGAATTTAACTTACCCCAAACAAAATTCACTTTATACAAATCTGTAAGCAGTTGCTATTTATACGTAAAGAAACATGATCATCAATTAAAATTGATTGATTAACAGAACTATCAAAGAACAGCAATAAAAAGTAGCGAGAAATAGAAAAAGATGGTAAAAAATACAAACAGAACATGTATTAAAAAAAAAGTTAGCTTGAAAGTGAAAAAATATTTAGTTTGTTTTTATTATACCCTACACCACTCTGTGGTACAGGGTATATTGAGTTTGTGCTGATGTTTGTAACTACCCGAAATATTGGTCCTAGACCTACCTTCAAGCATACCGATCGACTCAGAATAACTTTTTGAGTCGATTTAGCGATGTCCGTCCGTCCGTCCGTCTGTCCGTCCGTCCGTCCGTCCGTCCGTCTGTCCATCTATCGGTTTAAGCACGATACAGGTCGCAATTTTCAATCAATTGACCTGAAATTTGAAACTTAAGCATCTTTTGGCCCAAGGACGAAGCCTATTGAAATTGGAGAAAATCGGTCCATGTTAAGACCTAGCCCCCATACAAACGCCCCCTTTGGATTCGGCTTCAATGACTCTAATAACCGTATTATAATAGATATCGCTTTGAAATTCAGCAAGTAATCAAATTTTGTATGCACAAATCACCATTCCAAATTTCAAAGGAATCGGGTCAGTCCTTCTGGTAGTCCCCATACAAACCACCTTCCCGATATTCACATAATTCCCTCAAAATTCATAAAAATGGAAATATTTGATAAAAAAATTATTTTTAGGTGCTAAACGTGTACTTTAGCAACCTTATCAAATCGGAATATAATTGGGCCATTTTGGGACTTAGTCCCCCATATAAAAATTTCGACCGATATTCAGTTAAATTGTTCTATTGACAAAAAAAAATAACCAATTCCACTTAAAATTGATCTGTGTGTGTTTTCTACACTAAATAAAGATCTAACAAAAGACAGATACAATCGGTCCATGTTTGGACTTGGGACCCATTTTCCGGAAAACACTGGTGTAGGGTATCATATGATCGGTCTTGACCGACTATAACTTTCTTACTTGTTTATATTAATTTTTTTCTACATTCTCTATATTCTGCATTAAGTTATTGAACCTTTCTATCTGTATATGGTATTTTATAACATTTCCGGTTGCATGTTAAAGAATTAAGAAATTTAGATTAAGAATTTTCTTTTCTATTAAGGTTAGGTGTTTTTCGAAACTTATTATAATTGTTAACTTTTTAAGTCGAAATGCCAATGATTATTTCTTAAAAAGAATACTTTCACAAGTATAAAAAAAACTTATTGCTATTAAAATTATGTACCCAAAAAACAAATAAAATTTAAACTTTTATTGAAACCCAAAACTGTCTGCATAGATTATGGTGTTTTATATTTGTTCTAATTTAATTTTAATAGAATTATAATGATTTATTTAGAGTTAAAAAAAAATAATTTTATATGTTTCTAATACTCAAGTTTTAAACGGATGTTTAATAACCTTTTTGATTAGGATTTTCCTTAAAAATTCTAATTACATACATATATCACGCAAACTATCCATTTTCCGTATATTCTTAACTAGAAACTTTAATTTCTATCAATAACTGTTTGTTGAAGTCAAACAGAACAAAAGACTTAAGAAACAAACTTTAAAATTTCATACAAAGCACAAGGACTTGGGCAAAAAACTTTTGTAGGACTTCTGTGGACTAGGGCGGAGCAGATAATCTTTATACCCTACACCACACTGTGGTACAGGGTATAATGAGTTTGTGCTGATGTTTGTAACTACCTGAAATATTGGTCCTTGACCCACTTTTAAGTATACTGATCGACTTAGAACCACTTTTTGAGTCGATTTAGCGATGTCCGTCCGTCCATCTGTCCGTCCGTCTGTCTGTCCATGTAAACGGTGTAAGCACGATACAGGTCGCAATTTTTAATCAATTGACTTGAAATTTGAAACTTAAGCCTCTTTTGGCTCAAGGACGAAGCCTATTGAAATTGGACAAAATCGGTTAATATTTAGACCTAGCCCCCATGCAAAGGTCCTCATTAGTTTTAGCTTATGACTCTAATAGCCGCATTTTAATAGGTATCTTTTCGAAATTTTGCAGGTAATTATGTTTTGTCCACACAAATCACCATTCCGAATTTTAAAGAAATCGGACCAGTTCTTCTTGTAGCCCCCATACAAACCACCTTCCCGATTTTCATATAAATCTCCCAAATTTCATTAAAATAAAAAATATTTAATTAAAATTTTGTTTGTATATGTTAAACGCGTACTTTAATAACTTTATCAAATCTGATTATCATCGGACCATTTTTTGACTTAGGCCCCATGTGAAAATTTTTCCCGATATTCAGTTAAAGCGGTTTATTGTCAACAGAAAGAAGCCTATTTCACTCGAATTTGATTTGTGAGTCTTTTTTACACTTATTAAAAATTTGACAAGATATAGATCTAATCAGTCCATGTTTAAACATGAGACCCATTTTCCGGGAAACTCTGGTGTAGGGTATTACATGGTCGGTCTTGACCGACTATAATTTTCTTACTTGTTTTTCCTAAATTTTTTTCTTTAATACATATTTTTGTTCATCAATATTTTTTTTCGTCAATATTTTTTTCATCAATATTTTTTTTTATCGATATTTTTTTACCAATATTTTTTTTTATCAAATTTTTTTTTTTTATCAATATTTTTTTTCATCAATATTTTTTTCATAAATATTTTTTTTTTCATCAAAAATTTTCATATCAACATGTTTTTTTCATCAAATATTATATTATTATTTATACCCAACACCAGTCTGTTGTACAAGGTATAATGAGTTTGTGATGATGTTTGTAACAACCCGAAATATTGGTTCTCGACCTACCTTCAAGTATACCCATCGACTCAGAATTACTTTTTGAGTCGATTTAGCGATGTCCGTCCGTCCGTCTGTCCATCTATCGGTTTAAGTACTATACAGGTCGCAATTTCCAATCAATTGACTTAAAATTTGAAACTTAAGCATCTTTTGGCCCAAGGACGAAGCCTATTGAAATTAAAGAAAATTGGTCTGTGTTACGACCTAGCCCCCATACAAATGACCCCTTTGGATTCGGCTTAAATGACTTTAACAAGTTAGAAAGTTATAGTCGGTCAAGACCAACCATATGATACCATACACCAGTGTTTTCCGGAAAATGGGTCTTAAATCGAAACATGGACCGATTGGATCTGTCTTTTGTTAGATTTTTATTTAGTGTAGAAAACACACACAGATAAAATTTTAGTAGAATTGGCTTATTTTTTTGCCAATAGACCGATTTAACTGAATATCTGTCGAAATTTTGATTTGGGGGATTAAGTCCAAAAATGGTTCAATTATATTCCAAATTGATTTGGTTAAGAAAGTACACGTTTAACACCTAAAAATAAAATTTTTATCAAATATTTCCATTTTTATGAATTTTGAGGGAATTATGTGAATATCGGGAGGGTTGTTTGTATGGGGACTACCAGAACGACTGACCCGATTCCTTTGAAATTTGGAATGATTATTCGTGCATTCAAAATTAGATTATAGTGCGTTTACAGTGGTTTTCTAATCTAGCTTAAAGTAGATTGTGGCTCCAATCTAGCTTCAATTTATTAGATTGCCCATACAAATTTGTTTTTTTCAATCTAGTAGTTTAGACTCTAATCGGCAAACGCAAATCGGAAAAGTTTGATACAACTCTGTATTTCTGTTATTTTCATTTTCCAACACTGAAAAACACCGATACAAAGCCTGTCCTTTTGATGACGCCGCAAAGTATGTTTATGCCGCCGACATTGTTAATTGTAAACGTCGTTACTGTACTTGTTAATCATACGGCGACTAATTACCGTCGCTGTCTTTTGACGTAGTCACACACATTTATTACCAACTTGTTATTTTAAATGCCAATTCTAATTTTCTCAAATGTAAAAAACGCAACGGTACAGATTACAAAGTGGATTAAAATCGCACTTTACTAGATTAGAATTCCAATGTAAACGCACTATTACCTGTAAAATTTCAAAGCGATTTCTATTAAAATACAGTTATTAGAGTCATTTAAACCTAATCTAAAGGGGGCGTTTGTATGGGGGCTAGGTCTTAACATGGACCGATTTTTTTCAATTTCAATAGGCTTCGTCCTTTGGTCAAAAAATAATTAAGTTACAAATTTAATATCAATTGATTGAAAATTGCGACTTGTATCGTGCTTAAACCGATAGATGGACAGACGGACGAACATCGCTAAATCGACTCAAAAAGTGATTCTGAGTCGATCGGTATACTTGAAGTTAGGTCTAGGACCAATATTTTGGGTAGTTACAAACATCAGCACATACTCATTACACCCTGTACCACAGAGTGGTGTAGGGTATAATAACCGTATTATAATAGATATCGCTTTGAAATTTAGCAGGTAATCAAATTTTGTATGCACAAATCATCATTCCAAATTTCAAAGGAATTGGGTCAGTCCTTCTGGTAGTCCCCATACAAACCACCCTCCCGATATTAACATAATTCCCTCAAAATTCATAAAAATGGAAATATTTGAAAAAATTTAATTTGTAGGTGTTAAACGTGTACATTAGAAACCTAATCAAATCGGTATATAATTGGACCCTTTTTGGACTTAGTCCTCCATATAAAAATTTCGACCGATATTCAGTTAAATCGGTCTATTAGCAAAAAAAAAATAAAGCAATTTCACTAAAATTGGATCTGTGTATGTTTTATAGACTAAATAAAGATCTAACAAAAGATAGATCAAATCGGTCCATGTTTGGACTTGGGACCCATTTTCCGGAAAGCACTAATCATATGGTCGGTCTTGATTTTTTAACCAAACATTTTTTCCTGGAGGTTAACTTCACCTCAAATTAAGTTGGCTATAATTGGTATGAATTTCACTGAAAACGGTCCAGTACTTACTGAATAGCC
This sequence comes from Pegoplata infirma, assembly GCA_963921195.1. Lineage (NCBI taxonomy): Eukaryota > Metazoa > Arthropoda > Insecta > Diptera > Anthomyiidae > Pegoplata > Pegoplata infirma. The sequence continues at coordinate 55,892,426 of OY992539.1, forward strand.
GAACTATTTCCAAAACAATATCGATTTTAAACCACTGCGGAGTGGAGGGTATAAAAAAAAAATCTTCTTCTCCGCCCTGTAGTGCATATATAAATTCGGTCCTAGTCAAATTTAAATTTTTTACTTGTTTCAATTTACGGATTTTGTCGTTTAAATTTCAATAACAGATTTATAATTTTGAGTGTAGGGGCAAAAAATTTTTGTTAAAAATTTAAATGTTTAAACTTGTCGTTATAAACAAAAATGAAAGTAAATAAAAGTTTTTTTTATCTTAATGTTATATTTTAAAAATTATGAAGACAAAAAATAAAACTGCAAACAAATTCTTCAACTCTTCTACAAAAAATTTGCAAAAACTCTTATACATTCTTATTCTGAGTACAAAAAGAATACTCTTCCTATAAATTTTACCAATTTGGAGACACATTCGATACACACAAACATATGTATGTAAAATATGTGAACACTTACGATTGTATGCCATCCAGCCAATATCATGCATGTTAACAATTATAGATGTTGCTTGCTGGTTTTTGCTTCTGCCGTTTTTCAAGCCTTAGCCATGTTAATGAAAGAAAGACCGAAAGAAAAATGTTATAAACCTATGCTAACGGCGCCACTTTAAGCAGTTTGTATCTGTACGTTGTCAAGTTAAGTTGTTCTTTCATTAAGCCTAGAAAGAAAGAAAGTGGCCAGTGGATTTTAAAACAAGTGCAAAAAAGCTAGAAAAAAAAGAGTTACAAAAGAAAAAGTGTTCTAAAAAAAGGATTTTTTTATAAAAATTCTTAACAAATAATACATAAAAAAAATAAAACTGAACACAAAAATTGTTAACTGAAAAAAAAAATTTTTAAAAATGAAAATAATTATAGTAAGTGTGAAAAACAAGAAAAAGAAAACCAGTGTTTAAAAAAAAAATTTAATAATATTATTTAAACTAAAAAAAACTCATAGCTATCATTAAATATAAATTAAATGGATATTTTTTTAAATTTTTTTGTGATCTTTAATAAATACTATTGTAAAACTTTATAGATTTTATATAGACTTATGTTGTTTATCAAGTTTGTGTCTTAAGTCTTTTGTTAATATTGACCAAAAGAAATAGTGCTTGTGTCTTAAGTCTTTTGTTTTATATTTAACCACAACAAAAAGAGTTCAATAATTTTAAAGTGTAATAAAATCTATCATAAATTTCAGGGGTTTATACTCGTAATTAGTTATGCAAATATATTATTAATTTATTTAAAAAAAATATCAATTAAGAAAAATTCACATCAATTTATAATAATTTTACATTGCGATTTAAAAGACAAAAAAAAAACAAAATTATTAACTTTCACATTCTGCGGTTTATAAAAGGAATTTATTTTTGATGTGTATATTTTTTTTATTAAACATTTTTTCAATAGATTTCTTTCAATTTTATTCTGAAAGCCTATTTTGTTTATTAATTAATTATTATTTTTATCTGTCCGGGGGAGGACATGATATAATCCATCATTTTATCAAATTGACTAATAGTTGAATTCCGCAATATTATCAAATTATTAGCAAAGTTATGTTTATAGAATTTTTATTTACAAAACTATTGCCTAAAACTAGAATTTTATAATGAATTTTTTAGAATTTTTTTCTTAATGAATTTTTTAGAGGGCTAAATATATTTTAAGGGGTTCGGTTTGTATGGCATCAGGTGCGGATCAATTTCATAAAGATCGGAGGAATATGCTAAGGAGACTTCTCTTGTAAGTGGAAGTTATAAAAAGAAAAGAAAAAAAAAAAAAAAAAAGAAGAAAAAAAAAAACATTGAAGCAAAAAAAAAAACAGGATGTGAAAAGATCCTAATTGCGTTCTTCAACTTTTCTATTTCCCAAGTATAGAGTTTTTAATTCTACTACACCATTTTCAGATGCAATTCGAAAAAGATCAATTGCAATTTGAAATTTTTTTGTAGTTCGAATATTACATTTGTAATTTGAAAATTCCAATTGTAATTCGATAAAGAACAATTGTAATTCGAAAAAGATCAATTGTTATTCGAAATAGATCAATCGTAATTAGAAAAATATTAATTGTATCGTTTTGTTATTTGAAAAAAGATCAATTGTAATTCGCAAAATATCAATTTTAATTCGAAATGAGCAATTGTAGTTCAAAGATTCCAATTGTAATTCGAAAAAGATCATTGAAAATTTTGTTGATATTTTTCGAAGTACAATTAAAATCTTCGAATTACAATTCATCTTTTTCGAATTACAATTGATTTTTCGAATCACATTTGATATTTTTCTAATTACAATTGATCTTTTTCAAAATTACAATTGATCTTTTTCGAATTACAATTGATCCTTTTCGAATAACAATTGATTTTTTCGAATAACGATTGATCTTTTTCGAATTACAATTTATCTATTTCAAATTAAAATTGATGTACGAATTACAATTAGAATTTTTGAATTACAAATGGAATTTTCAAATTACAAATGTAATCATCAATTGTAATTCGAAAAAGATCAATTGTAATTCGAAAAAGATCATTTGCAATTCGAAAAAAAATTAATTGTAATTTGAAAGAGATCAATTGTAATTCGAAAAAAATCAATTGTAATTCGAAATAGATCCATTTTAATTCGAAAAAGATCAATTGTAATTCGATAAAGATCAACTGTAATGCGAAGTTTCCAATTGTAATTCGAAAAAGATCAATTGTAATTCGAAATTGAACAATTGTAATTCGAAAAAGAAAAGTATCAACTGTAATTCGAAAAGTATCAACTGTAATTCGAAAAAGATCAACTGTAATTCGAAAAAGATCATTGTAATTCCAAAAATTTCAATTGTAATTTGTAATTAAAAACAAAATTAATTGTAAATCGAAAGAGATCAGTTGTAATTCAAAAAAGATCAATTGTAATTTAGAATAGATCAATCGTAATTCGAAAAAGATCAATTGTAATTCGAAAAAGATCAGTGCAAATTCAGACCTTTTCGAGTTACAGTTTATCTATTTCAAATTAAAATTGATCTTATTCGAATTACAATTAGAATTTTTGAATTACAAATAGACTTTTCGAATTACAAATGTAATCTTCGAAATACAAATGTAATCTTCGAATTACAATTGATCTTTTTCGAATTACGTTAAAAGGGCGTACACCGAAAAATTACGTGGTACAAACCTGAGGTTAACCGGGTTAATCCGTGACTACAGGCAATCAAAGTTCTAGATTTTTGAAAATAAAAAAATAAAAACTATAAAAATAGCTATCTTGCGACACATTATATTAATTAATTATGATGCGCTAAACACAAATATCAAAAACAAAATTAAAATCGGTCGAACGGCTTTCGAAATATCGCTATTTAAACTTTGCAAAAAATTATGGTTTTTTCCTACGTTCAAGAAATTTTTTAAAAAAAATCTCGAAATTTTTTAAAAAAATCTCAAAATTTTTTCCATTGGCTCTTTCATAGAGCTTGAGATTAACTTTCATTTAAAATTAATTTGGGGCCAAATCCAATAATTTTAAAACGTGGCGCCCCTTTAATCCAAGTTTTGCTTTTCTATAAAATTTTCACCAAAAACTCTAAATATGATCGACGGCGCCATGGGTTAAAATAATCTGATTTGGCTCAAATTAGGTTTAAGTGAAGGTTCGTCCTAATCTCTATGAAAAAGTCAATGGAAAAAAAATTGGAGATTTTTTTTTTTTAATTTCCTGAACTTAGAAAAAACCGTAATTTTAAGAAATTTTTTGACAAATTTCAAATGACAATATCTTGAAAGCCGCTTGACCGATTTCAGAAACTTTTTTGATATTCGTATTCAGCATATCAAAATTAATAAAAAAAAAAACGTACATACAAAAAATTATTGGCTAAAAATTTTCCATTAAATTTATTGATCAACAAAATTTAAATGAGTCAATCAATGTTTTGATTGAAATCTTTGTTATTTTTCGCTTTAATTTATTTGAATATATTAATTCAAAAATATACAAAATAATCAGGTTTTACTTTCTTTTTTATTGTTTGCAACATATTGGAAAGCAAAAAATATGAATTTTTTGATAATTTTGTCATAAGCTTACAATTCATTTGTTAAATCAATCATTATTTTGATTGACTATAAATAAAAAATTGATCAAATTTTTGATCAAAATTGAAAAAATTATTGGTTGAAAAAATGTTCAATCAATCACCTACAAAATGGTGATTGGTATAACAATTCTCTTAATTGGAGGAATTTCAATCAAAAAATTGATTTTTTCTGTGAATCGCAAGATATTTTTTTTATTTTTTAAAAAATTCAAATTTTGCTATAAATTTTCTAAAACCCTAAAACTTTTAGCGAAGGGCGCCACGGGATAAAATGATCGGATTTGGCTCAAATTATTTTTTTTTTAAATCTTAAGCACGGTTTAATTTGATCAGATTAGTCTCAAATTTGTTACAAAATATTTAAAAAATATATATGGGGCATTCCATGTTAAATCGGACACTTTGAAAACATTTTTTTTTAGATTTTCCCAATTTGTTTACAGTTTTTAGTACCCTTCGAAAACTCCTTCGTGGTAAATTTTCATATTTTTTTGATGGCCCGTTCAAAAGATATAGAATTTTTAAAAATTGGTAGTTTGTTCCTTTACTCAAACTTCTTTTACTCATAACTTCTTCATTAATGGTCCAAATTTCAATTTTTTGTTTTTTAATTTTTGTTTTTTAACGTACTTTAAAAAAAAATCCCAAAAAATTCTTAAAAGCGCACTAGTATGCGCTTTTAAAATTTTAATCTCATTTTTGAAAATGTTTGTACTCTTCGATTTTTTTGAAATTTTTTAGTGTAAAACTTTTATCGATTTTAAAAATTTTTTTTCCAGGAGGATCGTGGGATAACGATTATTACTATTTTTAAAATTTTTTGAAAAAATTTTATTGTAATTTTCCAATTTTAAAATCATTTCTATTGCTCCAATGGTGCGTTATAGAGGGTTCATTTATAAGACTGACCCCCATTAATTTTTACGTCTTAACATTTCTTTGGAACAAACTAATACCCTATCTCCAATTTCTAAGAGGGCTCCCACACAAAACGACATTTTTTTAAAATTTGCTCCAACCGCTCTAACTGCCCTAATAGTGCCCTTAGAGCCATCAAATGTATGACCGACCCACAATATTTTTTTAGTCCAAAGATTTTCTCTGAACACACCTACCCTCTATCATTAACTGTTAAGGCGGTCCCCATACAATTTTTTTTATTTTTTGTAAAGTTGTTTTTTTTAATCAGCTTCTAGCGGTCCAATGGTGCGTCTGAGAGGGGTCATTAGTGATACCGACCCCCATTTATTTTTACCCTACAACATTTTTTTAAAACAAACCTACGCCCTATCTCTACTCCCTAAGTAGGCTCCCACACAAATAACAGTTGGAGCAAATTTTATAAAAATTCAGAAAAAAATTTTGGACTAAAAAAATATAGTGGGTCGGTCATACATTTTGTTGGTCTAAGGCAATGGTGCCAAACAGGGCTGTCAGATATGGCGATTTCTCGCCAAACGTGGCGATTTTGAAACGTGTTTGGCGTCGAGATTTTCCGTTTGGCGACATGGCGATTTTTTGGCGATTTAAGATATCACTGGCGATTTTCTTGGCTATTTTCGCCATATATATTATTTCTGAGATTTTTTTTTTCGTTTTATGTTATCATTACTAATTAAAAAAAAAAAATCTGGCAACTTTTTTTATATGATTTTTGTTATGTTATCATTTTAAGTGAATTTCATATTTAGTGTCAAAACGAAATCAAAAGTCATTTTTTTTTTTCAATCTTAAACATATTGAAAGCGCAAACTAACGGTAAAAGAAAAAACTTAAAATTGTGCTGCTTAATTATGGCATCTTCACCCAAACTACCCAAATTGGATCGTCGCCACAAAAAAGAATGGGAAAACGAAGATTGGGCAAAAGGTAAATATACTTGGATACTTTTTGTGGCTATTTTTTTAATTTTTTAAATTTTCAGGTTGGCTAAAATCTATTTCCGAAGCTCCTTTAAGTTGCCAATCAACTTGTAGCCCAATGAACACATCTTGGTGCTATGGATGTAAAATTTCGTTGAGATCTCATAAAGTTGATCTTAAAAAACATGCGGAGTCAACTAAGCATATTGGCAATATGTCTGTTTTCTTTAAACAAAGAAATATAAATAATTTTGGTAAATATTTATACATAAATATATTTTTTAACTCTTTAATAAACTGTTCCTGCTTTGTAGTTATTCTCCCTCAATCAAATGAATCAAAAATTATTGATATCAAATTGGCAGTTTTTATAGCAAAGCACAGCTCAGTTGCATCTGTTGACCACCTTTCCGAACTTTTACGTAGCAGTTCCGTCAAAGAAAATCCCTTTGAAAAACTAAGATTACACAAAACTAAGTGTACTGCAATAATTAAAAATGTTGTCTCCCCATCCATTTTAGAAAGTTTGGTAAAAGATATTGGTAATTCCAAATACAGCCTGATCGTAGATGAATCCACAGATGTATCCCAAACAAAATGGATGAGTGTTTGTGTTAGATTTTTTGATAAAAACAAGCTCCTTATTACTACACATTTTTTGGGAATTTTTTTGGTTGAGGAAGCTACAGCTGAACACCTTCACAATAGTTTAAGATTATTTCTGAAGAAAGTTGGATTAAACCATCTAAATATGATTGCAATTGGTACGGATGGGGCAAAAAATTTGTGCGGTAAAAATAAATCTTTGTTCACATTCCTTAAAAAAGACAATCCACAGCTAATGCTGGTGAAATGTACGTGCCACTCACTCCATCTTTGCTGCTCCAAAGCGTTCAACGAAATACCTAAAAATTCTGATTTTTTAATAAAAGAGATATACAACTACTTTTCCCATAGTCCACTTCGTACGCTGCTATATAAACGAGCTTTTGATTTAATCAACCTTGGAGTTGACAGCAACAAGTTCAGAAAACTAGTACAAATATCCGGAACTCGTTGGCTGTCGTATGGAGCTGCAATAAACAGGCTTTTGGAGCAGTGGATAGAGCTAAAATATCATTTTTCATTAATTTCAACGGCCGAAAATGATAGAACTGCCCAAAACATTTATAATGAATTATGTGATGAAAAAAATCGTCTTTTTTTGGTTTTTATAAGTCCAATTGTCAACGAAATGAATCATCTAAATTTGGAATTTCAATCGGACAGTATGGATGCTGGAAGCATGCATGAAAAAATGTATTGTACACTTCTTATGTTTTCATCAAAAGTTTTTAAACCTTCCGTTTTAAATGATACTGAAAACAATGAAAAATTTTTGAACGACTTAAATGTTGCTATTGATTCTTCAAATTCGTTTTTGCCTCTGGATGCAATTGATTTTGGAGCAGAGTTTGAAACAGAATTGAGAAATGCGAAATTAAGCGATGTTGAAATAAACACACTTAAAGAAAACTGTTTTGTGTATTTAAAAAAGCTTTTAAAAGAGATGATAAGCAGATTGCCAGAAAATATGAACGTATTCAAAGCTTTTGGACAATTCTCTATTTTAAAATGCGCAAACTCACTATCTCAAACTAAATTTGGCGTTGTTCAAGAAACATTAAAAACATTTATGGATCCAAATGTATCAATGGGCGTGTATGAAACTCAATGGGGAAAACTTCCGTTCATAAATTGGAATAGTTATTTTAATAACGAAATCCCAACAAATTTACTTGACTTTTGGCCAAAAGTGTTTGATTATCATGATGCAGCAGGTACGTACCATTTTAAAGAAATATCTTTGGCCGTTCTTAATATGTTGGTAGTTCCAACTAGCAATGCTTGCGTTGAAAGGGTCTTTTCCATAATGAATTATACAAAAACTCGATTACGAAATAAAATTCAATATGAACTTTTAGACGCTCTATTGAGAATAATAAATTACATGAACGTAAACAAATTGTGCTGCAATTCTTTTACACCGACAAATGAAATGATAAAAAAATTTAAGTCAAATATTATGTATGAAAGTCAAGACTCTAGTAATGAAACCGATGAGGCTGAAGTGTACGAACTTATAGACTTATGTACTTAATTTTACCTTTTTAAACTGAATATATGATCTCCAATTTTATGTATTTAAAAAATTTATAACTCTTACTCACTTTTTACAAAGTTTTAAAATTTAAATAGTAAAAGAGATAAAAATGGATGTAAATGTGTATATATTTTACTAAATTATAATTAGTATGCAAAGTTCCTAATAATTTATGAATTAAATAAAAAAAATTTAACAAAAACTAATTTAAATCTATTTTTGGCGATTTTTTGGGGTTTTTCTCCGTTTTTGGCGATTTTTAACTAAAAAATTATACTAGCTTTTTTTTTGTGTAAACAAAATTTAGTTTTTTAAAATTAAAAAAAAAAAAATAACAAAAACTGAACAAAATTGACTTTTGGCGATTTTTGGCGATTTTTAACATCCGGTTTGGCGATGGAGCTCAAAAAAATCTGACAACCCTGGTGCCAAAACATTTGTTAAAGATCAACGATGATTCGGCTTTGTACACGGACACAATCCGAACGACAACGAAACTAACAACAGAGAGCGTAAAAAACAAAAAAAAAATCCTTAGTTGTTTGCCATCATTCGAAGAAGCAGGTCGATTTCGCTTTGTTTGATAAAAAAAACTACACAAATAATATTTATTGTTGTTATGATTTCTTTCAGAGCAATAGTACTAATAAACTCTCATATTTGTTTAAAATCGTTTCTCTTTCTGGGCACCACTGGTCTAAGGGCACTATTAGGCAGTGTTGCCACTTTCTGGATAATTATCCAAAAGTGGGACAATTTCAAAATCCTTGGATAATTTTTGGATAATGATATTTTTTGTGTAATTTTACCTCAATAAAGTTTTATCATTTTATCGACATTTTTGGCTTAAAAAATCATTGGCAACATCGACTTTAAAAATTTGTATGTCCAAATACAAGATAATAAATGAAGAACATGAATATTTGAACCATTAAAGTCTTAATTTTCTTTATGACTTACAGTTAGATGTCGAAAAACCACGCTCTAAAATTTTTTAAATTAAAAATTGTTCTGGAGAATCCCTATTCCCTATTCCTAAATCTGAAAATTGTTATTCAATATCTTTTAATATCCCCATATTGGGGGACACTTTTCCCCACGCGATAAATGTTGGCAAGTTGATTTATAATGATTTTTGCACTTAATTATTACAATTATATCAATATTTAAACCATTTTATCATTATTAAAATTATTTTTTTATCCACGACTACAAAAGGAGGCGGACTGAAAATTGTTTCATTTGTTGAACAAAAATACAAAAAAAATCATTAAAAAATGTTTTTCAGAGGTTGGTTTAGTTTTTCAAGGGAAAACATTTTTCCACTATTGCTGGCAATTAAACATCAAAATCGTACGCCATCTTTGTTGGGAATTCATTAAATTTGAAGCAAAGCGGTTTTTTGTTCATTTTGCATACGTTATTGCTTATTGCCACCAATAAAAATCAGGTGTAGACGAGGGGTTACAAACGGAATTACAAAATAAAAATTTTTGTGTAATTTGTGAGATTTTGGATAATTTTTTGTGTAATTTCCAATTTCATTGGTGGCAACACTGCTATTAGGGCAGTTAGAGCGGTTGGAGCAAATTTTAAAAAATGTCGTTTTGTGTGGAAGCCCCCTTAGAAATTGGAGATAGGGTATAAGTTTGTTCCAAAGAAATTTTAAGACGTAAAAATTAATGGGGGGTCGGTCTTATAAATGACCCCTCTATGACGCACCATTGGAGCAGTAGAAATGATTTTAAGATCGGAAAATTATAATTAAAATTTTTTAAAAATTTAAAAAAATAGTAATAATCGTTATCCCACGATCCTCCTGGGCTAAAAATTTGTAGAATCGATAGAAGTTTTACACAAAATAATTTAAAAAAAAATCGAAGAGTACAAACATTTTCAAAAATGAGATTTAAATTTTAAAACTTAAAAATCGCATACTAGAGCGCTTTTAAGAATTTTTTGGGATTTTTTTTTTTAAAGTACGTAAAAAACAAAAATTTTGAAAAAAGAAATTTGAAATTTGGACTATTACACTGTACGACACGATTTTGCACCCATGATCGAGACCAAAAAAATCTGAAAATAGACGTAATAAGGAGATACCCGTGTCTCCCAGATTTTCTTGATCAATTCGTTTTCGCGTTTTATTAGCAAATCAATATTATGCATATATTCGAGTTTTAATCACTTGGGGAAGCTGAAATACTTGCAAATAGTATCAGATAAAATGTACGAAACATGAGGAAAATCGGTCCATGGGTTTAAAAGTTATGAAGAAATTTCTCAAATTTTGACGTTTTTTCACATATTTGTATACCCTCATTTAAATGATAGAGGGTTAAAAATACGGTAACTTTTGAAAGACAATTTGGGTGCTCCTAAAGTTTGGCATATATATTTGTTATTTTCCTGGTCAGGTTGGTATTGAATTTCGAGAAAATACATCCAGTGTTTCAGAAGTTATGATCAAAACCGTGAATTTTGAATAGGATTCAACTTGAATTCCCTCTTTTAAAAAAATTTTAAATGCTCTTTAAAAAATATTGCTATGCCACAAAAATATTTATAAAGTAATTTTATCGCTCGAAAAAAATACACTCAAAAAAAATTTTACACGCAAAAAACAGTACACTCAAAAAAATTTTACACTCAAAAATTTTTGGCCATCCAAATTGTCTATGATGGCAACAAAAATAAGATGTGTGCATTGCAAAAAGATGTTTAAAAGTTTTTCAGAGTTGCCACAATTTTCTTTAGAATTGCCACTAACAAACAACCAGAAAAGTTAAAAACGACTTGGCCGAATCCATGCATACCCTCCATTAGCCCCTTTTAAGTGATAGTAATTTTTCTATCGTGAAAACAAAATTGTTTAAAATTTTGACTCGACACTTTTTATTTGGATTAAAAAACTCCTTTTTATAATTTTTGTAAAAAAAAAATTTGAGTGTAATTTTTTTTTTTTTGAGTGTAAATTTTTTTCGAGTGTAAATTTTTTTTAAGTATAAGTTTTTTTTCGATTGTTAACATTTTTTTTAGCGATAAAGTTACTTTGTAAAATATATTTGTGGCATACCAATATTTTAAAAGAGCATTTAGGGTTTTTTTGGGACGAGGGAATTCAAGATGCAACCACGGTTTGATCATAACTTCTGAAACACTGGATCGATTTTTTCGAAGTTCAATACCAACCTGGTTAGGTAAAAAGCAAATATATATGTTAAACTGTAGGGTCATCCAAATAGTCTTTCAAAAGTTAGAGTATTTTGAACCATATCACTAAATAGAAGGTATAAAAACATGTAAAAAAACATCCAAATTTCAGATATTTCTTCATAACTTTTAAACCCGTTTACCGATCTTCCTCATGTTTTGCACATTTTATCTGACACTATTTACAAGCATTTCGGCAATATTTAAGCTATCACGATTAACTGTTGCGGGTGTAATCCTCACTTCCCCAAGTGATTGAAACTCGAATAAATACAAAATATAGATTTGCAAATACAACGCGAAAACGAATTGATCTAGAAAAACTGGGAGACACGGGTATCTTTGTTTTACCTCTATTTTCAGAATTTTTTGGTCCCGATCATGGGTGCAACCAAAAGTTGAATTTTGTCGTACAGTGTTATTGAAGAAGTTATGAGGAAACGAAGTTTGAGTTAAGGAACAAACTACCCATTTTTAAAAATTCGATATCTTTTGAACGGGTCATCAAAAAAATTTGAAAATTTACCACAAAGGAGTTTTCGAAGGGTACTAAAAACTGTAAACAAATTAGGAAAATCTAAAAAAAAAATTTTCAAAGTGTCCGATTTGGCATGGAATGCCCCATACCCTGCTATCCCAGGTAGACTTTCCTTGTAAATCAAACATTAAATTTCAAATATCTTTATACCCAAATTGTTCTTTCTTATCGATAGTGTCGTGACTTGTACCTTTGTTAAGTATGCAAATTTTACAAAAATTTGTTTATTGTATTAACATTTTAAAATATATGATACTTCTTAGTATATTATTTAATTTTTAATATGTTTTCTTCTTGCCATAAATCAGTGATATCCGTGCGCACGACAATCACGACTCATTCGCACTTAAAACAGATTTATGTTTTATGTTAATTCCAGAAAAAAAAACTTAATTGATTCTTAAATAAATTATACTTACAATTAGTGCAAAAAACATTTTTACTCGGGTTTTAAAATATTTTTTTTTATACTAACTATAAAATTTTATAACCCTAAATTTATTTAAAGAAATTATGCAAAAAGCCAACGCGGAAATTAGATGTAATAAAATTATATAATTTAATTCAAAATACAATACGCACAAATATTTAACTTATGAAATTAAAAAGTTCTTAATACACCTTAAATGAATAAAAAGTGACAATTATTAATTATGATAAGAAAAAGTAATTTAAATTAAATTAAATATTCAATAAGGGTTTTCAAAATTGCGTACACATAGAATACTTATAATAGACAGACATGCGTAATTACGCAAGTCTACATAAAACTTCCATATTGAGGAGTAAAAGAATTTATTATAAAAAAGAATTTACTAAAAAAAATATATTAAAATAGTTATTAATCATAAATTTATGAATATTAAACATTTTAAACACGTTCTATTAAAAAATAAAACCAAAAATTATGTAAGATTAATGCTCTTAAGAATACAGTACACGCGATGGGCCTAACCAAAAGAAATTGAAATTTCCCAGCAAAAACTTGATAATGAGAAATTCTTCCCATTTGCATTATCTGGAATTGAATATGAATAGTACAAATTACCATTAGCATTACTTAATGCACAAAAAGGCAAAAAAGTCGTTACATCCAACTTCATCATCGCGTTTAAGTAAACAATTTTTATATTTTGAGTAGGTTCATTCTAGCTCGAGGTCATTATTTCCTTACTAATAAAAACTATGATATTCTCATAGAATAATTTTTAAGAAAATTATTTTTCTGTTTTGAATTTATTTATGTTGGTCGTTTTTTGGAAGACTTAATCGACACGTGTTTCGGGATTTGTCAGATCCCATTGTCAAGATTATTTAGCAAAAATAAACACCCTATTCTACAAGTATTTTTGCTAAATAATCTTGACAATGGGGTCCAACATAAATAAATTTAAAACATAAAAATAATTTTTTTGAAAATTATTCTATAAGAATACCATAGTTTCAATTAGTAAAGGAAATTCTGACCTCGAGCTAGAATAAACCTACTTAAAATATAATACTTTAAAGGTCGAATAAAACAATTTTTATTTTTTAATGAAAACTAATCAGAATTTGAGTAAATAATTTTTACTAACAAGGGAAGTATTCCCACCGGGCACACTGGGCCGAGATGGTAGTTTTTTTGGCCAAAACTAAAAAAACAAAAAGCGAATGCACTATTGTATTAAGTATGACTTGCTACACCTTGTCTGTAATTTTTGTAAAAATCGGTACACCCATTCTCTTGGATTGATCCATCATGATAAAATATGTATGTTTAAATCTCCATATACCGTAGTCAAAAAAGCTAACAAATTTATACATTATTAAGATGGGACCTTGTTTTTTTTTGGATTAATTTATTTGACAAAGGGAAGTACAACATGTAAATGGGTATGAACAGCTCTTTTCCCCTATTTTTTTTTTTTTGATGATTTTTTGATATTTTTATGTAAATTTTGAAAAATTGTTCCATTTGATATAGTTTTTCCAAAATGTTCCGCGACATAATCCAAAAGTTAGGATGCCAAAATGTTCGTTGGTTTACTAGCTTTCAGACTGACCTGCCCGCTTTTGCCCGTTTTTTCATCTGCGTATAAAATATCAACAGAAAGGGAGATGAACAAATCGAAAGTTGTTAAAATGAGCCTTTTTTAATTAATTAAATTAATTTTATGAATTACACAGCTCAACAAGAAAATGCGTATTGGATTCTGTTTAGTGATTTGGATAGTGTCTGTTGCGCTGATTCCAAATCCGGAGCCCAAATTTGTCTATCACATCAGGATTTTGAGTAATTCGCGGTTAAAGTGCCGAAAAAGGGCATTTTTGACCATTTTTAAAAGCTTATAAAATTTTATCCTGACTTGCAAATGACTTGGTATTAGGCTCGTTCGAAAGCTTGCAATATTCTCTTAAAGATAAGCTGAAATGTTATAAAAATTTAATTTTCTAAAATGGTAAAAAAATCATAAGCAAAAAACCATCCATTTTTATACCCTACACCACACTGTGGTACAGGGTATAATGAGTTTGTGCTGATGTTTGTAACTACCCGAAATATTGGTCCTAGACCCACTTTTAAGTATACCGATCGACTTAGAATCACTTTTTGAGTCGATTTAGCGATGTCCGTCCGTCCGTCCGTCTGTCCGTCCGTCCGTCCGTCCGTCCGTCCGTCTGTCTGTCCATGTAAACGGTGTAAACACGATACAGGTCGCAATTCATAATCAATTGACTTGAAATTTGAAACTTAAGCCTCTTTTGGCCCAAGGACGAAGCCTATTGAAATTGGAAAAAATCGGTCCATATTTAGACCTAGCCCCCATACAAAGGTCCTCTTTAGTTTTGGCTCAAATGACTCTAAAAGCCGCATTTTAATAGGTATCTTTTCGAAATTTGCCAGGTAATCATGTTTTATCCACACAAATCAACATTCCGAATTTTAAAGAAATCGGACCAGTTCTTCTTGTAGCCCCCATACAAACCACCTTCCCGATTTTCACATAAATCTCTCAAATTTCATGAAAATAGAAAATATTTAATTAAAATTCTGTTTGTGTATGTTAAACGCGTTCTTTAATAACCTTATCAAATCTGATTATCATCGGACCATTTTTGGACTTAGGTCCCATGTGAAAATTTCCCCCGATATTCAGTTGAAGCGATTTATTGTCAACAAAAAGAAGCCTATTCCACTCAAATTTGATTAGTGAGTGCTTTTTACACTTATTAAAGATTTGACAAAATATAGATCTAATCAGTCCATGTTTGAACTTGGGACCCATTTTCCGGGAAACTCTGGTGTAGGGTATTATATGGTCGGTCTTGACCGACTATAATTTTCTTACTTGTTTCAATATTTGTTTTATTTACACAGTGTTTTTGAACAAATTTCCATACAAATTCATATGTAAATTTAAGATTTAAAGCACTTGTGGGTTATGATTTTTTTACCACTTTAGAAAATTAAATTCCACGAAGATTTGATCCTGTCTGGAAGAGAAAATTACACACCTTCGAATGAGCTTGATAGCAAATCATTTGCATGTCAGGATCTTATTTTATAGGCGTTCAAAAATGGTCAAAATGGGCATTTTTTGAGACTTTAACCGCGATTTTCTCAAAATTGTGACGTGATAGAAAAATTTGAGTGACCGTTTGGAATCGGGGCACCAAACCCTATCAACTTTTTTTTGGTTTCATCCCAAACGCAGCGACAAACCTCAGATTTGTAGAGCGGTGTTATCAATTTTCAAGTTTTTCCTAAAGTACATACATAGTATTTTTCTATATTAATACGGGATAAAATGAAGCCCGGTTACCCAAAAACCCGAATACACACAAAAACCGGTTACGAGAAAAACCCGGTTACACGAAAAATAGTTATTTTATCGCATTAAAATTTGTTTTTAATACATTAAAAAAAAAATAAGAACCCGGTTAGGAGGTCCAGACAGTTTTTTGAAAGAGTGTGGAACTTTTGATAACGGTGAGTTAAAAAAAAGGGTTTCACAAAATTTTTTTTATTATTTTTTTTTTTTAATTTTTGGTATTTCAATTCCATTTGTGTAAAAGGGCAAGTTTTTTGTAAGGTAGGAATAAAAAGGAGAATTCTGGCACAGACAGTTTTTTGAAACGGCGTGAAACTTTCTGTAACGATGAGTTTTTAAAAGGGGGTTTTCAAAAAAAAAAAATTTTTCTAAATTTTATTTCAATTACATTTTTTAAAACGGGCACAAGCTGGCAACTATTATGGAAAGTGTGGATAGGAAGGATAATTCTGGCCCAGACAGTTTTTTAAAAGGGCGTGGAACTTTTGATAACGATGAGTTTAAAAAGGGGGTTTTCATAAAAAAATATTTTATTTGTTCAAATTTTTAATATTTCAATTCCATTTGCCTAAAACGGGCACAAGCGGGCAACATTTTTGGAAAGTAGGGATAAAAAGGATAATTTTGGCCCATACAGTTTTTTGAAAGGGCGTGAAACTTTTGATAACGATGGGTTTAAAAACGGGGTTTACAAAAAAAGAAAAATTTTTTCCAATTTTTTATAAACTCTTATTTCAATTCAATTTTTGAAAACGGGCACAAGCGGAAAAGTTTTTTGGAAAGTGGGGATAAAAAGTATAATTCTGAACCAGACAGTTTTTTGAATGAGTTTAAAAAGAGAGTTTTCAAAAAAAAACTAATTTTTCCAATTTTTTATAAGCCCTTATTAGAATAAAATTTTTGAAAACGGGCACAGGCGGGCAACTTTTTTGGAAAGTGCTGATAAAAAGGGTAATTCTGGCCCAGACAGTTTTCTGAAAGAGCGTGGAACTTTTTATGACGATGAGTTTAAAAAGAGGGTTTTCAAAAAAAAAAAAAACATTACAATTTTTTATAAGCTCATATTTCAATTCAATTTTTGAAGACGGGTACAAGCGGGTAACTTTTTTGGAAAGTGCTGATACAAAGGATAATTCTGGTCCAGATAGTTTTTTGAAAGGCCGTGGAACTTTCTATAACGATGAGTTTTTAAAAGGGGGTTTTCAAAAAAGAATTAATTTTTTTAATTTTTTTATAAATTTTATTTAAATTCCATTTTTGAAAACGGGCACAAGCGGACAACTTTTTTGGAAAGTGTGGATAGAAAGTATAATTCTGGCCCAGACAGTAAAAGATTTTTTTCCAATTTTTTATAAATTTTTTTTTTAATCACGTGATTTAAATAAAAATCACTCACGCTCACTTGTGAACCACGTTATTTTTAAACTATTTTGTCAAATTCAATTTTTAAAAACTTTTAAATCACGTGATTTAAATGAAAATCACTCACGCTCACGCGTGAATCACGTTATTTTTTTGAGACACGCAAATCACGGGACCAAAAACCATCTCCAATTCAAATACACAAACAAAAGACAAGTGTCTCTTCATTTGTTTCATCTATAACATCTGTAAATTTTATTAAAAATTAAGTGTCCACCCTGAAACAGTTTCCTTGTAGGTCCGATTCCAAAAAGTATCAAGTCACTTATTTATTACCTTAATCTAGGCTAATATTCTGAATTTCAACAAAATCGATTAACATTTACGACCTGTAGAGACTTTTGGCCAAAAAACTTACCATCTCGTCCCAGTGTGCGGGGGGAAGAGAAACAGAAAAGGACTTAATCTGTGAATTTTTTCTGAAAAAATTCAATTAAACATTTTTCAATTTTGATCATTTTTATACCCTCCACTCTAGTGATAGAGGGTATATATAAGTTTGTCATTCCGTTTGTAACTCATATAAATATCGGTCCGATCGATTTTAAGACATTCTAGCGATGTCCGTCTGTCGGTCTGTGGAAATGGTGATCACGGCCAAAATATTACACGGAAACTGAAACTTAACATATTTAGTGGAAGTTCTCCCGAGAAGTTTGGTATTGCATTTGAGCGATATCGGTTCAGCGGTTCAAAAGTTATGAACGAAAATGTAAGGACACCTCAAAAATTTTAGTCATTCAACATAACCTAAAAATACTAAATGCTTTAATTCGGCTGCTAGTTGACTTATGTGAACATAATTGAACACCAAATGGTATTTAAACAAGTACGAACATATTTTTTTGACAAAAAAATAAAAAAAATCGCGGATTTTTTTTTTACCAATTTTTTTTTTCGCGGAAATTTTTTTCAATTTTTTTTTTTTTTTCAAAAGTAATTTTCTTTTAAATAAAGTTTTTTTCAATCCTCCACAATGGAATTTGAAAAAACAATGGAAAATGAAAAAAATAGAAAAATAATTTTCTTTAAAATTATTCTACTAGAATATCATAGTTTTAATTGTAAAGGCAATAATTACCTCGAGCTAGAATCGCGGATTTTTTTTTACCAAATTTTTTTTTTCGCGGAAATTTTTTTCAATTTTTTTTTTTTAAAAGAAATTTTCTTTTAAATAAAGTTTTTTTCAATCCTTCACAATGGACTCTGAAAAAACAATGGAAAATGAAAAAAATAGAAAAATAATTTTCTTTAAAATTATTCTACTAGAATATCATAGTTTTAATAGTAAAGGCAATAATTACCTCGAGCTAGAATAAACCTACTCAAAATACAAGTTTTAAAAAGTCGATTAAAACAATTTTTATTTTTTAATAAAAATTAATCAGAATTTAATCCAACAAATATTTTTATGGAAAATTAAAAAAATGACAACCCGTGAAAAAAATTTATTAGATCTGGGCAGATCTGTTGAGATCTACATTATTTGATCAATTGTATCTGATAAGATTTATTAGATACGAAATTTGTCCCCAGTTTTGAGATCTAATTAGATCTGATATGTAATTGTATCTGTTCAGATGCCGAAATTGGGAAAAAATCTCAGATCAATTAGATCAGACACAATTATGTACAATTATTATAATTAGATCCAAACAGATTATATCAGATCTAATCGTTGTTTTCACGGAAACTACAAATAAATTTAAATTTCTTTTGGTTTGGCCCTATATAACTAAATTTGATTCCTAGTGAGATAATTTAAAAATAAAATAGCGCATTTTAATTTTTTTTTTTTATTTATCTCAAATTACATAAATTGTTTAAACACTTCTCTCATAATTATGTCTATTTTTTTCTTTTTGCTATAATTAATTTTTAAATTCTATAAAGAAATTTTAAAACCATTTTTTTTATTAATATTTTAATTTTTTAAATTTATTAGCTAAACATTAAGCCTCAGGGGTAACGGTTGTGAAAAGAAATGTCATTTTATAGAATTTATAACATTTTGTATTAAAACATTTAATCATTTTTCTATTGAAACTTAAAACCTTTTATAATTTCATTCATAAGTTTTTTATTTATATTTTTGTTCATATTATGAGATCAATTTACACTTTTATAGATTTCAGTTATTTTTTTATTTTTTGAACTTTTGATTTGTCATAAGCGGGCACACATGTATTTACCACCTCTTATAGTTAGTAGGGGGTCATTGATCTTTTGTTCATTTATTTATTTTTATTATTTATTTAGCTTAATTCTTTTAAGAAAAAAAAGTCATATTTATCTAAAGATTTTTGGAGGCATGTCTGTGAAGTTATCAATTAGGCAAACATACATAAATATTATTTATTGATTTAAAGTCACTTATTTGTGGGTTATGTTTATTTATTAACAAATTTATTTTACAAACAAATAAACAAGTTAAATTCGGCTTTGACGAATATATAATAACTAGAACGTATCAATTTTTTAGCTGAAAAGTGGATCAAAAATATTTCATTGGAAGTCAAAATGACACTCTCAAATGTTCGTTAAAATAAAACAAGTAGAAAGGTGAAATTCGACTTAATCGAATCTATGAATACCCTTCACAATGCCCAATTGAAGTAATAGCAAATTTTCTAACTTGAATTAAAATTAAAATTTTTTATAAGAAACATTTTATTTTGAGTAAAAACCTCTTTTTTAGTCATTTCTGAAAAAAAAATACTAAATTTTTTTTTAGTGTAAAATTGTTTTCGAGTGTAATTTTTTTTTTGGGGTTTTTAGCGGAAAAATGTTTTTGAGTGTTTTTTGTGATGAGTAAAATAAGATTTTAATTAAAAACAGGTAGAATTTTGATAAAAAAAATATTTTATTTTGAGTAAAAAATTTTTTAGTCATTTTTGAAAAAAAAAAATTTACTAAATTTTTTTTGAGTGTAAAATTTTTTTCGAGTTTAATTTTTTTTTGGTGTTTTTAGTGGAAAATTTTTTTAAGTGTTTTTTTGTGATGCAAAAAAAAGATTTTAATATAAAATAAGTAGAAAAGTTAAATTCCACTTGACCGAATCTATGAACACCCTCCACAAGGCCCTTCAAAGAGATAGAAAAATTTTCTGAAATGAAAAAAGTTAACAATTTTGATAAGAAATATTTTATTTTCAGTAAAAATTTTTTTTAATCATTTTTGAAAAAAAAAAAACTAAATTTTTTTGGAGTGTAAAATTTTTTTCGAGTGTATTTTAGTTTTTTAGGTGGTAAAATGTTTTTGAGTGTTTTTTGTATTGAGTGTTTTTGTGATGAAAAAAAGATTTTAATTAAAAACAGTTAAAATTTTGATAAGATATATTTTATTTTGAGTAAAAAACTTTTTTTTTAGTCATTTTTGAAAAAAAAGCAAGTAAGAAAATTATAGTCGGTCAAGACCGACCATATAATACCCTACACCAGATTTTTCCGGGAAATGGGTCCCAAGTTGAAACATGGACTGATTAGATCTATATTTTGTCAAATCTTTAATAAGTGTAAAAAGCACTCACAAATCAAATTTGAGTGGAATAGGCTTCTTTTTGTTGACAATAAACCGCTTCAACTGAATATCGGGCGAAATTTTCACATGGGATCTAAGTCCAAAATGGGCCGATGATAATCAGATTTGATAAGGTTATTAAAGTTCGTGTTTAACATACACAAACAGAATTTTAATTAAATATTTTCTATTTTCATGAAATTTGAGAGATTTATGTGAAAATCGGGAAGGTGGTTTGTATGGGGGCTACAAGAGGAACTTGTCCGATTTCTTAAAAATTCGGAATGGTGATTTATGGAGACAAAACACGTTTACCTGTCAAATTTCAAAAAGATACCTATTATAATACGGTTGATAGAATCATTTAAGTCAAAACTAAAGAGGATCTTTGTATGGGGCAAGGTCTAAATATGGACCGATTTTTTCCAGTTTTCTTGGACCAAAAGAGGCTTAAGTTTAAAATTTCAAGTCAATTGATTAAAAATTGCGACCTGTATCGTGTTTACACCATTCACTTGGACAGACGGACGGACATCGCTACATCGACTCAAAAAGTGATTCTAAGTCGATCGGTATACTTAAAAGTGGGTCCAGGACCAATATTTCGGGTAGTTACAAACATCAGCACAAACTCATTATACCCTGTACCACAGTGTGGTGTAGGGCATAAATACAAATTTTTTTTTTTGAGTGTAAAGTTTTTTTCGAGTGTAATTATACCCTACACCACACTGTGGTACAGGGTATAATGAGTTTGTGCTGATGTTTGTAACTACCCGAAATATTGGTCCTAGATCCACTTTTAAGTATACCGATCGACTCAGAATCACTTTTTGAGTCGATTTAGCGATGTCCGTCCGTCTGTCTGTCTGTCCGTCTGTCTGTCTGTCCATGTACTTGAAATTTGAAACCTAAACCTTTTTTGGTTCATATTTAGACCTAGCCCCATACAAAGGTCCTCTTTAGTTTTGGCTCAAATGACTCTAATAACCGCATTATAATAGGCATCGTTTCGGCAGGTAATCATGTTTCATCAACACAAATCAACATTCCAAATTTTAAAGAAATCGGACCAGTTCTTCTTGTAGCCCCCATACAAACCACCTTCCCGATTTTCTCATAAATCTCTCTAATTTCATAAAAATAGAAAATATTTAATTAAAATTCTGTTTGTATCTAATAAACGCGTACTTTAATAACGATATCAAATCTGATTATTATCGGACCATTTTTGGACTCAGGCCCCATGTGAAAGTTTCGCCCGATATTCAGTTAAAGCGGTTTATTGTCAACAAACATAAAGCCTATTTCACTCAAATTTGATGTGTGAGTGTTTTTTACACTTATTAAAGAGTTCACAAAATATTATCTAATCGGTCCATGGGACCCATTTTCCGGGAAACTTTTGTGTAGGGTATTATATGGTCGGTCTTGACCGACTATAATTTCTTACTTGTTTTATTTTTGGGTTTTTAGTGGAAAAATGTTTTTGAGTGTTTTTTGTGATAAAAAAAAGATTTTAATTAAAAACAAGTAGAATTTTGATAAGAAATATTTTATTTTGAGTAAAAATCTTTTTTGAAGTTATTTTTGAAAAAAAAAATACTAAATTTTTTTGAGTGTAATTTTTTTTATTTAGGTTTTAAGTGAAAAAAAAATAAATATTGAGAAAAAATATTTTATTTTGAGTAAAAAACTTTTTTTTAGTAATTTTTGGAAAAAAAAATACTAAATTTTTTTTGAGTGTAAAATTCTTTTCGAGTGTAATTTTTTTTTTTTTTTTTAGTTTCTAGTGGAAAAATATTTTTGCGTGTCAAAACCACTTTGTAAAATATTTTTCTGACTTAGCAATGTTTTCAAAGCTAGTTTAAAGGTTTTTTCAAACACTTGGATTTAAGGTGGAACCATTTTTAAGGTACATAGTGGTGTTCATGGACTATTTAGAGTGCCCACACAAGTTCAGATTGGGTTGGCATGTTGCCAAGAGTTGTTCAGCTTTCAATTTTGCCAAATATTGTTAGCGAAAAAAAACAGTAATATTTTAAAATTAAATTTCTACATTTTAAATTTCCACAAAAAGTAATTTTCCGCCCATTCTAATTAACCTGTTAGTTTTTGTTTTCACAAAAATATATTAATGAACTCCAGTTATTACACAATTTCTTTTTCATTTATTATTAGCAAATCTTTTGTTTTTTTTTTTTTTGAAAATATCAATAACGTTTATTAACAAAATGAAGAAAGAATTTCACATTAAAAATTTCTATTTAAAATATTTAAATCATGCATGTATCTTTTCAACACGTTTCTCTTTAAAACAATATATGAATTAGTACCATATTAAATTCAATTTTTATGGTCTTTAAAAAGTCAACACTTCATTATGGTATTTTATCTTTAATAAAAATTTTCACAAAATAAAAACATCATTTAAAAATTGATTTTCTTAAAAATTTCTATCAACATTTGCGTGGTAATATTTATTTTCATACACTTAAAAAAATATGTGAATATATTTATGTAAATAAAAAATTTTTTAAAATTGCTAAATATAAAATTATAAAATTTTAAATTTAAACAATTTACAAACAAAAACAAGTAGAAAAGTTAAATTCAACTTTGCCGAATCTATAAATACCCTCCACAATGCCCTTGTAAGTGATAGTAAATTTTCTGACGATAAAAAATAACATTTTTGATTAGTTTTTATTTTGTGTAAAAACACTTTTTGAAAAAAAAAAAAATAATTTACAACATTTTTTTTGAGTGTAAAATTTTTTTCGAATTATTTTTTTAGTGTAAAAATATTTTTGAGTGACAAAAATTGTAAAATATTTTTGTGACTTACCAATGTTTTTAAAACATGTTTAACTGGTTTTCAACTCATGAATTTAAGGTAAAACCAATCTCAAATTCACGGTTTTGCGAATAACTTTTGAACCACTGGACCGATTTGGCTGAAATTCAAAACAAACCAGGCCACAGGAACGAAATATATATGGGGCATTCCATATAAAATCGGATACTTTTAAATTTTTTTTTTTTTAGATTTTCCCAATTTATTAACAGTTTTTAGCACCCTTTGAAAACTCCTTCGTGGTAAATTTTCAGATTTTTTTGATAACCAGTTCAAAAGATATCGAATTTTTAAAAAATGGTAGTTTGTTCCTTTACTCAAACTTCTTTTACTCATAACTTCTTCATTAATGGTCCAAATTTCAATTTTTTTCTTTTAAAAAAAATTTTTTTTTTGCGTACTTTTTAAAAAAAAATCCCAAAAAATTCTTAAAAGCGCTCTAGTGTGCGATTTTTAAGTTTTTAAATTTAAATCTCATTTTTGAAAATGTTTATACTCTTAGATTTTTTGGAAATTTTTTTGTGTAAAACTTCTATCGATTCTACAAATTTTTTGCCCAAGAGGATCGTAGGATAACGATTATTACTATTTTTTAAAATTTTTTGAAAAAAATTTATTGTAATTTTTCAATCTTAAAATCATTTCTACTGCTCCAATGGTGCGTCATAGAGGGGTCATTTATAAGACCGACCTCCATTAATTTTTTCGTCTTAACATTTCTTTGAACAAAACGCTCCCACACAAAACGACATTTTTAAAAATTTGATCCAACCGCTCTAACTGCCCTAATAGTGCCCTTAGAGCAACAAAATGTATGACCGACCCACAATATTTTTTTAGTCCAAACATTTTCTCTGAACACACCTACCCTCTACCTCTAATTGTTAAGGCGGTTCCCATTCAATTTTTTTTATTTTTTGAAAATTTGTTTTATTTAATCAGCTTCTACCGGTCCAATGGTGCGTCCGAGAGGGGTCATTAGTGAGACCGACTCCCATTCATTTTTACCCTTAAACATTTTTGTAAAACATACCACAGCCCTGCCTCTACTAAAGCCCACTTCAGACCATAATACTGAGTAGTAAGAAAATACGTATCTTAAATAATACGAAATTTTCTCCGCTTGTCAAAAAATCTTTTAAAAAATCCTTTGCGTATTTACACCATCACATCTTAAATATTATCAAAATAAATACAACCCTGATCTTATGAAAAACGTTTTCTCATTTTTAGAGAAATTTCTAAAAATGAGAATACGTATCCGCTTGTCATTTTTCAATCCGTATTTCTCTTGGTTTTATACCGATTTGTGTTTACACCATACTATTTTATAGGTTTTACACAAAATTTTGACAGATATTATTACAAATATTATAGTCTGAAGCCACCTTAAGTACACTCAAAATAATTACTCTGTTAAATACTCTGTAAAATGACTGTAATCTCAATTCGACAGATATTTGACAAAGTTATCTGTCGAAATACAGATTTTAAGAAAATACTTTGTATTTCCTTGAAAAACAAAATTTTATCTGTTATTTTACATTTAACTTTGTAAAATCTATATGATGACGTGTAAAATTGGAGTTACTTGTTAAGAACTCGTAATATTCACAAAAATCAAAAAGTAAATTTACAATTTGAAAGCATTAAAGCGGGCAAATTTAACAAAATTTAAATTTTAATTAGTTTAATTTTTTTTATTTTAATTAATGTCAAAATAAAATTTTGAACTCATAAAATGCATTTACCTAAAACTTTGTAAATTTACAGAGTTTTTTTGGTAAAATTCTTTTCGGTTTTATCAATATTTTACAGATAATTCTATAAATTTACAGTTTTTTTATCGAAATCATTTTACAGAGTTTTCTTCGTAAAATAACAAAAAATCTTGCTGGTTGGAAATCTATGGTATTTTCTGCTGGCTCAGCAGAGTATCTCTGTAATTTAACAGAGTGATTATTTTGAGTGTAGGCTTCCATCCAAAATTACATTTTTATAAAATTTGCTCCAACTGTTATTTGTATGGGAGCCTACTTAGGGAGTGGAGATAGGGCGTAGGTATGTTTTACAAAAATGTTGGAGGGTAAAAATAAATGGGGATCGGTCTCACTAATGACCCCTCTCGGACGCACCATTAGACCGGTAGAAGCTGATTAAATAAAGCAAGTTTAAAAAAAATAGTATGGGGACCGCCTTAACAATTAGAGGTAGAGGGTAGGTGTGTTCAGAGAAAATGTTTGGACTAAAAAAAATGTTTGGTCATACATTTTGTTGCTCTAAGGGCACTATTAGGGCAGTTAGAGCGGTTGGAGCAAATTTTAAAAAATGTCGTTTTGTGTGGGAGCCCCTTTAGAAATCGGAGATAGGGTATTAGTTTGTTCCAAAGAAATGTTAAGACGTAAAAATTAATGGAGGTCGGTCTTATAAATGACCCTTCTATGACGCACCATTCGAGCAGTAGAAATTATTTTAAGATTGGAAAATTACAATAAATTTTTTTCAAAAAATTTAAAAAAATAATAATAATCGTTATCCCACGATCCTCCTAGGCAAAAAAATTTGTAGAATTGATAGAAGTTTTACACAAAAAATTTAAAAAAAAAAACAGAAGAATACAGACATTTTCAAAAATGAGATTTAAATTTTAAAACTTTAAAATTGCATACTAAAGCGCTTTTAAGAATTTTTTGGGATTTATTTTAAAAAATACGTAAAAAAACAAAAATTTAAAAAAAAAAAAATGAAATTTGGACCATTGTTGAAGAAGTTATGAGTAAAAGAAGTTTGAGTAAAGGAACAAACTACCAATTTTTAAAAATTCGATATCTTTTGAACGGGTCATCAAAAAAATCTGAAAATTTACCACGAAGGAGTTTTCGAAGGGTATTAAAAACTGTAAACACATTGGGAAAATCTAAAAAAAAAATGCTCAAAGTGTCCGATTTGACATTCTTAGACATTCTATGAATGTCCGTCCGTCCGTCTGTCTGTAGATAACACAATGCAGTCCAAAATAAAACAGCTAGACTCCTGAAGTTTGGCACAAATATGTATCATGTTCATAGTCCGGTTAAGTTCGTGAATGGGCAAAATCGGGCCAGGGGGAAAAAAGTTCTCCCTTAAAGAACTGAACCAACCTCTGACAAAATACACTCTTTTACATGTTTTTTTTGTATTTTTGTAAAACCAATGAACAGTTGCTATATTTATCGCGAATGAAAGGTGCTCTCAACGTCCCCCACTGACCCCCCCCCCCAAACGCTCCTGAACATTTTTTTTATAAAAGATTCGGCACAGCTGAATTTAACACTCACTTGTTTTTTATAACTTTTTATACCCTCCAACTACAGTATGGGGGTATACTCACTTTGTCATTCCGTGTGTAACGCATCGAAATATCTGTCGGGGACCCTATAAAGTATATATATTATTGATCAGTGATCGATTCTAAGACATTCTAGCGATGTCCGTCCGTCTGTCCGTCCGTCCGTCGTCTGTAGTTAACACGATGCAGTCTAAAATAAAAGAGCTAGACCCCTCAAGTTTGGCATAAATATGTCTTGTGGTCCTAGGCAGGTTAAGTTCGTTAAATGGGCCAAATCGGACCAGGGGGGAAAAAGTTCCCCTTTGAAGAACTAAACCAACCTCTTAAAAATGATAATTTTTTTGACGTTTTTATGTATTTTTGTGAACCAAATGAGATATTTTAATGTTCGTAAAAGTTCATAGTCCTGCGCTTGGACCCAGGGGACTAAAAAATTTTGCGTTTTTGCCCCTCCCCTCTTTTAAGGGCGTGGATAAAAAAATAATTTTAAAACTATAATACTTAAGTGCATAAAGCAGACAAAAATGAACTTGTAAAGATATACCGTAAGGGCCAAGAAGTCACCACAGCTTACCGATCCCTCCCCCTACCTACCTTGCCCCCCCCCCCCCCCTTAAAAAACCGCCCCTGTCCAATTTTTTTTTTTAATTTTTTTACATGTTGGAGGGTATAAAAGATTCGGCCCAGCCGAATTTAACTCTCTTACTTGTTTTTACTAAATCCGCACCTACCGCCCTCACGGAGCTTCCTAGAGGGGTAGAAAACGAGGCCGATCCCACTTAACTTTTACACAAGAACATTTTTTTTTAACATACCAACTACCTAAAGAATGGGATATATCTCATGGAATGAGCAATATCTTATGGAATGAAATTTTTTTTATTTCACCAATTTAGAGCAATTAAACAATTTAAATAATTTAAAAATCTTAAATTTGTAGATTTTCGTAAAAAAGTCATGAGCGCGACCTTAAGATATTATTTTAAAAATCTCAAAAAAGACCGAAATTTTTTTTCAATAAAAGGAAAAAATTTAGGGGGTAAGACCTTAAAAAAAAAAAAAAAAATTCTGAGCACTCTACTCAAC
This sequence comes from Pegoplata infirma, assembly GCA_963921195.1. Lineage (NCBI taxonomy): Eukaryota > Metazoa > Arthropoda > Insecta > Diptera > Anthomyiidae > Pegoplata > Pegoplata infirma. The sequence goes on from OY992539.1 coordinate 55,920,313, forward strand.
ACACAAAAAAAAAAACATTGTCAAATTACTACAAAAAGTCTCCTAATACTATTTTACTAAAATTTGACAGTTTTCCTTGTTTTTAACAAAAAATTTTCGATCGAAATTTAAATTTTTTTTTTTTTTGTAATTTTATAAATTTTCAACTTTTTTTTACAAAAAAATCTAGTAAATTAACGAGAATTCCTTGTAAGTTTAATTTTGCCAAAAAAGTTGTAAATTTACAATTTTATTGGTAAAAAGCTTGTAAAATTACAAAAAAGCTCGTAGTTTTTACTAGTCTTGTAAGTTTTATCGCGTCAAAAAAATTGTAAATTTTCAATTTTATTGGTAAAAAGCTTGTAAAATTACAAGAATTCCTTGTTACAGGCTTTTCTTGTCATTTTACAAGTTTTTTTTTTTTTTGAGTGTAAAGAGACTTATAAAATTCACCACAAATTGTCTTAACGGTTATTATACAGATTAATTTTTTTGAGTGTGCCTATAAATAAATATTAATACTCTTAATTTATAAAAAAGTGGTTCTATGCGGCGTTTCATACTTCTCTTAATTTACAAAAAATAAAAAATATACTTGACCGCATTTCTAGAAAGCTGCGTCAGAATTTACATACAGACAGTTAAATAAATTGAAATAATATGGAAAGACAGACTGAAGAAAACATGTTGTCGCACGAATTCTTAATATTAAATCTTTCTTTTCTTTTACATATGGAATGTGTGGTGTATAAATGGTGATTGTGTCAGGTTGGTTTCGTTTGGGATTTTTTTTTTTTTGTGAAAAATTTATATTGAGTTGAAGTCAGTTTTGGAATATTAATTAAGTTGAAATACAAGAACTTGAACTTTCATTTTATTTTTATTTATATGTGATGATTATTATGAAGGAGGTTTTAAAACTTTTACTTAATAGTTTTATAATTACAAGTTATGTTCCTTGATTGAAATTTTTAAAAATATTATAACAATAGCTGGAGGTCTTCAAATATTTATGAAATTCTTATTTGGTCTAAACAAAAGTGTTAACGACAGGTTTTTACTTTTGCTTAGAATTTTAAAGCGCTTAAGGCTATAACTTTGTTTCTCACAATAAGTATGAGGGATTCTATTGAAATAATGGTTGTTTTTTTTTTTTGGCTGAAAATTCGTTTAATGTTTAAAATTATGTAAAATTTAAATATGAGCACTTTTGTCATATCCCAGCAAAAAAAAACATTACTTAGAACAATGATAAAAAGGACTTCTACTGCTTCTGGAGTAGTGAATATCTACTGAATATCTCATTACATTTTCATATAGTTGTCGCAGCAAGTAAGTAGTTGTTTCAACTCGTTTTTCAGTACATATGAAGTGGTCTTCATACTATTCTATAACTTTGAATTTTTGACTATACTTATTAACCACTTCATTGCGAATGCATAATATTGTATATTTAAGAAGTGATTAAACACTACACTCAAAAAATTATGTTAGTAAAATCAACTGAAAATGTCAGTTAAAATTACTACTTTGTAAGTTGTTTTGGGGTCAACTACTTTTTCAGTTAAATCAACTAACAATGTTAGTTATTTTAACTGACAAAAAACAACTGACTTATGTATGTAGTAAAAACTACTAACATTTGTAGTCAAAACAATAAAAATGTAGTAAAAACATTTGTAGTCAAAACAATAAAAATGTAGGGGAAATTAACCCCCCCCCCCCCCCAGAACAAATTTCAAAAAGAAAAAAAAAAGAAAAAAGAAAGAAAAAGGAAGGAAAAAAAAAGTAGGAATCGCATACGACTCGTTTTAAATTAAACGACTCGTTTTAAATTAAACGACTCGTTTTAGCTCATCATTCTATTACCATATAGTGTCATTTCGTTGTAATGGAATAAATACTAAACGAGTCGTTTAATTTAAAATTAAAAGACGTGTATGAGAATACGGGATTATAGCACATTCGCATTGCTATGGTAAAACACGGTTTATTTGAAACATTGTTTTATGATTCGTTTAACCATATTTTTTGATAGCAAGAAACATTAGTCCTGTTTTCGCGTAACCGTTTATATTTTAACATTAAAATTTAAAATTTTTTTGGCACCACTTTTGTTGAATGTCAAAGTTTATTTAAGCAAACACGAAAAAAAAACATTTTATTTTCAAATGCGAACTTTTTATCGAAACTTAAATTTAATGCCAATAATTATACAAGTTAAAAATAAGCGTGGATAGTTTAAAATTTGTATAGGTGGGCGTATATGCGGTTATGCGAAAACAGTGCTATTGCTAAAACCGAGTTTATAATAGTCATAAACTTGGATATTACCAAAAAAAAAGCTGTAGGAAAAAGCTATAGAAAACAAATATCAAACCTAATATTCTGAATTTTCATGATTTTTCCTTACTATACGTAAGAAGCTTAATATAATTTATTAATACATTCCTTAATTGAATTATTTCATGTAATTTTTAAATATAAAGCATTTGTAAAATAACCACACTCAGAAAATTATGTAAGTTAATACATGTTAGTTGTTTGTATATTTTACAGTAGTTAGTTGTTTTCAACTACAAAGTCAGTTGTTTTTGTATGAAAAATATCAGACAACTATTTCTGTTACTTATTTTAAGTAGTTTTTTTGAATAACTAACAAAAAAGTACTGTGATGTAGTAACAGTTATTTAAAGTAGTTAATTTTTTTTTTATCTCTGAAAAATTTTCAAAGTTTTTTTCCAAAAAATAAAAATAAATTTTTGTTTTTTTATTTTTCACAACTTTTTTTTTTTTTAAAAAAAATTGAAAAAATTTGATCTTCAAATTTTTTTTCTGAAAAATTTTTTGAAAAAAAAAAATATTTATTGATTATTTTATTTTTACTACATTTTAGTTGTTTTGACTACAAATATAAGTAGTTTTTACTACATAAGTCAGTTGTTTTTTGTCAGTTAAAATAACTAACATTGTTAGTTGATTTAACTGAAAAAGTAGTTGACCCCAAAACAACTCACAAAGTAGTAATTTTAACTGACATTTTCAGTTGATTTTACTAACATAATTTTTTGAGTGCAATATTTATTAAATAATTATTGATAATTTCCAAATTTTTTAATGAAGTTTTAAAGTGGAGATTTCTTTAGTGAGGAAGTGCATACTAATGTCTATATTTGAAAGTGGTGCAAGCCATAATTTATGACATTATATATCAATTTTTGGAAGTTGTTTAAAAGTATTTCCATTTGAATAATAAATCAGGGGTTAACTGCTTTTTTTGGAGTACTTCAGAAGTGGTTTGATTTGGACTACTTCCCTTATTTTTTGCTGGGATGTTAATATATTAGATTTTGTACGGTAATTAAATTCATAAACCTCGTTTAAAGTGTTTAAATTAAAATATGGTTTGAAATATAACGTTAATTAATTTTCTTTTTTCTTCTTTCCAGTTACCGCTACTTTTTGGTTTGCTGGGTTATACCACTTCGATACCTTTAGAATCCAATGATGCCACTGATGCTTTGGTAGAGTAAGTATTAAGCTTTTTTGTTTAATAAATATTATTTTTGATTATTAGAAAAGCTTTAACTAATTTTCTTTACTAAGCTTTTATCAAATCTTTTTATTTAGCTTTTAAAATATGTGTTTTATTTAAAACTTATAAAAAAATGCATGTAAGTGTTTAATTTAGTAAAAACTTAAGCAGAAATCATGTTATGATTAATAAAGCATGAAATTTTTATTTTATTTTTTTTTTAATTAACGGTATATAAGTTTTAGAAAATCGAATAATGGTTTTAAAAAAGCTTTAAAAGCACTAAAGCTTTTTAAAGATAGAAGAAATAAGTTAAGATACAAAATTAAGGGGCCTGATTTGGAATCGAATATTTGGGCTTTGAAAGAAACTTTAGTTGTATGAAATTTTGTTTTTGAGAAAATTGCACTTCCTCTCATCATATCTTAAGATCAGAAATTTGTTAAAGCTTTACCTCTTCTCCATCATTTCCAATAGTCTTTTAAAATTGTCTAAACGTATCTTAAAATTACCCAGGAAAATTTTTTGGAGCAGATTCCTATTACCATAGATTCTTGAATATATTCTACGGTAATCACAACAAAATTTTCGATGTAAAATTATTTTTCCAAAAAACTACTTGCTCTAAAAACGATTGCTTTCGGGACAATTTCAAACAAAAATCATTGATTCTGGAACGTTAAGTAGAACCGGTTGCAGGGTAATATGATGCGTTCTGGTACCGTTTATTTGGAACAAATAAATTTTGCTGGGATCCTAATGGATTTTAAAAATAGTTCAATTGTTTGAATTGTGTTTTATATTGTTACCTTTAAATTCATTAAAGTTAAAAGAGTCTAAAAACAGGTTTATAAAACAAGTTTTGTATGAAAATTCGATTAATAAAACTGCTATTAAACGCTTTTATTTTTTATGAATTTGGACGTTAGACTTTAATATTTTTTAAAAATTTCTGAGTAATAACAAGTAAAATGAGAAATCTGAAAATTTAAGTGACAACTCAGGCAATGTGAACCAGTCTACAGATTTCGGAAGTTGCCACTCTTCCATCATCAGCACTTTTCGATTGTCACTCATAACGGTCCAAATTTATGAATATCTTACCTTTGTACCACAGTACAAACTAGTATGCAAACAATGCACAGAGGTAAAAACCGGCCAAAACCAAAAAAAAATGTTTTTCTTTTTTTCTAAATTGATGCCAAATGAGAGCTAACACTTCAAAACATGCGATTACAAAATTTTGTGCCAATCCCTTGACTTGTGTAATTTTTATAACGAAGCAAATTTGAGTATTTGTGTTTATTATTTTTTTAATTTAAAAGTTGTGATTTGAAACTTTAAAATCCAAGTAGGCTGTAAACTTAAAAAAGAAAACGTTTGCCTTGAAATTGATATATTTTGAAAATTTAGCATTATTTTTACATGTCAAATGCATTTTGGCAATTTAGAGTGCGTGGATCAATTTAAACAGTGGTGGTGAAAATAAATCTAAAAAAATAAAAAATTGATAAAAAATACAAACTTTGGAAAGCCCAAAAAAATACTTTTTGCTCAAAATTGCTCTTAAGTCGCTATACCACAAATTAGTATAAGGGTTCCCAAGTAAGTACTAATTAACTTCAGTACCAAGTTTAACCAAGTCTTTCAGTTAGAGCCTTTTAAAGTTGGTTCATTTATATCAAATAAAGAGCTTTTTGAGCTGTGGAAAACACATGAAAAAAGAAGATGGATGAAATACTGACGATTAAGACACAATATCTTAAAACACCTTCAAACATTTTTTTTTTCGCGAAGAAAAAAAAAATTGTTCGCGGAAAAAAAAATTCGCGGAAAGTTTTTTTTTTTCGCTAATTGGGTTATTATATTCATAACCTACCTACAACATTTTATAAGTTCACATAGAAAATTAAAGAAGCTATAGGGTTTTGGCCGGAATTTACCACTGTGCAATGGTGCTAATTGCGTATTTTCCAATATGGTGGCATGGTTTTTAGTACAGAATTATCATCGCTGCCTACTGTATGTGTACCTGTACCTGTGAGCTCTTGTGCATGTATTTATGTTGTTTGTTTACGTTTTGTATGAAACGTCAAAAGTTACACCGTGTGCTGTCACTAATACTTACACACATCAAATGCAACTCTGTGAACCTACTACTCATGTACTGTGCTTTGTACAGAGCACAGACCATATAGACATGTAACACGAGTGCTTATTTTGGTACTTTCAATATGGACGCATACAAAATACTACTAAATTTACTTCTCTGCCTAGAATACTTGTGCCTGTACGTGTGAGCTTTTACATCTGTATTTTCGATGTTTGTTTATGTTTTGTATGAAACGTTACATGCGCGTGCTGCCACTAATACATACACATGGGAGAAACTTATTCGTTTCACCCCTATGGTACAGAGTAGTGTTTTTTCTCAATGTTGCCAACCCTTGGAAAATTCCTACTAATAAGCATAAACACAACTCTGTAAAAAGTTAAGCTTTATTAAGCTCGGTTAATTTGCTACACTATGGGTATGTGTAGTCATTTGAATTTAATTTATGTGACTGATTATTTCTTGTAACTCCCATTGTAGCATAGGGCGCCTTAGCGACTCTTAGCAATTTGTATTTTGGGAGTGTGGGCCTCTAACCCTCGTCCCATAGATTGGTTTTTAACTTTTTCTATTTACGTGTCAGCGGTTTTCGCCCACTTTCCTAAATTGCCTTTTCGACAATTCTGGATACACGAATGTTGCGCCTTCTAACTCTGCCTTACCGTAAATCGGAGGCTACAAAGCCATTGCCCGGTGAGCACTTGGTCTAAGAAAGGAAGTAGTTAGCTGATTGGTCAGTAGGGGTGGGATAGTGCACGAGTTTTCGATTTCGACACGCTAGAACCGCTTATTTTGTGAGGTTCGTAAAAAAAATACATGGGCCAAAAAATGGGGCAGATCGGATAGGATCTAGGGGTCGCTCATCGGGGTCAAAGTTGGGTGTAGAGGGGAAAAAATCCACAAAAAGCCCCAAAACTCCCCTGGTTTTGCTCCTAGAGGGGTCAAATGTGAGACTGGCCCCCATTATTTTTTCCCCCTGAACACTTTTGCCAAACATACCTAAGCCCTAGCTCCAATCCCTAAGGGGGGTCCCATACAAAGGTTCAATTTTTAAAAAATCTAGCTCCTACCGCTCTAGCTGTCCTAGAAATCACCCTAGAGGAATCAAATGTATGACCAACCCCCAATATTTTTTCAACCCCAATATTTTCTTAGAACATACCTACCCCTTATCTTCAATCCTTAGGGTGGTCCCCACACATTTTTTTTTATTTTTTTCTTAAATTGTCATATTAAATCAGCTCCTACCGGTCCAATGGTGCCTCCTAGAGGGGTCATTATCAAGACCAACCCCCATTAATTTTTAGCCCCCAACACTTCTTCTGAACATACCAATTCCATATCTCCAATTCCTAAGGGGTCTCCCACACAAAATGACATTTTTGTAAAACTTGCTCTCACTGCTCTAACTATCGCAGGGGTGATCCTAGAGAAGTTAAATGTGTGACCGACCCCCAATATTTTTTCAGCCCCAACATTTTCCCCAAACAAACCTACCCTCTATTTTAAAGCCTTAAGGGTGTCCCCACGCATTTTTTTTATTTTTTAATTTTTTTTTTAAATCTGCGCCTACCGCTCCCATTCTGCCTTGTAGGAACGGTAAATGCAGACTGACCCCCATTAATTTTTGCACCCTACATTTTTTCTGAACATACCTACGCCGTATTTCCACTTTGTAGGGGTGCTCCCCTGGGGAAAACTAAATTAGTAATGTATGTAGAGAAGTCAAATGTATGACCTGCCCATTTATTTTTGTAGCCAAAACATTTTCTTTAAACATACCTACCCTCTATCTTCAAGGTGTTACCCCACAATTTTTTTATTTATTTTATCGAGAAATCCGAGGTCTTTAATTTGTAATTTAATAGTAACTTTTGTTAAGCGTAAAAAAATATTTTTTTTAACTTGAAAATAATAAAAAATGATAAATAATATAACTATAAATCAAATTAATTTATTTTTATCGTGTGATGGATATTGTTTCCGATCTTCGACCACGACCTGAAGCAAAACTATTTTCTCCTCCTCGTTACGGCACAACACGTTGTTATAGTATTCTATTAATTTTACGCCTCTTTCGGCAGCGTCGTTGACAACATGTAATTTACGTAATATTTGCAGCGCTCGCTGGTAGTCCTGACGATTTTCCCAAGTATTTGGATCGGAAGCAATGAAATTTGTTGTTATTCCGAAGCGTGCAAAAAATGTTGGGGTCTCAGGTGTGACGTAGTGGCTTAAATCAGTTTTCATGAGTTCTTGATTCACTTGTTTCGATGCCATGTTAATTCTTTTCACACCTTCGAATCCAACAACATGTACTCGAGGATTACAATCCTTGTTGCCACTGTCGCCGCTATCCTCTGAGGCATCTTCTTCCCCGATATCATCGTCTTCTTCTTTCTGGCTGTCTTCGTTAGACGATTCGTCCATCTCATCGTCAGATAACTCTTTCTCCAATTCCTCTTTCTCTTCTTCAAATTTACGAATTTCGACACTTTTCGTTTTATTTCACAAGAGATATTCGGATCAAATAGTGCGAGCGCAACAGCTTTGCCACTGAGATACCAGAGATGTCCACAGAATCTCTTGACCAATCGTTGCGACAGAATCTTATCAATTGAAGCATAATTGGCAATCGCTTTCAAAAAAATCAAATCATTATTTGGAGCTTCTATTGCTTTGGTAGCGCTAAACCAAGCTTTTACGTAAATTGTATAATTCTTTTTTGGCCAAACCGATATATTTTCGGAACAAAAACATTTTTAGGCAATATATGCCTATTGCCATCCATCGAGCATGACTGATGGGTCCTGGTGGGCTAAAATGCTTATTAGGAATATTTTCGCCAAGGTATAATAAAACAATTTCAAGAAACTCCTTGTTGTCGTCTCTGGGTTGCTTTTTTTTTATTTGAGCCCAACAAAACAACTTGATGTCAGTTTGGACTTGAGCTGGTATTTTGCCTGCCACTTCCTCATCTTATATGCCAAGACTGTACGGTTTGTCTTTTATATTTTCCCACTGCTCTTTAAAACGCGCAAACATTAGCACTCCTGGTCCACACGTTTTGCCGAATTTGGTTTCAAACACTTAGTTTTCCCCAGGGGAGCACCCCTACAAAGTGGAAATACGACGTAGGTATGTTCAGACAAAATGTAGGGGGCAAAAATTAATGGGGGTCAGTCTGCATTTCCCGTCCCTAAAAGGCACAGTGGGAGCGGTAGGCGCAAATTTTATAAAAAAAAATTAAAAAAAAAAAAAATGTGTGGGGACACCCTTAAGGCTTAAAAATAGAGGGTAGGTTTGTTTGGGGAAAATGTTGGGGCTGAAAAAATATTGGGGGTCGGTCACACATTTAACTTCTCTAGGGTCACCCCTGCGATAGTTAGAGCGGTGGGAGCAAGATTTACAAAAATGTCGTTTTGTGTGGGAGACCCCTTAGGAATTGGAGATATGGAATTGGTATGTTCAGAAGAAGTGTTGGGGGCTAAAAATTAATGGGGGTTGGTCTTGATAATGACCCCTCTAGGAGGAACCATTGGACCGGTAGGAGCTGATTTAATATGACAATTTAAGAAAAAATAAAAAAAAATGTATGGGGACCACCCTAAGGATTGAAGATAGGGGGTAGGTATGTTCTAAGAAAATGTTGGGGTTGAAAAAATATTGGGGGTCGGTCATACATTTGATTCCTCTAGGGTGACTTCTAGGACAGCTAGAGCGGTAGAAGGAAGATTTTTTAAAAATTGAACCTTTGTATGGGACCCCCCTTAGGGATTGGAGATAGGGCTTAGGTATGTTCGGCACAAGTGTTCAGGGGGAAAAAATAATGGGGGCCGGTCTCACATTTGACCCCTCTAGGAGCAAAACCAGGGGAGTTTTGGGGCTTTTTGTGGATTTTTTCCCCTCTACGCCCAACTTTGACCCCGATGAGCGACCCCTAGATCCTATCCGACCTCCCCCATTTTTTGGCTCATACACTTTTTTTATCAACCTCACAAAATGAGCGGTTCTAGCGCTTCCAAATATTGCTGCTTAAAATCTCACACAACACTATCCCACCCTTATTGGTCAGTAAAGAAAGGAATTGTTATGACCACTCCACAGTGAGTGGTAAATCAGAAGCTTTTTACCTCTGCGAAAAGTCAAACCCATACAAAATAACCCCCTAATTTTGAAAAGCGTAACGCGCCGCGTTGTCAAAATTTATGTGTGAATTGTTTTTGCTGCAACAATAAAATTTCGTTGAAAAATAAAAAATTAGGGCATGCGTGTCCCGAAATCGGGAAATTTACGATTTTTTTTAGGGCATACCCCTTGAACGATGCTTACTAAAAAGCTAATCCGGTGGAAAAAGTTAAATGAAATTTGGAGATCATCTTCAGGGCGCAACTAGCGCTTAAAGTTTGCATCCGTAGTACATTTTATAAATTGTTTTAAATCGGTGCCAAAAGTTGAGGAAAAAGTATTATAAAATTTTCATGGAGCAATTATTTTGAAAATGGGAAATTTATTATATTTTTTTTAACTTTTTCTATAGTTCGTTTAAAATAACCCAGTTGGCAAAAATAAATCACACCTGACATACTGCTGACTCTTCCTTTACGAAATCGCTGACATCTTCAAACAATTTTTCAAAATGTCCCCAATGACATGTCAGCAGTTGGTCAGCAGTGTCCCCCAGTATTGGAGGGCACCAACAATTAAATTAAACAACCGCTGACCAACCGCTGACCAACTGCTGAAAATTGATGAAGACGTCAGCAATTTTATAAAGGGAGGTATGTCAGGTGTGATTTTTTTTGCCGACTGGGAAGTTTCTTTTCATGGAGCATCCCAGCAAAAATTGGCATTACTAGTAATGGGTTTTGTAATCCGAAACAGATGTTAATAAGTAGTTACTTATTGAATGAAACACTAATTATTTTAACAAGGGCGTGAGACAAAAATAACTAGTGAAGAGTATGGAGATAAATATGTAGTTACTGCCTCGGATTACAAATAAGGAGTAAAAACCCATTACCAATAAGAAGTAAAATAATTAGTTAATTAAAACTTTAAAAATTTAACTTGTTTTTACCAAAACTTAAAAATTGCGAAATTTTTATTAAGTTTTTAAGTACTTTTTAAGTTAATTGAATTGTAAAGGTTAAAAACTGCAAGTGTAAGAAGATGTTATTACTTAGAGGTGCTTTTATAACATATTACTGAGAAGTAGGTACTTTTGGGCTTAAAATAATGTTAAAGGTAATGGGTACTCATTATGAATAATGTACTTGGTAATGATTACTTTTCACAACTCATTACCATGTTTTTGCTGGGATATTAAGGAAAAATTTTTATAAAATCCGTTTTATACAAAAACTTAAAAAATTACATATTTTTAGAAATTCAAAACGTAGAGCTGGACCAAAATTGCTCCACGAAAATTTTTTAAATATTTTTTTCTCAATTTTAAAAACTAAAAAAAAAAAATTGACAAAGTACACTATGAATGCAAACTTTCAGAGTTGGTTGCGCCCTGAAGATGACTTCCAAATTTTTTTATTAATTTATTTCCCGTAATCAGCTTTTCAATAAGCAATGTTCTAGAGGTATGACTAAAATATTTAATTTTCGGGACACGGATAATGGAGGAATGGCAACTTTCTAAAGCTGCCGACATCTCCGCTTAGCCTGTGTTGTTACCAGTGATGCCAACTTAGTGCTTTTGGCTGCGATTGTTTTGCAATTGATCTCAAGTAAACACGTTTTTAAAATCGATGTCACCCGATTAGGCTCAAACTTTCACAAATATGAGATCACCAAATCTGAACTAGAATGGTAACCAACTCGCTGAGTCAGAGGGGATATAATTTTGTCGTTTAAGTCAACAGGTCCGTTTTTCGGATCCATGTAACTTTTGACTAACAATGGCATTTACAAAATTTTGTAGTGCACGTTTTCGCTGAATTTTTCTTCAATCTTTAAAAAAAAATTCAAGACCACAAAATTTCACCAATTTTATCCAAATCAAAACTATTTTGTACTTTTTTTATATAATTTTTTTTTAATTTCTTTTATTTGTGCTCAAAAGAAGTCTTATGATTTCGTAAAAAATTTTGAAAGGTCATCTTCAGGCGGCAACTAGCAGTCAAAGTTGGAAAAAATTACATATCTTTACGATTAAAATTCATGTCCGAATTTTTTAACCAAATCCGGCCCAAAAATTCAGAAATTTTGCGTACTATATTGAAAAAATATTTAAAAAATTTAAAACCGCGATTTTGATCTACAGATGCTAATTTTTAATTATAAAAATTATTTTTGATCCAAAATGGTCTCAAAAGTTGCAAAAAATGTTTTAAAAAAATATAAAAACACGAGTTTGGTCCAATAATGCTGATGATCCGCATCTGTGAACCAAAATCGTGGTCAGCATTTTTGGATATTTTTTAGATAACATGGTTAACATTTTCCAACTTTTGAGACCACTCCACTCTAGTGATAAAGGGTATTATAAGTTTGTCATTCCGTTCATAACACCTCGAAATATTGGTCTAGGACCCCATAAAGAATATGAAGGGCTTAGTGCAAGAACTTGATGAGCAATATTTTCTTTTTTCGTGTTTTTCGCCTTCTGCTGATGTTCCATTGACAAAAAAAAAACAGTTTAATCTAAGTTCGATTACTAAATACACTGATTCAATTATTTTTTGCATTTGCATTGAATATTACCTACTTTTGTATGTAATATCGATTGCTTATGTATGTAGTTGGTTCAATTACTAGTATAATTCAACCAGTTATTTTAGTATTTGGATCAATTACTCGAGTAATCAATATAACAATGTTCGTTATTGAATTTCCAAATTCTTCAACACTTTTTTAATTTCTTTTGCACTATAGGGCGAAATTTTTAAAAAGTTAAACCGGTTCTTACAAAATCATCTTTCTCGTAACAATTTTTTTTCTGTTATGTCATAAAATGTCCCAGAGGACTCGGGAAAGACTCATAAAAGAGTCTTTAGACGCTCAGAAACACTCTTTTATGAGTCCTTCTTATTCTTGTTTGAGTTTTTTTTTGGACTGTTTTATCAATGTTCAAACAAAATTATTTTAAATTTTTCAAATGTTCATTACTAATAGCCAAATATGTTTTTTTAGGTCTATGAGTTCTGATCGTTCTAAAACTATTCATATTTGGGAGCCTTAAAAGAATTATGAGGGCTCAGAAAATTGTGCACAGGGTACGAATTTTTTTATTATACAAAACAGCAAAAAAAAAAGAACTTTTCAAGTTAGTCATAAAACAGGTACTTTTTAAAAATAGGTCCATATTTTCCCACAGGGTTGTTATTTCATTAATAATTAATATTAAAAACAGCATGAGTTCATTTAACAAATAATTACACAACTTTTTTGGGTTTCTTTTTTGACGATCATATACATATAAAACTTTTTGAAAGCTTTAAAGCTTTGTAAAATAAAACAAATCTAACTTTTAAGTTTTAAGATAAATTTCTAAATAGCTAAAAACCCACAAAAAACTCCTTCACAATTTCGTTTGCAGAATCGAAAAGCAAAGACTTATAAAATTTCCCGAAGAACTTGAACAACCTGGCGGCGGTGAATCTGAAGCACCCGATAAAACAGACGAAGCCAAAAGAATATTACAAGAAATTGAAAAAATCAATCAAGCTTTGGGTTATCTGAAAAAACCTTCTGAATATCGAACACCGGTAATATTAGATTCATCACAATATCTATTTCCCAATTCCGGGTATCAACCATTTCATGCACAAAATCCACAAGTAATGGGTACAAATGGTGAAGCTTTGTTATTGCCCTCAATAAGATCTGTTAAATTGGAAAATGGTTCGTCATATCATAAGGCCAGTGATTATAATTTGCCACCTACTAAAAAACCACAAGTGCATAAACAGAAGGTAACAAAACCCCTTAAGAATCCCTTATATTTCCAACCACATCGTGTCGAATTACCAGCACCACAAAATTCCGTCGAACAAAAACTTTTACCTACACATTTTGTTATACCGGTACGATTGTATAAAAATAATAAATCACAATATATAGAAAAACATAATCCCCAAGAATATAAAGTTAAGGGTTATAAAATTGTCGGCGATATAGATCATTTCTATGGTAAAACTAAATTTAATAAAACCACAACGGCCACAAAAATCAAATCAACACCAAAATATCATTTATTCTTTTTACCACAAGAAATCGTAGCAAAAAATTCAGAAACTGACATTAAAGCTACATCGGGTGAAAACACATCAAGAGAAGAAAAATTAGCACATCGTCCTTATAAGGTTCAGGCAAATACCCAGGCTATAACTAGTGGAAATACTATAAATGCTACTAGTACTTCACAAATAGTGAGGAAACGTTTGGTACCAAAACCACAAAAGGGTAGTAATACAAATTCCATAATATCGGCTTCTGCAAGTACGGTAGTCAAAGTGACCCCAGCTCCCGGTGGTAATGGACAAAATCAACAACAATATCAAAAACCTAGTAGCACACAAAATAAAATTAAACAGCAACAACAACAGCAGGAGCAGCAACAACAGCAGCAGCAGCAACAACAATTTGAAAATCCTTTGGAAGCTTCACAATTTAATCAAGTTATACAACAATCAGAAGCTACACCTTCCTATATAGCCTTAGGAAATCAACCACCTAAACCCACTAGCAGCAGTGGTAATAACAATATTATCCGAAATCCAAATCGTCCTTTATTAAATTTCCAAAATAATAATAATAACAACAATGAAAATAATAATATTATTAAAAATCGTCCTTTACTAGAACTACAAAACAATATTAATAACATCAATAATGCTACTTCAAATGCTATAAAAACAGCTTTTCAAAACATATTCCGATTACCTTTCCGACAGGAAACTAAACCACAATCTACCACCGAATATACGCCAATGCAAGTTATGCCTCTACAAATACCCCAACAAAATTATTACACCTCTTTAGCCAATCCTAATTCGAATATGCCTCTACCGATGTATAATTCTCAAATGCAACAAAGTGATCATTTTGAATCTGACTACAAATGGGATGATGAAAATGTTAGTACCGATTCTGGTTCAGTCTCAGACGATCACGAAATGGAAAATTCTGATGAATCTCGTGATCCCGCGGAAAAGAAAATATTTGGTCATGTAGCTCATCAGAAGCTGGAAACTCAAAAGGAGGCCTTACGTCAGGGTGGTATTATTATACAACGTTTAAAGGTACGTAAGGGTGGTATAGCTATTGCTGGTCCTGGTGGTGTAGCCACTGCTGGTAGTGGTGGTACTGCCATTGTCGGTCCCGGTGGTTATGCTCTTACACATCCCAGAAGTTTAACAATTGCTGGTCCGGGTGCTAAAGTTATTGCTATACCGGCTAATGTAGATTTAAAAGATGCCTTACAAAGAACGAATTTATCTACACAAATGTTTCCGCGTGAAGGTCGTATAGTGGCTACTGGTCCAACGGTTTATTATGCGCCCGCTACTGGTGATTTTGTAGAATTTTAAGAAGCCATTATATATAGTAGGGCGGGTAAAATTGATTTCTTTAATTTCTAAATTTTTCATTAAACTGATAATTTTAAGTTGTTCTGTTTTTTTTTTACGAGTAATATTTAAGATAATTTTTGCTTTCAATTCTTTAAAATTTAAAGGGGAAATTTTTTGTGTTTGGTGTGTGAAATAAGTGATATGTTTAAAAGATCCTACTTATGAGAGAACAAGTAAGAAAGTTAAATTAGGCTTGTCGAATGTACTGAAACCCTCCAGAAAGCTAAAAAGATTATACAGGCCAACAAAATTTGAAAAAGGTCGAAACCCCGGGACTAGAATATACTTTTCTAAGGGTTTGAGCTGCGCTGAGTCCGAAACCGTACTCAGAATTTCTCCATCACATCACGTTTTCGAGATTAAAGTTTAAAAAAAAACCTGTTTTTCGCCATATTCGGGACGTCATAACTGAGCGAGTTCAACTTTTTTAATAAATCCTAACCTGAAAGTCCTACTTCATACCTTTAAAATAAATTTTTAACCTCTGTTATATCTTGTTTCATCTCTGAGATATCTTAACACGAAGTTTAAAAAATTTTAGATTTTCGCTATATTCACGGTATTTTTCCTATGAATGCAAATTTGCTACATTTCGACTTTATTTTACGACGAACTTATGAACTTAAAACAAAAAAAATGATTTTTGAATTGTTTAGATATCTTGTCTATTTGCTAAAATATCGCACGTTGAAATTTACATGATGTGTTTAATGAATACATACCACTCTCAGCCGTATCCAGTACCCGATTTCTGTAACTATGCGCGAAGTTTTCGCATTGAAAAAATAAAATAACGTTATAGTCATCCAGTAAGTCACAGAGTGATTCAGAAAAAAGCTTTGATTTCTTTTTTGTATTCGATGTCTTTAACACTAACATCATTGTACTCACCCTGTAGAAAACTAAATGACTACAATATTATTTATTTTTTCTCGATGTGAAAACTTTTCGCATAGTTACAGAAATTGGGCGCAGAGTCACGAAACGAGAACAAACTTCAGGTTATGATATCTCAGAGATGAAACAAGATATTATAAAGGTTAAAAATTAATTTTAAAGGTAATTTGTAGGACTTTCAGACTCCATATCAAGTTTTATAAACAAAGGTGAGTTTTCGCAGTTATAACTTCTTAAATATGGCGAAAAACGGGGTTGTTTTAACTTCAAGCTAAGATATCTTGAAAACTTGATGTGATAGGCAAATTCTGAGACCAGATTCGGATTCAGCGCAACTCAAACCCTTAGAAAATTTAGCTCTGGTTAATGAGTTAAAAATATGTTGGCCTGTGTTATTCCCACAAAAAAAAATTCTGCTGAAAAAAAAATTTTGTAAAAAAAAATCAGAGAAAAAAAGTTTTTGAAACGAAATATGTTTGTACTTTTTTAAATACACAGTGCAACAACCAATATCGGAATGGGATGAAACCAAGGGCAAATAAAAGTTGACATACTTATTCCATACCTTTTTTTTAGTTCACCGCTATATTCTTTTTTTGAACGCATTTGAAGTTGATGAACTTTTAGTATAATTTCTAAAAACCATTTTCTAAAATATTTTGGCCTCCTTATTACGAATCTGTCATCAAAAATGTTGTATCGAATAGCCTTCTCGAGATATTGGCATTTTCATTTTTTGTGAACCAAGCACTCAAAACAGACAAATTTTTGAATATTCGAAAAGTGTATGTTAAAGTTATTTATATTTCTTTTTTTTCGAATTCCCAATAAAACTACCTAACTTTTGCAAGAAATGCGGACTCGATACGATCAAGGATACCATCAGGATATTATAAGGAAGTTCAAAATGTCCTTTTTTGTTACGTCCTTGTAAGTATCCAAATTTTGCAAGAAACTTCCTGGCACACAGAAAAAATTAAAAAAGAATTTCAATCAAGAAAAACGCGGTTTCAATTAATTTTTTAATTGAAACTCCTGCGATGAAGAAAATTGTTATATCAATCTTCAAATTGTCGGTGATTAATTAATTTTTTTTTTCAATGAATCACTTTTTGATTTTGATCACAAATTTGATAAATTTTTTATTTAAAGTCAATTAAAATAATGATTGATTTAACGAATGAATTGTAAGCCTTCGACAAAATTATAATGAAATTCATATTGTTTGCTTTCCAATATGTTGCCGACAGTAAAAAAAGTAAAACCCAATTATAAAGTATATTTTTGAATTAATGTATTCAAATAAAATAAAGCAAAAAAAAAAAATCTGGTGTGTTGAAAATTTCTAAAATGATAGTTAAGAAAATATGAAAATGTTTGATCAAAACAATAACACTGTGCTCGAATTTGACACTTTCTTTTATTTATCAAGCTGGGCACCCTACTGGTAAAGTTAATTCGGGTACGCTGATTGCAATCGTGCTAGACGTTTTTCGAAGTTATTGTTCGAATTCGTGATATTGGCGATTTAAAATTTTTAGTACAATAAAAATTATATTTTTAAACTTTTGCGATAATTTTAAAATTTAAAACCATTCAAGTCTGTTAACCTAACACAACAAACCATAATACCGTAAATTTTTTTCGCGAAAAAAATTTTTGTTCGCTAAGAATCTTAATTTTCGTGAAAAAATTGGTTCAATACAAATATTTTTAGTTTGATTTGAATTTACGACAGCCATCTGGTAAAGCTTGCACGTGTACACTAAATCCCATTGTAATATCAGTATTTTCAAAGTTAGCGTATGTATTAGCGATATTCGCGATTATTTGTTTTTATTTTAAACTAAAAAAAAAATATTTTTTTATATTATTTAGATAATTCCTGAATTTGTATTATCTTAACTCTATTGAATATACAAAAAAAAAAATTATTCGCGGAAATTTTTTTTCGCAAATTTGTTATCGCGAAAATTTTTTTCCAATTTTTTTTTTATTTTGCAATTAATTTATGAAAATGAATAGAATACAATACACAACAGACACAAAATTTTCCGAAAAAAAAAATTTTTCGCGGAAAAGTTTTTTTTTCGCGGAATTTTTTTTTTTTTTCTCGAAAAAATACAATACATTTTCTAAATTTAGATTTAAAAACTATCCTAAAAGCATACAAATGTGATTTTTGTAGTACCTAGGCTTTACAATTTTAAATCGCGAATATCGCGAATACGAGCGATAACTTCGAACAACGGCTAGCGCCATTAAATTCAACCTACCCGAATTAGCTTTACCAGCAAGGTGCCCAGCTTGTTAATTTTTGCGACTAGCACAGTGTAATTAATTGGAAAAAAATTAACAATAAAAGAAATTACGTTGGGTGTTGTTTTTCATAATGTTTTTTCTTTTTCAATCAAAAACGCCAAGTTTGTCGGTTTTTAGCACTTTTTCGAAATTTTTTTTTTGCGTTTCTAGCGCTGTTTTTGATGATATCAAGAAATTTTTTCAATTTTTCTTTTGTTTTCCAAAAACGCCAAGTTTGTCAGTTTTTAGCGCTTTTTTTCGTAATTTAGCCGGAACATTTTTTTTGTGGTTTCCAGCGCTTTTTTAGTGAAATTTAGAGGTTGTTGATGAAAAATAATTGGCAACAGTGTATTCAACCGGTCAACTCGACTAAAAAAACGTAATACGGCGCCTTATTTCATTTGATTCCAAAAATGGATCATTCAAAAATTCTTTTAATCAAATTTGGTAAAATTAGTTATTTGATCTTAAAAATTTAAATCCGCAAATTTTTCTACTAAAACGAACATATTTTTAAGCTGAAATCAGCAGATTTTTCAGCTGTCTGAAGATTTTTCTGCCGATTTAACTGAGATTTTCAAAGTATCAGAAAACCACGTCTTCTAAAACCAGATTTCTCATACATATGACTTGAATTCAGTGTATTTTTAACAGATTTTTTTCTGCTTGGACAGATTTTTTTCTTGACCACTAATAGGAGTTATTTAAAACCAATGCTTCGGTTGTAATCGGGTGAAGTTTAATAAATTTACACTGTTTTATACAAATTTCCCAGGGTTTCAAGTAAAAATTTAAATTTAACTATAAAATTATTTTCTACTTTTATACATTTTAAAACATATCACTTATAAACAAAAACAAACAGACTGTTTTAAAAGCATTTCTTAAAGCTTGTTAAGCTTTTAAGCTCTCTAAAAGTGTTATAAGCTAATTTTAAATATATTTAGTATAGAAATTTATTATTTAATTTGAATAAATAATTATGTAATTTAAAAAAAAATATATTTAAAAGACTTTTACTACAAAACCAAACAACTTTGTACATACATGTAAATAACAGAACAACTAACAAAAGCTTTTTGAACAACACTTAATTCATCAAACTTAACCTGTAAATATGTAAAAACAAATAAAATAATTTCGTTACTAATAAAACACATTAAATACTAATAAACCATGCTGTATATAAATAAATTTTTAACTAATAAAAATTGCTTTAAATCCCATTTTCCCCTCAAAACAACAAACCACACATAATTTCTAAAAACATGTCAAAGAAATTGGCAAACAACTAATTTGCAAACATGGCCCTTACAACCAGCACCACTAACAGCTTTTAGCACTTATGGATTAAATTTGTTAACGCCTGCACAGCTTGAACCTATTACGGCTCCAACTAATACTAAATCACAAACTCAAACACCAGCAACAGCTTTAACGACATTGGCGCCATCTATGTATAGTCACTTGCCTCAATTACAACAGCCACAATATCTAACGCCACAACAATATTTTGTCTTAAATAGTGCTTACTATCATCATAGCACACCATTTGCCCAATTTGCCTATGCAACCAGTCAACAACAATATGTGCCCGAAGTTTTACCACAGCCCGTACCAGTCGGTGTTGCAAAATTAGAAAAAACTGTAAAAGTTAATAGCACCCCAAAACCTAAAATTAGAGAAACGGAACCCACTACTAGAAAACCTCAAGGATCTTTAAAAGTCAAACCACCAAAACTACAACTTAAACCAGAAAATAAAGCTCCCATAACTGGAGATTTAAGAAATGATGTTCCTTTGTTAACAGCAGTTAAACAAATTAATCCTGAATATATTATAGAAGATATAATGTTTATACCTGGAAGACATATAATATCCACTACAAACATAGAAAAAGTTATAACATCAAATAAAATTCAAAATAACCAGCCGAACAAAAAAGCTCTAGCTCAGACACAAAGCTTTAAATTAACAACTAAAAAAGCTTTAAATCCTAGAAATACAAATGGAGTTAAAGTAGAGGCTACTGGTAAAACTTCAACTACTGGAACTATACCACAAATTCCATTTGGTACTTACTTTCTACCATATTTTTCACAAGGTCAAAAAGTTGGTACCAAAACGGCAGCTCTAATATTAGAACCCCATTCAAAAGCAATTGTAGGAAATGGTGGTACTGCCATATCGACCCCAATATCAAAAGCTTTTTTAAAACGGGGTGTGGCCACAAATGTTTACTTTAATCCCGAATCGGTAGCTATAGCAGGAGTTGGTGGTAAAGCTCATGCTCAGGCAGATTTGGAATTGGATTTAATCGATTAACGATCATAAAAAATAATATAATCACAGACTGAGAATAACTTATGGAGGGAAGAAATATGCAAAGAAAAAAATTGTAAAAAAAGCTTTTAGTTAAATTAATAATGTGTATAAATAGTGTAAATATATATTTTTATTAAAATTACTACAAAATATTTAAAAATAAAGAATTTGTAAAATATTTGAGGTTTAGAAAATTTGTATAAAAGCTTAATCTATTTTTTTCAGTATTTATAATCTTAAGTCCAAAAGCATTCATTGAACTTACATCGTACTAATTTCAACAAAAAGCTTGATTATAAGAAGCTTAGTGTAATAATGACCAAAAATTGTTGTATCTAGTTTTAAAATTGAAAATTTTGAAAAGCCCAAAACTTTCTATTATATAATAAAAATTTTAGTCAGATAGAAATTGAGGATGAAAATATTTTTTTTTTTTAGTCAAGCTTTTGTTTCAAGTCTTATTACAAATAAATTAAGTTAAATATTAAAAATCTATAAACAAACAAAATTATAACAAAACTTTAAAGCTTTTTTGATCTTTTGAAATAATTTTTGTTCTGCAGTTCTAACGGTAAATTTAGATGTATGTAAATAGGCCAAAGCCCCGCAAATACAAGTTTATGTCCAATAGAAATGATTTTAAGTCATTAATATAGTAAAGCTTAACTTATAAAAAACTCACAAATTCCTGAAAAGCTCTAAAATCTACACAAAAAGTTTATTTTTGTTGTTAAATTATTGCTAGGTAAATAATACTGAATTCTAAAGTAAAACTTGGATAAAATGAACTTTAAAGCTTTTGAAAAAATCATCGGGCTTATCACGTAAAACGACAACGATTGACGATGCATAAATGACAGCAAAATATACATCGTTTTGGGGGAAAATTTGAAAGTGTTTCTTAATTATATTAGTAAAGACTGTTGTCTAATAGGGTGGCTCGTTTTTGGGCTTTTCTCTCTGATCAAATTCTAATACCCGCCAAAAGTGTCGGTCCCCTATGGGTAACTCACGTGCAAAATATCACTCCGATCGGAGTTTATCTTCTGTCTCCACTTTGAGCCTCAAAATTGGAGTTTTTGCAAAAAAGGACTTTTAAAAAAAAAAAAAAATTTAAGTTTTTTTATTAAAATAATGAAAAAATTTTTTTTGTATAATATTTGATCGTAAATACTTAAATATGAAATTTAAAGATTTTACGGTATCATTAACCCGTTCAAACCTGATACCAAAAAAATAGCATGATTTTGGGGACATTCTCAAAACACCTTTTTTCAAAATTTGAAAATTTTATTAAAAAAAAAATTTAAATATACCATTTTTTCTTTCTGAATTCATTAAGAACACCTTGGAGAAGAAAAGTGTGAAATATGGCGGATATCCGTCGAGCCACTTTTTGGGAATCGCGGGGGGAATTTAGCGGATTTCAAGGAAATGTTGGTTTTATCAATAATTTGGATTAATAAAATCTTATAAATTTAATTTTAGTGCAAATTAACTGTTTTTTGGTGTCGTGGCATTCTATTAGATAACTTTAAGTATGTCATGAAATCTTACCGATCTAGGACGTCTTTAACCCACATTGGCTGGGGGTCAAAAATGACCCCCGCAGGAAATTTGAAGTTTAGAGCTTAAATTTTGTGCTAATAACAAGTATAAAACGGCTTTTGTGTTTTTTACCCTAACTATTATTTCGTACTAATATATTATCTTTAAAAAAATCGTTAACCCTTCTTGGTAGGGGGTCAAAAATGACCCATTCAATAAAAAGTATATATTTTTTATAGAAAATTAATTTGTGGCAGTCTATTAGAAAACTTTAAATCAGCCCTTAAATTTCACCTGTTTAAGATATCTTTAACCCACATTGGCCAGGGGTCAAAAATGACCCCGGCAAAAACTTTTCGGCATAGTGCTTGAATTTTTTGATATCAACAAAATTTTTTTTTTTATTGAATGGGTCATTTTTGACCCCTACCAAGAAGGGTTAACGATTTTTTTAAAGATAGTATATTAATACGAAATAATAGTTGGGGTAAAAAACACAAATGCCGTTTTATACCTGTTTATAGCACAAAATTTAAGCTCTAAACTTCAAATTTCCTGCGGGGGTCATTTTTGACCCCCAGCCAATGTGGGTTAAAGACGTCCTAGATCGGTAAGATTTCATGACAGACTTAAAGTTATGTAATAGAATGCCACGACACCAAAAAACAGTTAATTTGCACAAAAATGAAATTTATAAGATTTTATTAATCCAAATTATTGATAAAACCAACATTTCCTTGAAATCCGCTAACTTCCCCCCGCGATTCCCAAAAAGTGGCTCGACGGATATCCGCCATATTTCACATTTTTCTTCTCCAAGGTGTTCTTAATGAATTTAGAAAGAAAATATGGTATATTTAAATTTTTTTTTTAATAAAATTTTCAAATTTTGAAAAAAGGTGTTTGAGAACGCCCCCAAAATTATGCTATTTTTTTGGTATCAAGTTTGAATGGGTTAATGATACCGTAAAATCTTTAAATTTTATATTAAAGTATTTACAATCAAATATTATACAAAATTTTTTTTCATTATTTTAATAAAAAAACTTAAATTTTTTTTTTTTTTTTTTAAAAGTCCTTTTTTGCAAAAACCCCAATTTTGAGGCTCAAAGTGGAGACAGAAGATAAACTCCGATCGGAGTGATATTTTGCACGTGAGTTACCCTTAGGGGATCGACACTTTTGGCGGGTATTAGAATTTGATCAGAGAGAAAAGCCCAAAAACGAGCCACCCTATTATCTAATCCAGAATCAACAAAAATATGGAAAATCTTGTATTGTTTTGGATCAACAAGACTCCGAAAATCAAGATAGTCAACCATAGCATTACGTGATCACAGTACATTGGAGTGGAATTTTTTCTTCAACTTCGAATTTTTCCCAAGTGGACCTAAAAAATATGTGGCACAAATTTGAGGTCAATCGGATTTAACTAACCCGAAATTTAAAAAAAAAAATAAAAAAAAACTATGGTTTGAGACACATCATACTTATTAATTTTGATGCGCTGAACATGAATATCAAAAAAATTTTAAAATCGTTCAAACGGTTTTCGAGATATCGCAATTTGAAATTTGTCAAAAATGGCAGTGTTTGAGAAAAAATCTCAAAATTTCTTTCCCTTTACCCTTTCATTTAAACGTTATTTGGGCTAAATCCGATTATCTTAACCTGTGGCGCCTTCGGACAAAGTTTAGCCTTTTCCCAAAATTTGTACCAAAAACTCTAAACATTGATCGAAGGGTTCCATGGGTTAGAATGGTCTTATTTAGCTCAAACTAAATTTAAATGAAAGTTTGGCTCCAGCTCTACAAAATAGTCAACGGAAACAACATTTTGAGATTTTTTTAAAAAGTTTCTTGAACGTAGGAAAAAGCCACAATTTTTGGAATTTTTTTGACAAATTTTAAATGACGATAACTCGAAAACCGCTTAAAATAGTTAAGATATTTTTTGATATTCGTATTCAGATTATTTTTTTTTTATTTTTTTTTTTATTTTTTTTTTTCCAAACATTCAAAATTTTGGTGAAAATTTTCCAAAAATGCAAAACTTTGATTGAAGGGCGCCATGGGTTCAAGTGATCGGATTTGTCTGAAATTAAGTTTAAATGAAAGATTGTGTCAAGCTCTATTAAGGGTCATGGATAAGAATTTTGAGTTTTTTTTTTAAAGTTCTAGAACGTAGGAAAAATCGGCATTTTTCGCAAATTTCAAATAGCGATATCTCGAAAACAGTTCGACCTATTTTAAAAATTCTTTGATATTCGTGTTCAGAGCATCACAAACAATAAATATGATGTGTCGCAAACATAGTTTTTTATACCCTCCACTTTAGTAATAGAGGGTATATATAAGTTTGACATTCCGTTTGTAACACCTCGACATATTGGTCTAGGACCCCATAAAGTATATATATATATTTATGATCCTCAAACGATTTTAAGACTATCTAGCCATGTCCGTCCCTCTGTCTGTCTGTTGAAAACACGCTAACTTTTGAAAGACTTTACGGAGGCTCCAGAAGTTTGGCATATATGTTGGACATTAACGTGGTCAGGTTGGTATTGCAATCCAGCGAAATCGGTCCAGTGCACAGTACCACATTTGGCCAATCTAGGACGACAAAAATCCAATTTTATTTATATTGACTGGAAATTCGGTATAAATGTTCGTTTTGACTTCAAAAACAACATTATGAAAAATATGGGAGGCCAGTTAACGGCCACGCCCACTTTTTAAAAAATTTTTCATTTTGGTTGTAATTTCTTTAAACTTGGTATATATACTCTCACGGACTGTAGAAATAATATCACAAAAAAAGGGGGCGGTCAGACAACTGCCACGCCCACTTTTTAAAAATATGTTTAAAAAATATGTAAAAACAAGGTTTACATATCGCCCCACTGTAGTCGGCGTCGCAGACTGTCGCAAAAGTTAGCCGTTGAAATAAGTACTATGGATATTGGTCAATATGCCTGAAAAAGTCCGGCGACCAATAGAGACCAAACACAAAAGTTCTATTCCATCAAAAAAAATCTATATATAATTTTCTTTTCAAAAATTTTTATTATGTTAAAAATTTAACAAAAAGTAGAAAAAATTGTTTAAAAAGAAGAAAATACATGACTTAAAGCCTTTAAATGTCCTTTAAAATTACCAAAAAAGAGTGAATAAAAATCTTTTTTTGTTAAAAAGTTACAACAGTTTAAAATCGACTTAATTAATGCGAAATAATGAACACTACTTACAGGCTTTTACAAAATGAAACTTTATGCACCCACATCTTAAAAACGAACAGAATTATCGTTCTTATGTGAGTATTTCCGTGCTATTAGGAATCTTTTATAATACATACAAACATATCATAAATATCGGGGAACTTTTTTTTTTTGATTTTTGTCGTGCTAGATTGGCCAAATGTGGCACTGTGCAGTGGTTCAAAAGTTATGAGCAAAAGACTGAATTTCGGCAAGGGTTTTTGGTGAATTTGCGAGATAAAAAAACATGCTAACTTTCGAAAGGCAATGCTGAAGCTTGACATACTTTTTTTTGTTGTTTCTCTGGCCTATTTCAGCCAAATCGGTCCAGTCGTTCAAAAGTTATTAGCAAAACCGTGAATTTCAGATTAGTTTCACCTTAAATTCATGAGTTGAAAACCCGGTAAACATGTTTTAAAAACATTGGTAAGTACCAAAAATATTTTACTACGTATTTTTGTCACTCAAAAATATTTTTACACTAAAAAAAAGCACTCGCAAAAAATTTTACACTCAAAAAGAAATTTTACACTCGAAAAAAATTTAGTAAATTATTTTTTTTTTTTTCAAACATTACTTAAAAAAAAGTTTTTTTACACAAAATAAAATATTTCTAATCAAAAATGTTATTTTGTTCACGTTAAAATATTTACTGTTGTTTTTTTATTTTTAGTACCAAAAGGTACATAAAAATAAAATGTATTTATTCGGCCTTTATATATGTATATATATTCGATTAGAGTTTTATTCTAGTTCGAGGCCCAAAAATATTTCTATTTATGATATTGTCATAATAGAGTATTTTTAATTTATTGCTTTAAAAAAGTTACTCATCTCATAGTATGTCTGTACTGATCAGTTTCATCCCCACTAAGGAATCTTCAGCAGACTTTAGAGAATCATCGTTGGTCAATCAAACATTAAACCAGGCATAATATTTGATATATTTCACAAGTTATACGAGAAATACTATTATGAAGGTCCGAAATCTGTTTTCCAACAAAAATAACTCTTTTAAAGCAAAAATTGTATATACTAAATCACCATCGGTAATTATTAATATATGTGTTGCTGTTATTTTACAATATGTCTGGTTTGATGTTTGATTGACCAACGATGATTCTCTAAAGTCTGCTGAAGATTCCCTAGTGGGGATGAAACTGATCAGTACAGACATACTATGAGATGAGTAACTTTTTTAAAGCAATAAATTAAAAATACTCTATTATGACAATATCATAAATAGAAATATTTTTGGGCCTCGAACTAGAATAAAACTCTAATCGAATATATATTAAAATATTTACTATCACTTAATAAGGGCATTGTGGAGGGTATTCATAGATTCGGCCAAGTCGAATTTAACTTCTCTACTTGTTTTATTATGTTTTCAAAAAATGTTCGAAAATCCAAAACATTGATCGCCGGGCGCCACGGGTTCATTTAATCCGATTGCCCTCAAATTTGTACCACATAAGTTTTAGGCCTTGGACAATAAAAATTTGGCCTGACGTTCAAAATCGGGAAAAAATGCCAGTCTACAGAACATATTAGTGAACTTTTATTTTAAACTATGATCAAATGGTTAGGTTGAAAAGAAATTTAAAATCCATTAACAGAAATAAAATGTTCTAACCCACCAGGAAGGTATTTCCGGGGTCGCTTACCGATTTTGTGATATATAAATATGTTTTTTAGGACAAATTTCCATTAGATATGTTCAATATAATGTTAAGGGGCGGACGTGTTGTCTTTTTGCAGTTGGTAACGATTATTTCTTAGTTTTGATATTTTTTTTAATGTGTAGGTACTAGAGATGCGCGCGTGACACGAATTTTTCGTGATTCACGTGATTCACGCGTGAATCACGCGTGATCGTGAGTGAAATTTATTTTTACTCACGTGATCGTGAGTGCGCGTGATTAGAAAAAATAGTTTCGTGCGTGAGCGTGCGTGAGTAATTTTTGTTTCGTGAGTTTGCGTGATTGTTTTGTGCTGTTTGAAACAGAAAACAAGTAAAAGAAATCATCATTATATTGATTTTAGAGGGAAATTAATACAAAATTGTGATTTAAATTAATTTTTATTATTGTTTTAAGGAAAATCAATACTTTTTGTGCAAAATCGAAAAAAGTAAAAAAAAAAAAATTAGTTAATTTTAATTTCGTGAGTCTCCGTGAGCGTGATTATTTCGTGAGCGTGAGAAAAATTTTAATTACTCACGTGAGCGTGCGTGAACGTGAGCAGAAAAAATAATTTCGTGCGTGATCGTGCGTGAGCAATATTTTTATTTCGTGAGCGTGAGCGTGCGTGAGTCAAAATTCACTCACGCGCCCATCTCTAGTAGGTACCAAATAAAATGAACTTTTTTAAAAAGCTTTAATTGTAACAATTTTAATTAAAAACTTATATATAGCTTAGTAATTTTCTACTTAAGAAATGTGAAACAAATTTAAAGCTTTTCTATTTATAAATCAAAACGCAAACAAAAGCTTTAAAAAAGACATTACAGGAAAGCCTCAATTGAATAACTTTCATCATTTTAAAAATCTATCCTAGATAAACTCCATATGTAACCAAAAAGCTTTGTAATAGTCAATTTAGTTAAATTAATAGTATAATAATAATACTAAATAAATATAAAAAGCTTAAAAGCTTTTAAAAGCAAATAAGTTTTTTATCCATTTTCAATTGAAATTCGGTAAGATTTATTGTTGTTCAATGATTAAAGTTGTAATTTTAAAATCCCAACTAAAAATTTCAAAATGCCCAAATTACATAAAACTCAAATTGAATTTCTAAAAAGCCCAAATTATATGCAGATATCAGCAATTTAGATTTCAAATAAATCTTACTGGATTTGAATTGCGAAAAAGCTATATTTTCTACTGTGCTTTTCTGATTTTCAATTCAACACACGCGGAATTAAACTGAGCTTTTCTGAAGTGTAATAGGATTTTTAATTTTAGTTGGTATTTTCTGAATTTTTATTAAGCTTTTTTGAATTAAGTTCTTTGAATTAAATTTAACTTGAGCTTTTTCCATATATTCGGTTGGGCTTTTCTGAATTTAAATTCACCTTTTATGACTCTTAATTGGACTTTAAAATGACTTTTTTGAATTTAACTTGGTATATTTTTAATTTCAATTTTAAATTTATAAAAGCCTATTGAATTTTGGAAAGCTTAATTTAAATTTTGTATATTTGTATATATTTCTCGCACTTAAAAAAAAGCTCTTTTTAAAAATCTTTATTTCCCTTAACCTCTCTTAACTCTCTCTGGTAGCAGTAGTTTAAAGTTATATGGTATCTGCAATTTATTTTTATCATCACTTATACATCCATGTATTATACCCTACCCCCATTCCCCCCTTTATGCACAATTAGACATAGATCTTCAGATATTAATCTCACGGATGATGAACACACTCTTTCCTATTATGGTGGCCTAAAGGGACAATTTGTCCAATTAAAAGATGGCAAAGTACATAAGATTACGGTTAATGGAAAAGAAACAAAAAGCTCCGCCGCAACAGTTCGTCAAGGTCCCATAGCTGCTGCATCCAGTAGTATTGCTGTGAATGTTAACCATGACCGAGAACATACTTCTACCTTTGCCGAGGATTTTAATAAAATTCAAATTGCAGCAGCTCGACTTGTGACCATACAAGAAATGGCCAAACGTAAGGGTACTTTTAGTTCAGAAGATAATCGTATTTATGCTGCCAGTCTATTGGAATTGGGACAGGCAGCACAAAATTTAGCCATGTTGCAACAAACGGGGCAAATACAAGATTTTAGTGTTCTCTTGCAACCCTATCATACCGTCGGTATGCCACAAAAATCTCCAAATGCGATTGATAAAAACACAGATGATGTTGTTGGTATTGATGCCGCCATAGAAGAGCAAAAAGTTGAAGAAGTTACAGAACAACAATTTAGCGAAGGTGATCTATTGCCACCAAATCATGAAGATCCCTATGAAGATGTTAATGATAGTGTAGCAGTATCACCACCAAAAAAAGATGCTTCGGTAGCTGAAGCTAAACCAGTTGGTGAGTAATGACTTTTTTTAAAAAACTTATAAAAACTTATAGATTTTAATTGATAAAAAATAAACAATATGGGTAATTTTACACATTAAATGTGTAATATTACATATAAAATGTGTAATATTTCAAAAATACAGATTAAGGCCCGTTAACATTAAAAAAATTAACCTGGGGTTAGCACTAACATGGACTTTAACCGAAGGTTAAAACAAAAATCGTTAACTCAATGTTCGGGTTAGCAGTAACTTCCAGTTATTAATGTCAATATTTCTGGTTAATTTAATCCAAAAAAATCTTGCGGTTAAATATATAACTGGAAGTTTTGCTTACATAATGAATTAAGTAAATATTAAAAAATTGTTGCAAATAGAGAAATAGCTTAACAAATAAATGGCTGAATCTCATTTATTTAATATTTATTCTGAAACAAGTTGTGTATATCGAAAAATATACGCTTCTAAACCTATTTGAACTACAATTTTAATATGGAAATAATAGGAAAAATATCTCAGCATCTAAAATATTTTTCCTTTAGAGAGAATCTAATGATAGAAAATCTGGAAGAAGTCTCAGATTCTGAAAATCTGTTTTTAGAAAAGTCTCAGATTCTGAGACATTTTTTCTATAGAAAAAGTCTCAGATTCTGAGACATTTTTTCTATAGAAAAAGTCTCAGATCCTGAGACATTTTTTCTATAGAAAAAGTCTCAGATTCTGAGACATTTTTTCTATAGAAAGTCTCAGATTCTGAGACATTTTTCGGTGACAGGACATAATCCCCACGGACATTACCCCCATAACGGAAATGGGGATTATGACCGAATTCATCACGGACATAACCCCCATAATAGTTGTGGGGACTATGACCGTTTTTGAAACGGTCATAATCCCAATGGGGGTTATGTCCGTTCCCTGTTGGGATTACGACCGAAAATTATTCGGTCATAACCCCCATTCATATTATGGGGACTAAGAAATTTCGGTCATAATCCCCGTTTTTTGCGGAGAGGGTGGGTTTAATGCATGGAGTTTGTAATCCTTAAGCCCGGCCGAAGGCCGGCTACGCAGAAAAACTTTAAAGGCAAAAAAAAATAATACAATTTTTGGGAGTATGACCAACTAGTATAGTAGACATAATCCCTGTAATGGGGATTATGGCCATTTGTTATGTGGTCATTATCCCCATAAATCTGGGAATTATGTCCGTTTTTTATTGGGATTATGTCCAAATTATTTTCGGTCATAGTCCCCACTACCATTATGGGGATTATGACCGAAATGAATGTGGTCATAATCCCCATAACGGAAATGGGGATTATGTCCGTGGGGATTATGTCATGTCACCACATTTTTCTATAGAAAAAGTCTCAGATTCTGAGACAATTTTTCTATAGAAAAAGTCTCAGATTCTGAGACAATTTTTCTATAGAAAAAGTCTCAGATTCTGAGACAATTTTTCTATAGAAAAAGTCTCAGATTCTGAGACAATTTTTCTATAGAAAAAGTCTCAGATTCTGAGACAATTTTTCTATAGAAAAAGTCTCAGATTCTGAGACAATTTTTCTATAGAAAAAGTCTCAGATTCTGAGACAATTTTTCTATAGAAAAAGTCTCAGATTCTGAGACAATTTTTCTATAGAAAAAGTCTCAGATTCTGAGACAATTTTTCTATAGAAAAAGTCTCAGATTCTGAGACAATTTTTCTATAGAAAAAGTCTCAGATTCTGAGACAATTTTTCTATAGAAAAAGTCTCAGATTCTGAGACAATTTTTCTATAGAAAAAGTCTCAGATTCTGAGACAATTTTTCTATAGAAAAAGTCTCAGATTCTGAGACAATTTTTCTATAGAAAAAGTCTCAGATTCTGAGACAATTTTTTCTATAGAAAAAGTCTCAGATTCTGAGACAATTTTTCTATAGAAAAAGTCTCAGATTCTGAGACAATTTTTCTATAGAAAAAGTCTCAGATTCTGAGACAATTTTTCTATAGAAAAAGTCTCAGATTCTGAGACAATTTTTCTATAGAAAAAGTCTCAGATTCTGAGACAATTTTTCTATAGAAAAAGTCTCAGATTCTGAGACAATTTTTCTATAGAAAAAGTCTCAGATTCTGAGACAATTTTTCTATAGAAAAAGTCTCAGATTCTGAGACAATTTTTCTATAGAAAAAGTCTCAGATTCTGAGACAATTTTTCTATAGAAAAAGTTTCAGATTCAGAGACAATTTTTCTATAGAAAAAGTCTCAGATTCTGAGACAATTTTTCTATAGAAAAAGTCTCAGATTCTGAGACAATTTTTCTATAGAAAAAGTCTCAGATTCTGAGACAATTTTTCTATAGAAAAAGTCTCAGATTCTGAGACAATTTTTCTATAGAAAAAGTCTCAGATTCTGAGACAATTTTTCTATAGAAAAAGTCTCAGATTCTGAGACAATTTTTCTATAGAAAAAGTCTCAGATTCTGAGACAATTTTTCTATAGAAAAAGTCTCAGATTCTGAGACAATTTTTCTATAGAAAAAGTCTAAGATTCTGAGACAATTTTTCTATAGAAAAAGTCTCAGATTCTGAGACAATTTTTCTATAGAAAAAGTCTCAGATCCTGAGACAATTTTTCTATAGAAAAAGTCTCAGATTCTGAGACAATTTTTCTATAGAAAAAGTCTCAGATTCTGAGACATTTTTTCTATAGAAAAGTCTCAGATTCTGAGACATTTTTTCTATAGAAAAAGTCTCAGATTCTGAGACATTTTTTCTTTAGAAAAGTCTCAGATTCTGAGACATTTTTTCTTTAGAAAAAGTCTCAGATTCCGAGACATTTTTTCTATAGAAAAAGTCTCAGATTCTGAGACATTTTTTCTATAGAAAAAGTCTCAGATTCTGAGACATTTTTTCTATAGAAAAAGTCCCAGATTTTGAGACATTTTTTCTATAGAAAAAGTCTCAGATTCTGAGACATATTTTCTATAGAAAAGTCTCAGATTCTGAGACATTTTTTCTATAGAAAAGTCTCAGATTCTGAGACATTTTTTCTATAGAAAAGTCTCAGATTCTGAGACATTTTTTCTATAGAAAAGTCTCAGATTCTGAGACATTTTATCTATAGAAAAAGTCTCAGATTCTGAGACATTTCTTCTACAGAAAAAGTCTCAGATTCTGAGACATTTTTTCTATAGAAAAAGTCTCAGATTCCATGCAATTTTCCATATAGAAAAAGTCGCAGATTCTGAGACACTTTTTCTATAGAAAGATTCTTAGATTCAGAGAAATTTAACTCATGGAAAAAGTCTTAGATGCAGAGACATTTAAACTAATGCAAAACTCAGATTCTGAGAGTTTCTGTTTGGATGACTTTTTTATTATTTTAACGCAAAAAGGTTCCATGCTGACCAATTTTCATCCTTTGAAATTATTTAAGATTTATGTAATAACATAATGTT
Organism: Pegoplata infirma; assembly: GCA_963921195.1. NCBI lineage: Eukaryota > Metazoa > Arthropoda > Insecta > Diptera > Anthomyiidae > Pegoplata > Pegoplata infirma. The sequence continues at coordinate 55,953,347 of OY992539.1, forward strand.
GATGTTAAAATCTTAAACTCTTGCCTTTTGCAATTCCTGTCCTCAATAATTTCTAAAATTTGCCATCATTTAGTCATTTTCAAATATTTTTTTGCATTTTTATTTTATTTTTTTTTTTTTTTTTGATAAAAATATTTTTATAATATTTTGACTTTTGCTGTTTTAAAAAAATTCACAATAACACGTAATCGGAAGTTAACTAACTTTTTTCATTTGTTAACGAAATTTGTTAACTTGGAGTTAAGAGTTTAGGTTAGTGTAACTGGAAGTTAGATAACTTTTAGGTTAAATTTAACTAACTGGACTTTGTGTTAACAGGCCTAAATGTGTAAGAATTTAAATTTACAGGCCTATTCTGAGTTATGACTGGTTATGACTAATTTTATTATTTTCAAACTTCATATTCCCTGTGTTTGTTGTAAACAAAATCATAAAAAGTCTCAAAATTTTAAATTATTTGTCAATTTTGAGACGATGTGGGTAGCAGGTCTTTATTTGTTTGAAATTTTCAAACAAAATTTGAATTTTTTTATGATTGTTTACAACAACCACATGGAAAAAATTGAGTTATGATTGAGTTATGACTTTTTTTGTGAATAGGCCCCTTAATGTAATTTCAACAGACTTTTCGGTATTTCCAACTGCCTTCTTCTGTTAACGTCTTACGAAGTTAACATTATAAATGGCAACATGGCAATTTTTAACGCGCCTGAAATTATGCTTCAATTTTTTTTTTATTACAAGTTGTTAACCGAAAATGTTGCACTCAAAAAAATTATGTAATAGATTTACTATTTGTTTTTTGCTTAAAAAATATTTTTTAATTTAAAATTGAGTTTACTAATTTTTGACAATGGAAAATTTGTTCCAAAACGCATCAAACAAATTTTCCCAGATATTTGAGCTCGTTTAAGCTTTTGATTTTCCCAAGTGTCTTGGCAATTTTATCTATTCTACTAGACCTAAAAGGTATGTGGTATAAATTTGAGGTCAATCGGATAAAATAAACTCGAGCGCCTTTGCCCGGCGCTTTGGATTTCTGAAAATTAAAAAAAAAAAAAACACATATAAAAAATGCTAAATGAATATCAAACTGTTTTAAAAATGGTCGAACGGTTTTCGAGATATCCCAATTTGAAATTTTCAAAAATTTCCGTTTTTTTTATACGGTCAAGAAATTAAAAAAAGTCTCTAAATGGTTTTTCATAAAACTTTTAAAGAGCGTGAGACATACTTTCATTTAAAATTAATTTGTTCCAAATCCACTAATTTTAACCCGAGGCACCTTTCGATAAAAGTTTCGGCTTTTTATATAACTTTCACCAAAAATCTTTGATCAAAGGGTGCCAGGGTTAAAATGGTCTGATTTGGCTCATATCACCGTCCGACAAAATTAAAAAAAAGTCATTAAACACGAACTGGATACGTTTGAAACTAAAGACTGAATGTAATAAAACTGCATTTACAGTTTTTCATTTCGTGATCCCTGTTTCCGTTTAAAAGAACTTAAAAGTTTAGAGGATAAAATTTTGTAATATATTTCTTTAGTGATGACAAATGAAAGAGGAGGATCTCCCCTAATTTTCCTATTGTATTATTTTTACATATCGGAAAAATAAGTCAAATTACGTCCTTTTAAAACTTTATCCTTCAATATCATTCAAAATTTTCAACAAAATATTTTGATTAAGTTTTCAAAGGACGTTATTAACATCCTTTTATCCTGATATGGAAATATAAAACAGTTTAAAAATTATGTGAGATCCTCCTCTTTCATATGACATCACTAGTGGCATCCTAGGACCAGTACAAATATAAAAAAAAAATATTTTACAAAAAGTAATCCTTTAAAATTTTGAAGTCCTTTTAAATGGAAACAGGATCACGAAATGAAAACTGCAAATGCAGTTTTACTTCATTTTATCTTTAATTTCAGACATATATCATCCGGTTCATGTTTAAAATTGGCTGTCGGACGGTGTATTATGTTTAAATAAAACTTTGTTTCAAATTCTATGAAATAGGAAAAAACCTTTTTATTTTGAAGCAAATTTCAAATATCTCGAAAACCACTCGACCAATTTAAGAATTTTTTTGATATTCGTATTCAGCATAGTATATATTTTTTTAATTTTTGGTGGAAACTTTCCAGAAATCCAAAACTTTAATGAAAGGGCGCCGCAAGTTTAAATGGTCGGATTTAGCTCTATGAAAGGGTTAAGGGAAAGAAATTTTGATATATTTGTTTTTAAATTCTTGAATGTAGGAAAGATCGACATTTTTGCAAATTTCAAATAGCTATATCTCGAAAACCGTTCGGCCGATTTTAAAAAATTGTTTGACATTAATAAATATGATGTATCACAAGACATATTTGTTATATTTTTTTTTAATTCCAAAACTTTGATCGCCGGGAGCCACGGGTTAATTTCATTCGATTGGCCCCAAAACGACCCAAAACAAACTCGGAAGAAAATATTTTTTACCATAAGAAAACTTCGAATTTTGTGTGTTTTCTGAAAGCATTTTTATTAGACTTCTTATACTCCAAAACGCAAAACAAAATTGACCAACAATCGTGTCCGTTAGAAATTAAAAAAAAAAAACTTTTTGGGAAAAATTTTCTTTTCAAAATCTTTTTAAAATCATTTCGGGAAAAATTGTCTTTTCAAAATGCAAATTTAAGAACTCGAAATTTTCTCGAGAGCATGAAATGAACATTTCAAAAATTAAAAATAAATCAAGCATGAAAATTATAGTCGGTCAGGACCGACCATATTTTGTCCTACACCAGAGTTTCCGGAAAAAAGTCCGAAGGGAAAACATGAACCTACTTTATTTGTCTATCGTTACCGTTTTAACTGAATATCGAGCAAAATTTGTATATGGGGCCAAACTCCAAAAATCGTCCAATAAAAATCAAATTTGATAAGGTTACCAAAGTACACGTTTAACATATACAAACAAAGTATTTCCTAATTTCATGAAATTTGAGATATTTTTTGGAATATCTGAAGGGTGGTTTGTATGGGGACTACAATGAGTAATGGTCCTATGCCTCCAAAATTTAGAATGGTGAATAGTAAATACAAAATACGTTTACCTTTTAGCTACGTTTCGAATGGATATCTGTTATAATCAGTGTTGCCACCAAAACAATCGTAAATTACACATGGATCATGCCAAAATTACACATGAAATCACGAATTACACATGGATCATTCCAAAATTACACATTAAATCACGAATTACACATGTTTTTTTTTTAATAACGTTTTTTTTGTAAATTTTCAAAATATAACAGTTAAGTCTCTCGATTTAGTCGATTTTGACATAAAACTCCGTTAAATCATCAGTTAACAGCTAACTGGACATTGTGTAATCCGCCCTAAGTCTGGATTTTACTCAGTGGGTATCAGGTTGGTTGGCTACCATTTAATTTCCTCTCTCAAAAAGTTGGTTCTCTTAGTGTTGCCTATGCTATTGCATGTAAAAACTCTCTTAAACATTAAGAGAACCAATTTATATAAAGTGACATATTTTTTTGGGGCCTATCAAAATCTCTGATATATTCTTTACTCTATGATTTTACTGCTCCAAAAACCTAAAATTTATAACTTTTTGCGAAATTTCTGTCTGGATAACCTAAGTCAAATCAGAAGAAAATCTGAAAAACAGCAAAAAAATATATTTATTTCAGCTGAAAATCTGCTCATTTTAACAGAAAACCCTGCTGATTAAAACAGAAAAATCTGCAGACTTGATAAAAAATCTGAACATTTTAAATGTATTTTTTAAGTAAAAAAGACCTAAAAAATTTTGAGCATAAACATAAACGAAAATATTGCTAAATTTTAAAGACAAAAAACTACAGATAAGGTTGCTTATATCACAGAAACAATTTGTTGTATTTTTTTCTTTTTTTTTTCTTCAAATCGTCAATTTTTTTAAGATGTAAACAGCACATCTTCAATAATTTTTTTAATAAAATTTTTCAATAATTTTTTTAATAAAATTTTGAAAAATACTAATGATAACTAAGTATTTTTGTAAAATTAGCAAAATGGTCTGCTATTTTTTTTTTATTTTTAATCGATAAAATTTCACAAAATAAAAAAAAACAGTTCTGTAAAATTTCAAAATAATTAGTTGAAATTCACAAAAAAATTTTTGTAAGCTCAGCAAACAGAATCAGTAAAATTACTAAAAAATTTCTGTTATTTTTTAAAACTGAATGACACAGAATTTCGTTAAAATATCCATTACTGGAGAAAAATCTGCTAAAAGATTGTTTTTTTTTTTAACTGAAAGCTGAAAGGAGAATTTTGTTAAAATATTAATTTCTGCAGAAAAATCTGGTAAAAGTATGCTTTTTTAAACTGAAAACTAGTTTTACAGTTTTTTTAACATGTGAGTTCGGTATGAAATCCATCCAAGATTTGTTTGTAACATAACCAAATTTGTTAAAACAAATTATGAACAAAAAAATTTTCAAAAAAGTAAAAATTTCAAATTACACATGAATTACACATGCAGACAATTACACATGGGCTACACATGAAAAAAAAATTACACACGATATGTGTAATTACACATGAGGTGGCAACACTGGTTATAATACTATTATTAGGGTAATTTGAACCAAATTTAAAGGGGACGTTTGTATGTTGCTGGGTCTAAACATGCACTGGTATTTCCCATTTTCAAAAGGCATCGTCCTTGGGTTAAGAGACATCGTCCTCGGGAAAATTGCGACCTGTATCGCGTTTATTCCGTTTTCATGAACAGACGGATGGGCATTGCTAAATCGTCTCAAAAAGTGATGTTGTTGTGTATACTTAAAGGTGGGACTAACCCCAATATTTCGGGTAGTTACAAACTTCAGCATTAACTCAATATGGCCTGTATCACAGAGTGGTGTAAGTTATAAAAATTCAAAATTTTCTGAATTTTGTATGTGAATTCAAAAAGGTTGTTCACTGTTCAACTAAGAATTTTCAAAATCTGGCCCGCCCACTTTTGAGGGTGTGGATAAACAAATAATATAAATAATAATAAAACTATAATACTTTAGTGCATAAAGCAGAATAAAATGAACTTGTAAATAAAAAAACGCCCCTGTCCAATTTTTTAAATTTTTGTACATATTGGAGTAAATGAGTTGGCACAGCCGAACTTACCCAGCCAGAAATTGCCAACCGTACCATAAAAAAAGTACTGGCAAAGCAATTTATTTTTTGTATAGCAAGCTCTTTTTAGTCAAGTACTTGGTTTCACCGAATTAAGTACTTTGCTAGTACTTTTTTACCAAACTAAAGGTGGTTTATTTATTTGAAATATTTTTTTTAAATAATTTAATTAAACTTTAACATTTAACACTTAATTATGTTATAAAGTTATGACAATGGTGCCATTATCAAATTTAGTATGAATACATTTTGATTCTACTGATTTCAATGTTATTTTTATCAAATTTGTTTAACATTGTAGAGTCCTATTTCTCTTGATGGTAGTGGAAATTTAAAAAAAAATCGCTACAGCGCTTTCTATTAAAAATTTCAGTAACTTTACTTACATTTTCATTGTCGAGTAAACATACGTTATCTGGATAAATTGGTTTTATTTTAAAACCATTAATGTTTACGAAAGAAAATACAACTCTCGATTCCGAGCTTTCTTTTATATTCCTAGAGTATTTGGAACTTCTATTAAGAGGATGTAGCAATAAATTCGCGAATTTCTTAATTTTTTTTTTACGTTTTTGCGAAATTAGCCTTTGATAAAAAAACTTGCTTTTACAATCATGTTGAATTTTATCATCATGTTGTATATGGCAGCACCATTTTTCGAGATAATTTAAGGGTCCATCTTTAAGTAAATAATGTGGGAACCTTACAGAATTAACTGACCAAAAATTATTTTTTTGTACAAATTTTTCTTCAGTTATTTGTTAAAGGTTACCACATTATATAGTTAAAGATGGACCTTTAAGTCATCTTGTAAAATGATTCTGCCATAAAAAAAGTTTTTCGCGATTTTTAACATGATGGTCTATATCACATAGATGTTTTTTGTTCACTATTCGTAGTGTTAGGGATGCCTTTATGATCCACTTAAAGCAAGTTTTTTATCAATTACCAATTTAGAGGTTAATTTCGCGAGAACCTTGAAAAATGAAGAAATTTGCGAATTTAAGTTCTTAATATGAAAAGCTTTAAACCAAATTTTACAATTTTTTTTTCTTAAAAAACAGGCTGGAAATAAGATAATCTTTAATGACATATTGCAAGAAAACTGTCCATACATCAAAAAACGGAGTACGCCATTAGACTCAGCATATCTCAAATAAATGGAAATGTTGGTCATACCTCTTATTTTCTAAAATAGTGGTCACTTTTGTCATGCTGTGTTAATATATAATTTATTTAAAATGAAAAAATTAAAAAAAGACTTCTAATGTACAAATTATTAAATAAAAAAATTATTTTATTCATACATTTTTAATTTTGTAATGGAATATTTTAGTTAAAAAGCTATTTATAAAAAATCTCGGATAATACTTTTCAAAGTACAGGGAAAGCGCTATTAAAAGTACTTTGCCACTACTAAATGGTGTTATCATTTAGCATCTTAGCAAGTACTAAAAACCCAAAAAAAAGGTACTTTGCCAGTATTAATACTACCTTATTAGGTACTTTGCCAGATCTGGCCCGTATGTATTTTTCTGCCTGGGTAACACTCTCAATTTTTTTTTTTTTTAATTTAAAATAAATTTAAATATGAGATGGGGATAACTGCAGTTGTTTTTTATGAGTGTACGACAATAAATATCGAAATTTGTTTTCTCTTAATTTCAGGTGTTTCCATTGCTGGTGAAGGTGGTGTTGCTTCCTCAAAACCCAATGCTGTGGCTTTATCCGGACGTAATGGTTTAGCTGTTTCTGCTCCCAAAGCTACTGCTATAGCTGGTGTTACTGCCGAAGAAGCTGCAGCTTTTAGTATCTCATTACCCAGTCGTAATCAATTAGTTATAAAATCAGCCTTAACACGTTTACCATCAGCATCGTCTTTCGATGATTATGATTACATTGACACATCTTCCATTCAGGCGACTACTCGTAATATTCCACTACTAAGATCTGCTGCTCCGGTCAACAAAAAAGTAAATGCAAACAAACCTAAACCAATGATGGCTACTGCTAATGCTGCTGATGCTATTGTAAAAATGTGGCGTACCGCTATTGCAGAGGATCATGCTGCTGCAAGTGGTTCGGTGGACCGTAGCAATGATTTTGATATTGAACAATTATATAAGCTTACAAGAGAATTGAATAAACGTCATAGAATTTAAGTTATTAAAATAAAATTAAAGCCTAACAAATGAAATGAGCTTCTTTTAAGAGATAAATAAATTATTTATGCTAAAGGGCTTTTAATGATATTTATTTTTCAGTATTTAAATTTTAATAATAAAATAATGAATGAATAAAGTTAAATTAAAAAAAAAATATTTTTCTTGCAAAATTTGCCTATTCTATTCTTCGGCTGAGCTTTCTGAAGAAGATTTTGCAGGAGGTTATCTTCTCCCTACTAAAATTTTATACTTTTCACCAAATGAAATTTATTCAGAAGCCCTCTCAATCTTTCGTATGCCATTATATACACTGTTGCCAACTTGGAGGTTTCCCGCTAAATCTAGCGCATTTTGTTTGGATTTAGCGGGAAAATTGATTTTAGCGGGAACGGTGTTTTAGCGGGAAAATCTAGCGTTTTTTGTTTGGAACACGTATTCCTAAAACACTTAAAATCGCTAAGTGTGAATTCCACAAACAGTAAATTTGTGTGGAAAATGTAATTTGGAGGTTTTTTTCTAATTTTTATTTTTTTTAATCAAAAACGACGGTTTTTAGCGTTTTTTTTTCGAAATTTAGCGGTAGAATTTTAAATTTTCCCGCAAATTTTTCATTTTTCGATTTCTAGCGCTATTTTTGGTGAAAGCCAATTTGCATGGAAAAAAAATTTGAGTTTTTTTTTTTAATTTTTCTTTTATTTCCAATCAAAAACACCAGTTTGTCAGTTTTTAGCGGGAAAATTTTAAATTTTCCTCGCTATTTTTTTTTCTTTTTTGGCAGTTTCTAGCACTTTTTTGTGAAATTTAGAGGTTTTTGATGAAAAATAATTGGCAACAGTGATAATATATGTAAAATGAATTCTCACTTATGAAAGATTTTTTCTGTGTATATTTCTTGATTCACATCTGCACTATATTAAGGATACAATTATAAAAGCATATCTTAAGGCTGTTTTTTTTGTAACAGTGTTGATAAACAACAATTCATTGTTTAACGAGCAACGTAACCAACTGGTTTTTAGTAATATGGAGTATTTTATTAAAATTACGTTTTTCTGAAATCAAATTGGCATTACAAATGAGCTTTTCGTAATATCAATTGAAATGTCCAAATTTCAATTGGACATTACTGAACCATTTCGCTTCCAAATTTTTTTGGCTGAACATTTTTTGACTGAATTTAATGCATACATATGTTGATATACTTAGACCAAATATTGATTTGATTATAAAACGCGAACACGAATCGATCTACAAAAGCCGAAAAGTGTATAATTTGTTTGCTCTAATTTCAGAAATTACAAAAATGTAATTTTGTAGTGCAGTGTAATAGGATTCTTTCCAAATTTGACTGGTGAATGTATTTTGTGTTAATATGTTCACAAAAATTTCTAAAAAAAAATAAATTTTATTTTTTTTAATAAAAATTGTCTTTGTAGTTGTTTAATGTGTAGTAGGCCGTAGCATTTTTTACTTTTATTTTTTGATTGAGCTGAAAGGGGTACAAAAAGAGTAATATATTTATGAAAATCAAAAATTTCCTTACCCTCCCGCATCGCGGTTAAATTAATAATCCCAAAAAGTTACATATTTCATCTTATTTCTAGGCAACCAAGTTTTTTTTTTTTTTGGTGTTATCTGTTTGTAAAAATAGGTCTTCCCTCTCTACCAAAAGATCACATTCAAAAATATTGCAAACAAATTTTTTGCACGAATTATGGGACTTTCAAGTAATAAAAACATAGCGAAATCGTAACTTCATTAGCGATTTCTCCGAGTTTTTTTTTTTTATACCCTCCACTCTAGTGATAGAGGGTATATATAAGTTTGTCATTCCGTTTGTAACACCTCGAAATATTGGTCTAGGACCCCATAAAGTATATATATTCATGATCCTCGATCGATTTTAAGACGATCTAGCGATGTCCGTCCGTCCGTCCGTCCGTCTGTCCGTCTGTCTGTCTGTTGAAAACACGCTAACTTTTGAAAGACTTCACGGAGGCTCCGGAAGTTTGGCATATATGTTGGGCATTTACCTGGTCAGGTTGGTATTGCAATCCAGCGAAATCGGTCCAGTGGTTCAAAAGTTATGAGCAAATGACTGAATTTCGGCAAGGGTTTTTTGTGAATTTACGAGATAAAAATCAAGCTAACTTTCAAAAGGCAGTTCTGAGGATGCTGAAGCCCGGCATATATTTTTGTTTGTTTTCGTTCCCATGGCCTAGTTCATTTCGAATTTCAGCCAAATCGGTCCAGTGGTTTAAAAGTTATTAGCAAAACCGCTAATTTCTGATTAGCTTCACCTTAAATTCACGTGTTGAAAACCCGTTACACCTGTTTTAAAAACATTGGTAAATTACAAAAATATTTTACAACGAATTTTTGTGAATCAAAAATATTTTTATACAAAAACCAAAAAAAACTACACTCGAAAAAAATTTTACACTCAAAAAAAATTTTACACTCAAAAAAAATTATTAAATTATTTTTTTTTTTCAAAAATTACTAAAAAAAAGTTTTTTTACACAAAAAAAAATACACTCTTAAAAATATTTTACACTCAATAAAAATTTTACACTCAAAAAAAAATTTTGTAAATTATTATTTTTTTTTTTTTCAAAAATTAGTTTAAAAAAGTGTTTTTACACAAAATAAAATATGTCTAATCAAAAATTTTATTTTTTCACGTTAGAAAATTTACTATCACTTAAAAAGGGCATTGTGGAGGGTATTCATAGATTCGGCCAAGTGGAATTTAACTTTTCAACTTGTTTTTTTTTTTACTTTAAAAATAATACTATGGTGGAAAACCTTTTGCTAGTATTCCAAATGCCACCACCGAAGTCTCATAAAAATCAAAAAAAATCCTTGGGCACCCATATGGCGGATTAAATAAAAATCCCCAAAAAACTATACTATACGAGTACAATAGGCTGTATCGATTTTTCTTTTTTTGAGCTGAAAGTGGTCCAGAAAGTTTCTATTGGCAGTCAAAATGACTTCATAAAAATTTCGTTAAAATCAATAATATCCTTCTGCTCCCGCATAGCGGATGAAATATGGCTTTTTTGGGAATTTTTATTTAATCCGCAATGTAGGTGCCCAAAGATTTTTTGGATTTTAAGTAGACTTCGGGAGGCATTTGGAGTTCCAGCAGAAGGTTATCCGCCATAGCATAATTTTTTTAAGTGGCTTAACTCGGAGAATTAGGTAATGAAGTAATAATTTAGCGATTTTTTACTACTTAAAAGTCCCATAATTCGCGAAAAAAAAATTTTTTTGCAATATTTTTGAATGTGATCTTGTCTATACAAGGAAGGCCTATTTTTCCAAATAAATAACACCGGCAAAAAAAAACTTGGTTGTCTAGAAATAAAATGAAATATGTAATTTTTTGGGGTTTTCGCTTTAACCGCGATGCGGGAGGGTAAGGAAACTTTTAATTTTCACGAAAAATTTATGGAGTCATTTTGACACCGAACAGAAACTTGCTGGACCCCTTTCAGCTCAAACAAAAAATAAAATTAAAAATAACTTACAAGGGAAGTATCTCAACCCTTATGAACCGATTTTCCTGAAATTTAAAATATATATGAAAGAGACAATTCTAAGGTTGGGGTGTCTCGGCTTATCGGCCATATCGGGGATTTAGGGGTCCAAAACATGGGTCAAAAAATGGCGAAAAAATCGTTTTTTTGGATTTTTCATCCATTTCTTTTTAAGAAACTATATGATGTTTTAATATGAGAAGAAAGGTTTTTTTAATGCCTATTAAGTGGCGGCATAACCTTGTAAAAATTCGGCTTCTTTAAATATTTTTTTCAGGAAAATGTGTAAATTTTGGGGGGTACTTATGTGAAGACATAGACCTGGATAAGAAATAATCCTTATTAAATTTAAGTCGACCCGTATTTTTGCCCTAGATAATATTCCTGTTAGTTCGGAAGTTATCAAAATTTTCCCGAAGGTCCACATGGTTTCATAAGGGGACAACGAAATTTTTAAACACCGATATGGCCGATAAGCCGAGACACCCCAACCTTAAAATCGTCTCTTTAATATATATTTTAAGTTTCAGGCAAATCGGTTCATAATGGTTGAGATACTTCCCTTGTTAGTATATGCAAGATAATTTTTATTTGTAGATAAAATACCCCAAAATTCTAAATTCCGTGTATATTCTACATTTATTAAAAATCTTACCAAATATAGATCCAATTCTTCTTTGGTGCCTAATTTCCGTCTAACACTAGTTTAGAGTATTGTCTAATTTTCTTACATGTTTTAAGTGGGTATTGCCGTGAAAGGGCCCTTATGGCATTAATTTTAAATTTCGTTGAAAAAATACTGCAATATTGACATTTGGTAAAAAAAATTGCCGGTTTCCAGTGTTTATGCTGGCAACTCTAAAAGAAACGGAAACGTAGTTTTTTTATATATTGAATTTTAATTGCATACTTTTAGGCTTTTATTAAAAGCATTGAACATTAAACATTCATCCTTATTTCTAAATACGCGCATCACTTCGACGTCGAATGAGTTTCACTTTCGACGACCGAGTTTCACCACATTCTACAATACTTCAGTGGTATCGGTGAAGGAATATCGATTAATTTTTGTCATCACTAGCAAAACACAAAAAAACAACAAAACATATAAAATAACATGAATTGTAAATTAATTAAAATTATATTGCGGGTCATATTTTATACTACTATTTATTTTCAATCTTACTATAATATATATAATTAAAAAATTAAGAATAAGTATTTTAAACTTCAGAAATTAAACAAAAAATCGCCATAAACAAAAATCCGTCCCTGTGTGGCACAGTCCGGGAACAAGTGCAATTTGCATTTTCATGGTTTTTATTCTGCCGGAGACATTTTTATTACATAATTTATACAAAAATAAAACACTTAATTGATATTTAAAAGAAAATTCTATGAGTTTTAATGATTTAGTTAAAAAAAACACAATTTTCTATAAAAACGCGCCAAAAAAGATGTCGAACAAAATTGTATGAATCTGGCGTCGAAGACGAATTGAGGAATACGTCGAATGTCGACGATAACGAAAAATCATATGTTTTTCGTCTGTATCATCTCCAACGTATTCAGGAATACCAAAAATTACCTTCGTCGCGTTTTAAACGCGTTTATGACAACAGGAATTGCCCCGATTATTTTATTTAAAATTAGCAACTAAATTCTCATGTATGTAATCAATGTTGGTTTTTCATTAGAATTATTAGAGATGGACACATGAGCAGATTAGAAAGTGATTCACGTAATTGTGAATGGCGAAAAAATTACGTGTATGAGAGTGCGTAAGTAAGATTTTTGTGTAAGTGGGTGTGCGTAAGTCGATTTTTTTGGTTGATTTTTTATCTCTTTATATTTCCTTTCGTAACAAAAACGGATCAAAAAAACTTTAAAATTTATTTAAACTTAAGATTTAATCCCGAAAAAAAAGCAAAACAAAATTGTAAAATTTCGCTGAACTTTAAATTTGGCTTAAAATTTTGTAAGTTTTTTGAAATTTTAGTTTTTGGATTTTTTTTTATATATAAGAGTACCGTGAGTGTGAGTCAACGTGAGTGTGAGTGAAGCTTGTGTGAGTGCACGTGAGTGTGAGTTGTATTAAATTTACTAACGTGATTGTGCATGAGAGTGAGTAGAAAAAATATGCTCGTGAGTTAGTGTGCGTGATTCAAAAATTCCTGTCGTGAGAGTGAGTGAGTGAGTGTGAGTCAAAAATCACTCACGCGCCCATCTCTAATTTCAATATACTTAAGAGCTAAAAATTTGATTCAAAAGTGTTTTATAAAATTTTATGACGATTCTTTTCTTTTACCAAGTAAACCCTCTAACTCTCGTTTTAAGGGGTAATTTTTTAAAAGAAATACATAAAAGTGTATAAAAGAAGAGGGTTAGAGTGTTAAATATTTTACGAATATTTAGTACATTTAATTTTACTGGGGGTCGTCAAAGGCAAAAATTCCGTCCAGAATAAAGAAAATGCTTAAAAAAATAAAGTTTAAAATTTTTTTAAAATATCAAAAAAATATACAGCTGCGGTCAAAAAAATAGCACCAGGATAAAACAGAATTTTCTTCGTTGGTTTCTTTTTAACAATTTCAACTTATGTCACTGATAACGTGTCATAAGATACTTACAAGAGTGTGAAACGATATTACATAAGAAAAGGCTAATTTGGTTTTTTATTTTATTAAAAATTTTCAGAGTTTTTAAAAAAACTTTAAAAAGACTCAGTCAAAAAAATAGCACCACAGTACTTTTTGTATTAAAATTAAGTTCTTAAATTTGAAAAACGAATGGATTATGAATTCAGCATTGTTGTAATATCCTTATATATATATAAAAATGACATGTTAGTTTGTTTGTTTGTATGTTTGTTTGTTTGTGTCGCTTTCAGAAAAAAACTACTGAACCGATTCAAATGAAATTTGGCATGTAGATAGAGAATTTTCTGGAATGAAAAATGCGACCAATGGCATCTCGATTGGATGCCCCGCCCCCTTTTACGCCCACTTTTTGTGAATTTCAGATTTTTTAATATATTTGGATGTTTGTTACTGTATTTGGATGTTTGTTACTATATTTGAATGTTTCTTACCGATTATCATGAAATTTTCCATCCCGCATCTTGATTGGAAGCCACGCCTCTTTTACGCCCACTTTTGTAAATTCAAGGCTTTTCAATACATTTGCCTGTTTGTTACAATATTTGGTTGATTGTTACCAATTCACATGGGATACATATAGCAATTTTGTGGAAGTGAATATAGGCCTTACCGCATTCGGATTCGATGCCCCGCCTTTTTTACGCCCACTTTTTGTTAGTTTATTCCGTTTTCACGCCAAAACGATGTAACGAATTCAAAAGGAATTTGGCATACAGTGAGTTTTCTGGAATGCAATAGTGGCTTTACGCCCACCTTTTTTATAAATTCGACATTTTACAATATATTGGTTGTTTGTTTTCTTTAACATTCCACTTTATATATGTAAAATATCTTTCTTGAATTATCCTTATCCTTATATATATATAAAAATTACATGTTAGTTTGTTTGTTTGTTTGTGTCGCTTTCAGAAAAAAACTGCTGAACCGATTCAAATGAAATTTGGCATGTAGATAGTACGTTTCCTGGAATGAAAACTGGCACCAATGGCATCTCGATTAGATGCGCCGCCTCCTTTTACGCCCACTTTTTGTGAATTTCCGATTTTTCAATATATTTGGTTGTTGTACTATATTTGGATGTTTGTTACCGATAAACATGCAATTTGGCATACTAATAGGGCGTTTTTGCAAGGAAATATATGCCATCCCGCATCTTGATTGGAAGCCACGCCTCTTTTTACACCCACTTTTTGTAAATATATGATCCTTACAAAGGGGCGTGGCATTCTTTGGTTTTTCTGTCTGTCTGTACCGATTTACATTAAATCTTCACCACAGATAGTACTAACCGAGACGGGAACTATAGGCCATAAGAGAGACCGATCTGCCAAGTGGGCGTAAAATGCCACGCCCCTTTGTATTATATTGAACATTATTTCTGCCTTTTCAGCAATTACACTTAAACGGCTGAACCGATTTTAAAAAAAATTTCACCACATACTACTAATCCAAGCGGGAAATATAGTTCATAATAGGGCGGCGATCACACAAAGAGGCGAAAATGCCACGCCCCTTTGTACTTCATTGAAAGGTATTTCTATCTGTTCCGTAATCACGCTTAAACGTCTGAACCGATTTTAATGAAAATTTCACCACACATAGTACTAACCCAGACGGGCACTATAGGTTATAATAGGAGGGCGCTCTGACGGATGGGCGTAAAAGTCCACGCCCCTTTGTATTAAATTGAAAGTTATTTCTGCCAGTTCCGTAATTACTCTTAAACGTCTGAACAGATTTTATTGCAATTTTCAACACAGATAGTACTAACCGAAGCGGGAACAATATGCCATATCAGCACGTTATTGGGCAAACGCGTTTTAAAATGCCGCTCTTTGTATTAATTTCAAATTATTTTTGACTGCCATAATAAAGCGCGTTTGGACAAAGAGGCATTAGTTGCATCGCTCTTTTGTACTATACTAAAAGTTGTTTCTGTTAGTTCCGCAATTACGCATCAACGGCTGAATCAATAAAGATGAAATTTTCGTCACAGATAGTACTAAACGAGGCGGGAACTATAGAACATAAAATGAGCGATCGGACAAAGGGGCATAAAATAACACGCCCTGTTAAATTTATTGCACCTCCTTTCTGCCTTTTTCGCAATCACGCTTATTCGGCTTAACTGATTTTGAAGAAATTTCCACAGCAGATTGTACTAACCGAGGCAGGAACTATAGGCCACAAAAGAGTGTGGTTTGACAAAGGGGACCCACGCTATTTTGTATTACATTGAAAGTTATTTCTGCCTGTCCCACAATCAAGCTTAAACGGCTTAACCAATTTTAATGGATTTTTCACCACACATAGTACTTTCGAAACGGGAATAATAAACCATAATAGAGCGTGTTTAGACCACGGGGCGTAAGTTGTCACGCCCCTTTGCACCACACTGAAAGTTATTTTCTGTCTGTTCCGTAATTACGCTTAATCGCCTTAACTGATTTTAACAAAATTTCAACACATATAGTACTTACTAACCGAGGCGGGAACAATATGCCATATTAGCGCGTGATTGGGCAAAGGCGTGTATTTTTGCCAGTTCCGCAATCACGCAAAAACGGCTGAGCCAATTTTTAATAAATGACTAACAGATGCGGGCCCATATCAGTGTGCGATCGAACAAAGGGACGTAAATTTCCACACCCATTTATAATATATTGAAATATACTTATTTCTGCCTATTCGTTTATCACGCTTAAACGTCGAGTACTAAACAAGGCGGGAATTAAGGGTCATATCAGCGCGCGATCGGACAGAGGTGGTGTAAAGTAATGCGAAATTGAAATTTTCACCAGATGGAGTGCTAACCGAGAATGCAGCCATAGGGCATTACAAACTGTTATTCATTATATAATATTTTTTTCAACCCGGGCAACGCCGGGTGCGAAACAGCTAGTCTTTAAATATTAAAAAAAAAATTGTCGAGTGCTCATTGTTGACAATTACCTCTGTACAACGTTTTTGTACCGAATTCGCGAGATTTTTAGATCTTTAATTCGAAATTCAGTTCCAGAGTTGCTGAAAAGCCACCCAAAGAGCTTCATTACAAGTTGGTTGTATTCGAGGCATACCCTTCTCTATATCTGTCCATCAACTATCGATTTGGTCTAGATCTGGGGACTGACCAGGCCATTCCATCACGTTTACTTTATTGTCCAGACCCAATTTTTTGTCAATTTCCCGTCATGCTTCGGGTAATTGACGTGGTAAAAGACCTAAATTAGTGGCATTTGCTTAGAAACTTATTGCAACATTACTTTCTGGAGGATATAAACGTTAAGTGTATATCCACGGTTGTCCTAGTCCAATATGTGAGCCATGGTCCAATATATGAACCCCACTCCACAGTAGGAAAATATCCCCCACACCATAAGCACCATTTAAAGTTATTTTTATTTTGAATTTTGGATTGAATTCCGCGTTTTAGGGTCTTCTGAAATAGGTATGTGATCCCATGTCTCCAAATAAAACAACATTGGATTCATTTGCCCATAGATCATTGATCCACTTTTAAGCTGGTCATTCTGAGTTACTGTTAGCAAACTTCAAAGGACTTGCAACATGCTTAAGTGAGAGTAGGCGCACTTTTCCGAATCTACAAGCGTTAATGTTGTTGTTTTGTAATCTTTGACGAACATTTTCGCCATTTGCTGTCCTTTTTTAGCTCTGGAGCTGCCGTAAATGGGTCTTTCTTCCATTGTCTTTACAAACACCTAACCACTAATGGTGACAAACGTCGCTTGTGACTAAGTTTTTCAAGCTCTAAAGTTAATTTTGTTGAATTTCCAATCATTTTATAAGCGCTTCTAACCAATTTTCCTTTTTCAGAATATGGTTTATGTTCAGAAATCATATTTTTTACAAAAGAACGTTTTTGAGGAGTGTAATTCTTTCCACGTCATATTTTTATGAAAATAAATATGAAATCTTGTAATGAATTAAATTTTTTTATAAATAAAAACTATCTTCCTTTAGTATTTAACACTTTTATTTTAATAATTAAAATATTATTAATTTTTTTAAAGAAATTTTGTAATTCGGTGCTATTTTATTGACTGCACTGATTCGGAGTTTTTTTAAAATATCGATCATTAAAAAAGAACCGTCCAAAATTTTTGGAAAAAGTAAAAACATTTAAGTGGTTTAGACTTAGTATAAGAATATTGCATATTTACTTTAAACGAATACGCACATAATATTTTGTTTTAATTGAATGAATAGAGATTTTGTCATTGGTGCTATTTTTTTGACCGACACTGTATAAGGACTTTTGTCATTAACTTTTAACGCTTGTGATATTTTACTAGTTTCGCAATAACATTTTTATTTGTAAACTAGGTGGTACCTGTGAATGTAGATATGTTAAGGGAACCATAATGAGTAATTCTGCAAAGGCACAGCGCAAATAGTCTCATTATCTCATGGTAAGGAACGTGCAAAGTTTAAAAATGTAAAAAAATCGCTTGATACTCTCATGAAATTTTTCGTTCAAAGTTCCATATTGTTGGGTGCGTTAAAGCTATTGCTCCAAATTAAATACCGTTTAATCAGTAGACTTTGGCAATTATTTGGTGTAGGTTCAGTGGATGTGCCATCAATAAGAAAAAAGTTACTTGGACCTAAATCTTTGATACCAATTTTTTTCAATTTTCAATTTTTCGGGGTTTTTTGATTGTAGCTTTTGGTGCAAACTGTAATTTTAAAATTCAAATACACATGGTAAAAGCCCTTGTAAATATGCACAATCTGAGACTGATTCGAGTGATGTGCTCGCAATGGTTACGAAGCTGCAGCTCTCCAAAGACGGGAAGAAAAAACGTGAATTTTTTAAAAAGTCTGTTTTTTGCGAGGCACACTCCCAGTTTTATTCCGAATGGTTCCGAATGCTTTGTGAACTTTATAATTTACCATTTCCCACTTGATTTACAAACGCACCCAAAAAATATTCAATTGCAAAAATTTTATGAACTTTTTAAATTTTTTGCAAAATTTCGATATTTTAGTTTTTCATTATTTGACAGCCAAATGAGCATGGCTGAAAGTTGAACATGTAGAAACAATGGTATGTGAAAATATAATAAATCATGGAAAGCAACATTGATCAAAAGTTAATATTGGCGAATTCCGCGGTGTTTTTCAGTTTTCACTTTTTTGTAAGGCACATCCAGGCCGCTTATAGAAATTGGTCGGTGAAAGGCGCGTTTGGTAGTCTTTTTAATTCTCTATCTTCAATTAATTCGCACCCGAAAAAATTTAACATTTAAGCGGTTTTTCGGTGGTTTTAAATTTTTGATACCTTTAAATTTAATGGTTATATAAAATCTTACATTACTTAAATAAAGTAGAAAAGAAATGTATTTTGATAGATTTTGACATGTCTTATTCAAATAATATTTCAAAATTAGTCCATTGATTTTTGCAGTCGCGAAAATCGCGAAAAATCGCTAAAATTTTTAATAACCTTGATAAAATTAGTAATAACGTTAAAATATTTCGTGATAACCTTAATATTAGCATTATTAATCATACTTTGAATAGTTTCAATATTCAGTGAAGGACAACACTGTAAAATCAGACATTTAATATTAAAAAAAAAAATAAATTCAAAATTGTTAAATTTTTTTTTTCAAAAATGTTCCCTTTAAACCACTGCTGTTTCTCACCTATTAGAGATAGAATAATGGTGTTAACTTAGAATTTGTTGAGATTTTGTTAATGCATTTGGTAATATTTTTCTAAAAAAAAATAAAACCGCTGGAAACATTTTTATTTCCAAAATATTGGAAAATGTGCCAAAAAAAAATTGGTTAAATGCAAATATCTCGATATTTAGCAAAGATTTTATGCATGTTTGAATATGTATTTTAGCTCTAGGTAAGCATAATACAAAATGGTACGTTTGGTTAACTTCGGATAAAAAATGTAATTTTGAAAATTTTTTTAAAAATTTTAACTTTAAACCGCCATAGTTTTGGGTGCGATCGCTCAAATTAATGCACGCGGACGGATTTGAATTACTTATTTATAATGTTACTAGCTTACCATCCCGGTACTTCGTTACCGGTTGTATTGAATACCGAATAATATAAAGATCAGGATTACTCTATCGATTTAATAAAAATATTCTACATAGTTTTTGTTTTATTTACTTGTGGACGTTTAAGTCTTTCATAAAATAATATTTTAATGAATAATTTAAACAATAAAATTTGAATAACTTCGCTGGTACGTCATCATGCTCGTTTCGGTAAAAAAAATTATTGACAATTTTCGAGCCCTTATATCGGGTTTGAAGATTTTGAGTGAATAAATACTTCAGTGAACAAAAAAAATTGGAATAAAAATAAGTTTGAGTAGAAAAACATATAGAGAGAACAAATATGGAGCCAAAAAAGTTAAATACGTAAAATTTAAGTAAAATATCATTCCATATTGTTCCCAGCTCTATTCCACTTCGTTCCCCGTTCTATTCCATTTCACTTCCAAGTCCATCTCCTTTCCTCCATGTAAGTTTTATTCCTCTCCGTATAATATGCGTTAAAAAAATTAAAAAGTTCTGTTGTCTTTATATTGTAGATACGAAAAGTACCATTTTACACCACTGTTACCAGGTACCCATTTTTTCCCTAAAATTTGAAAATATGTCCTTGTCTTGGGTGTTTTTTCTGTGGCTTTAAGTTCAATAGTTAGATATCTCAAAATAACCATTTGCCCCCTTTTCCCCGTAAAATTATATTTTCCAAAAACTGTTTTTTGTGCTAGGTGATCCTTTATTTAAAACATCAAGTTTCTGAACCATTATTTCAAGAAATATAAGAATAACCAAATTTGCACTTTTTATCCCCTTTACGATCGATCGCGACCCTTAGAAACAGAATTCCAAAAATAACTTTTTAAAGCATTCAAAATTTCAGTGCCTAGGATAATTACTTATGAAATATAAAAAGTATCAAAAAACACTTTTTTACAGCTCTAGAAACAGAATTTTTTGAAAATACTTTAGCAGAATGTTTTTTTTTCACCGAAGTCCCCTACATTCCAAAATTCAAGCTTCAACGGTCATTATTATAGGAACAAAAAAAAGTACCAAAAGTACACTTTCTTACCCCCGTTAGAAACGAAATTTCAAAAAAAGTATCTCTTTCAGAAGGTTTTTTTCTTCACCGAAAAATCCTACATTCCTTTTTATAAAAGGTACTTTTTATAGAAGGTACTTTTTATAAAAGGTACTTTTTATAAAAGGTACTTTTTATAAAAGGTACTTTTTATAAAAGGTACTTTTTATAAAAGGTAGTTTTTATAAAAGGTACTTTTTATAAAAGGTACTTTTTATAAAAGGTACTTTTTATAAAAGGTACTTTTTATAAAAGGTACTTTTTATAAAAGGTACTTTTTATAAAAGGTACTTTTTATAAAAGGTACTTTTTATAAAAGGTACTCTTTATAAAAGGTACTTTTTATAAAAGGTACTTTTTATAAAAGGTACTTTTTATAAAAGGTACTTTTTATAAAAGGTACTTTTTATAAAAGGTACTTTATATAAAAGGTACTTTTTATAAAAGGTACTTTTTATAAAAGGTACTTTTTATAACAGGTACTTTTTATAAAAGGTACTTTTTATAAAAGGTACTTTTTATAAAAGGTACTTTTTATAAAAGGTACTTTTTATAAAAGGTACTTTTTATTAAAGGTACTTTTTATAAAAGGTACTTTTTATAAAAGGTACTTTTTATAAAAGGTACTTTTTATAAAAGGTACTTTTATAAAAGGTACTTTTTATAAAAGGTACTTTTTATAAAAGGTACTTTTTATAAAAGGTACTTTTTATAAAAGGTACTTTTTATAAAAGGTACTTTTTATAAAATGTACTTTTTATAAAAGGTACTTTTTATAAAAGATACTTTTTATAAAAGGTACTTTTTATAAAAGGTACTTTTTATAAAAGGTACTTTTTATAAAAGGTACTTTTTATAAAAGGTACTTTTTATAAAAGGTACTTTTTATAAAAGGTACTTTTTATAAAATGTACTTTTTATAAAAGGTACTTTTTATAAATGGTACTTTTTATAAAAGGTACTTTTTATGAAAGGTACTTTTTATAAAATGTATTTTTATAAAAGGTACTTTTTATAAAAGGTACTTTTTATAAAAGGTACTTTTTATAAAAGGTACTTTTTATAAAAGGTACTTTTTATAAAAGGTACTTTTTATAAAAGGTACTTTTTATAAAAGGTACTTTTTATAAAAGGTACTTTTTATAAAAGGTACTTTTTAAAAAGGTACTTTTAATAAAAGGTACTTTTTATAAAAGGTAATTTTTTACCCTTTTTACCCCTGTAGAATAAACATTGGCAAAAACACAGCCTTTGTGGATCTATATTCCGGGAGGTGAACATACAGTACAAATTTCAAGTCGCTATGACCATTATTTTAGGAGATAAAAAAAGTACCTAAAGTACAGTTTTTTACCCTTTTTACCCCCTTACAATCAACATTGGCAAAAGTCCAGCCTTACAGGATCTACATTCCGGGAGGTGAACATACAGTCCAAATTTCAAGTCTCTATGACCATTATTTCATGAGATATAAAAAGTACCAAAAGTACAGTTTTTTACCCTTTTTACCCTCTTAGAATCAACATTGGCAAAAGTCCAGCCTTACAGGATCTACATTCCGGGAGGTGAACATACAGTCCAAATTTCAAGTCTCTATGACCATTATTTCATGAGATATAAAAAGTACAAAAAGTACAGTTTTTTACCCTTTTTACCCCCTTAGAATCAACATTGGCAAAAATCCAGCCTTAGTGGATCTATATTCCGAGAGGTGGACCTACAGTCCAAATTTCACGTCTCTAGCTTCAGCGGTTTGGGCTGGGCGATGATGAGTCAGTCAGTCAGTCAGTCAGTCAGTCAGTCAGTCAGTCAGTCAGTCACGTTACTCTTTTATATATATACAGCTTTACCACAAGAAAATAAAATAAATTTAAAATGAGCTTTTAATTTTATTTCCATACAAATTGTTTTTGTTTTTAAAATCGACTTTCAAAAAATGTATTGAAAATTTGAAATTTAAAATAAAACTTTTGTTAAAATAGACTTTTTGTTTTCTTGTGGTAAGGGCCATAGATTTACCAACAAAGTCTTATCAATGTGCCACGAAAAAAAAATCGCAATTTTTTTTTTCCTAAATATTAAAAGTTAATGACAATTGCTCATAAATATGTGCGAATTTTACAAATTAACTTTTTTTTAAGCATTTTACATAGGCCAAATGCACTTTTTGCTTTGGACAACTCTAGTAAAATTTAATGCACAAATTATTTGTAGAACATGTTAACCCTCTAACTGCCTTCTTTTATACACTTTTATGTATTTCTTTTGAAAAATTACAAAAATTATCCCTTAAAACAGGAGTTAGAGGGTTAACTTGATCAAAGAAAAGAACAGGTAAAAAATTTTATAAAACACATCTGAAGATAATTTTTAGCTCAGAAGTATAATTAAGCTATTTTTTCGTCTTATTTAATGCTGCAATGCAAAAATAAAAATATGGCGGTTCTTTTCTTAGAGCATATTAACCCTCTTACTACCATTTTTAAGGGGTCAAGTTAATCTTATTTCAAAAATTAAACACAGAAATCTTATAAAACGTCCTAAATGGGTTAAAATGTCAAATTTTATGAGGAAAATATTTGTATAGTAGAACTTTTTAACCCTTAAAATGTACGTTTTATTAGACTTCATTGTTTAATTGTTGAAAATGACCCCTTAAAATGAAAGTTAAAGGGTTAATATGTTCTAGGAAAAGAACCGTTATACAATTTTACTACCAACTGTATTTTTAAGCTTACACTCAAAAGAAAAACTCTGTCAAAAAATCTGTAAAACGACTTTCATTTTGAATTAGCAATCTTTTAGCAGATTGTTCTGCTGAGAAGGATATTTTTAGTAAAATCTCTGTCATTCAGTTTAGGAAAATAACAGACATTTTACTATGTTTATACTGATTTTGTTTGCTGAATTTCATTATTTTTTCAAGAAATTTTTTTATATAAAAAAAAAAAGCAGAACAGATTGTCAGCAGATTGCTCTGCTGAAATCAGCAGATTGTTCTGCTGAAATCAGCAGATTATTCTGCTGAAATCAGCAGATTGTTCTGCTAAAATCAGCAGATTTTTCTGCTAAAATCAGCAGATATTTCTGCTAAAATCAGATTTCTCTGCTGTCGAACAACACACATGTTTAATAACTAAAACGCCAGATAAAAGTATAAGCTTCCGTTGCCTAGTGGTTAAGAAGTATACTTTCAAATCGGAAGGTGGCGAGTTCGATGCTGGCTGGCGGCGTATGTTTTTTTTTTTGTTATATTTATTCACCTCTTATGACAGATATTTAGGAAACCGTGTCTGCTAAAATCAGCAGATTTCTCATATGGCTCAAAATGGGTGTATTTTCAGCAGATTTTTCTGCTGATTGGACAGAGAATTTATTTTGAGTGTAGATATGCATTAATTATAGTTCTTTGAAGTTTTCAAAATGCCTTTGATAAAAAAATTTTAAATTTCAGTGGGCCATAAAAAAGAAATTCAAACTAACTTTTTCAAAACCCTTTGGTGATTTTGTTTATTTAATAGCCAACTTTCATTGATTGACATTGAAACCATTGAGGCTCAAGTCGATGACCCAAAATTTGTTGCACAGTGTTATAAAACTAAAAAGAAAGCCATTTAATGAAATTATTACTTAAGAAACTAGATGCAATTAAAAAAAAAAGTGTAAAAACAAAAGAAACCATTTACAAAAAAATCTTGTAATATCATACAAACCATTTATGCCTCATCTTCTCATATTAACAGCCACAAAGAAGAATTTTAGCATTTAATTTTTTATTTTAATTTAGAATAAAATCTAAAAGAAATTTTGTAACCAGTTTTTTTTAACCAAACTTTACAACAAGTACGTTTGAAAACATTTCACATTCTAGTTTTTTGTTTATTCTTCTTCTGTTTGTAATCATTGTAGTTGTCATTTGATATTAAACCACAGGCGTATTATATTAACCCTATAAATGGTAGGATTTTTCTGATAGAATTTTTTCTTATGTATTTTTCCTATGAGACCTATGACGTCCACTAGAGGGCTGACCCCCTAGACTGGCATTTTTCTGTATGGCCAAAAAAAATTTTCTCCAATTTTCAAAGTCCGGGCATTTTTTTATTCTACTAGGACTAAAACGGATGTTGTACAAATTTGAGGTCAATCGGATTAAATTAACCCGTGGCGCCCGGCGGTCAAAGTTTTGGATTTTTGAAAAATTAAAAATTAAAAAAAAAAAAATAAAAAATTAAAATTTTTTTCGACACATCATATTTGTTAATTTTGATGCGGTGAGCACGAATATCAAAAAAAATTAAAATCGGTCGAACGGTTTTCGAGATATAGCCATTTGAAATTTCCAAAAAATGGTGGTTTTCCTACGTTCAAGAAATTTTTGAAAAAACATCACAATTTTTTTTTCCTTGGCCATTTCATAGAGCTTAAGACAATCTTTCATTTAAATATAATTTGAGCCAAATCCGATCATATTATCCCGTGGCGCCCTTCGGTCAAAGTTTTTCTTCCCTAATTTTTCCATTTTTTTACTTTGCCATATCAGAATAAAATTATGTGAATAACGTCCTTTAAAAACTTAATCAAAATATTTTGATGAACATTTTTAATGATATTGAAGGAAAAATTTTGGAAAGGACGTAACTAACCTCCTTTATCCTGGTATGTATATATATATATGGGGCATTCCATGTCAAATCGGACACTTTGAAAATTTTTTTTTTTAGATTTTCCCAATTTGTTAACAGTTTTAAGTACCCTTCGAAAACTCCTTCGTGGTAAATTTTCAGATTTTTTGATGACCCGTTGAAAAGATATCGAATTTTTAAAAATTGGTAGTTTGTTCCTTTACTCAAACTTCTTTTACACATAACTTCTTCAATAACGGTCCAAATTACAATTTTTTCTTTTAAAATTTTTGTTTTTTTACGTACTTTTAAAAAAAAATCCTAAAAAATTCTTACAAGCGCTCTAGAATGTGATTTTTAAGTTTTAAAATTTAAATCTTATTTTTGAAAATGTTTGTACTCTTCGATTTTTTTTTAATTTTTTTGTGTAAAACTTCTCTTGATTCTACAAATTTTTTGCCCAGGAGGATCGTGGGATAACGATTATTACTACTACTATTTTTTAAAATTTTTTGAAAAAAATTTATTGGAATTTTTCAATTTTAAAATCATTTCCACTGCTCCAATGGTGCGTCATAGAGGGGTCATTTATAAGACCGACCCCCATTAATTTTTACTTCTTAACATTTCTTTGAAACAAACTAATACCCTATCTCCAATTTCCAAGGGGGCTCCCACACAAAACGATTTTTTTTTTTAAATTGGCTCCAACCGCTCTAACTGCCCTAATAGTGCCTTTAGAGCAACAAAATGTATGACCGACCCACAATATATTTTTAGTCTAAACATTTTCTCTGAACACACCTACCCTCTATCTCTAATTGTTAAGGCGGTCCCCATACAACTTTTTTTATTTTTTGTAAATTTGTTTTATTTAATAAGCTTCTACCGGTCCAATGGTGCGTCCAAAAGGGGTCATTAGTGAGACCGACCCCCATTTATTTTTACCCTCCAACATTTTTGTAAAACATACCACAGCCCTATTTCCACTCGCTAAGTAGGCTTCCATTCAAAATTACCTTTTTATAAAATTTGCTCCAACTGTTATTTGTGTAGGAGCCTACTTAGGGAGTGGAGATAGGGCGTAGGTATGTTTTAAAAAATGTTGCAGGGTAAAAATAAATGGGGATCCGTCTCACTAATGACCCCTCTCGGACACACCATTGGACCGGTAGAAGCTGATTAAATAAAACAAAATTTACAAAAAATAAAAAAAATTGTGTGGGGACCGCCTTAACAGATAGAGGGTAGGTGTGTTCAGAGAAAATGTTTGGGTTAAAAAAAATATTGTGGGTTGGTCATACATTTTGTTGCTCAAAGGGCACTATTAGGGCAGTTAGAGCGGTTGGAGCAAATTTTAAAAAACGTCGTTTTGTGTGGGAGCCCCTTTAGAAATTGGAGATAGGGTATTAGTTTGTTCCAAAGAAATGTTAAGACGTAAAAATTAATGGTGGTCAGCCTTATACATGACCCCTCTATGACGTACCATTGGAGCAGTAGAAATGATTTTGAAAAATTACAATAAATTTTTTTCAAAAAAATTTAAAAACATAGTAATAATCGTTATCCCACGATCCTCCTGGGCAAAAAATTTGTAGAATCGATAGAAGTTTTACACAAAAAAATTTAAAAAAAAAATCGAAGAGTACAAACATTTTCAAAAATGAGATTTAAATTTTAAAACTTAAAAACCGCATACTGGAGCGCTTTTAAGAATTTTTTGGGTTTTTTTTTTTAAAAGTACAAAAAAAAAACCAAAATTTTGAAAAAAAAAATTGAAATTTGGACCATTATTGAAGAAGCTATGAGTAAAAGAAGTTTGACTAAAGGAACAAACTACCAATTTTTAAAAATTTGATATCTTTTGAACGGGTCATCAAAAAAATCTGAAAATTTACCAGGTAGGAGTTTTCGAAGGGTACTAAAAACTGTAAACAAATTGGGAAAATCTTAAAAAAAAAAAATTCAAAGTGTTTACATAGAATAGAACTCGGATTAATTTTTATTAAAAAATAAAATTTTTTTATTCGACCTTTAAAATATTATATTTTGAGTAGGTTTTTTTTCTAGCTCTAGGTCATTATTATCTTTACTAATTAAAACTATGATATTCTCATATAATAATTTTCAAGAAAACTATTTTTCTGTTTTAAAATTATTTATGTTGGTCTTTTTAGCAAGACTTAATCGACATGTGTTTCGGTATTTGTCAGATCCCGTTGTCAAGATTATTTAGCAAAAATAAAGACCCTATACTACAATATATGACCTCGAGCTAGAAATAAGAAACCTACTCATAATATCATAGAATATAATATTAAAAAAATATATATTTTGTTTTCTTCCATTGCAGCTTTAATGGTTTAAAATAAATTTAAGCCCATTATAGTCTATTATAGATTTGAAAGTTTAGAAAATAGTACTGCATAAAAATTCAATACATACATGACCACTATCCTATTTTTGTAATGCGCTTTATGGAAAAACTTCTGCTAAACTGGTATACATAGCAAAAAAAATAAAAAGGGAGGTTTGCTGCTATGCTTAAAGTGTATTTGTCTAGTGAATGTATAAAATTCTGTTCTATTGTTCCTTTTATTTTCTTCAGTTTTATCTAAGAGGTTATTGCTTTTATTATTTATTTTTCTTCTTGTTTTTATTATTTATACATTTAAGATGCAACGCAGCAGCATTTTTTTTTTTTTTTTTTTTTTGAGGCAGGTTAGTTGTTTGTTATGTTTGAACTTCTTGAATTGTTGTAAGCTCAGATTACATGTTTGGTGGCTTCATGTATATGATCTTTATTCTTGTTGTCTCTGTATTCTATTATTTAGTTTTTCATCTAGTTGCTTGTTGCAGATGATGTAGCTAACGATTTGGGATGTTATAAAAGGGTTGGATGGCTGTGTCATGGTCAGCAGTTTCCTTTAACTGTCCAACCAGTGTAGTTCTAAAATTGGCAAAGTGATAAAGAACAAAATAAAAAATTGTGTTAATTTGGATAAAGTGAAAATTGAATTCTTAAAACATTTAACTAGAAGACTGATATAAAAGTACAATTTATTTTAAGTGTAGAGAAGGTAAGTTAAAGTTACAAAAAAAATAATAAGCAAAAAAATTAATAACAAATCCAAGTATAAAAATGTTTTAAAGTTTGTGTCTTAAGTCTTTTGTTTGCAAATAATAAACACTCATAAAAATATGTTAGTATTCCTTACAAAAAAGTCTGTTACCATTACTAATAAAATTTTCAATTTGTGCCCGATAACTTTTTCAGTTACCATTACAAACTTTGGTTTTCAAAAATTAGTAATCTTAAAAACCACTAAAAAAATTAGTATAACTAAATTTTTTTGTAAAATTTTTGTAAAATGAATTTTAAAATCCGGTTGGAAAAATAAATATTTTTTTTTTTAATGTAAATTGTTTATTTATAATTTTTATATTTTTTTAACAATGCGTATACTGTGCGCTTGGTGATTGTCATCAATTATTACTCATTTGTTGTTAGAGTTTTTAGAAATCTGAAATATGTAAAAAAAAACATTAACACAAAAATATTTGTAATACAAAGAATACTTACAACATAAAATTGATGTTTTCAAGAATAATCAAATGAATTTTTGCTAGGTAGAAGTTTTTATTGTTGTGTAAACTGAAATAAAAAATTATTTTTGAATGCAAAATATATTTACATTTGTTTTACTTAGGTACCTCTCGTGATCATATTTCCTTTTGTGTACTGAAAAAAAAAAACGTATATTCTTTGAATAAAAAAAAACCCTTAAAATATTTCTACCTAGTATTTAATTTTTTGTGTATATTTACATATTGTTTGTTTGTTTCCTTTTGCGATGCGTCGGGTGATCCTCATTGCTGGAATGTTTCTTTTTGACTGAGAAATAAACAAATTCACAAGACTCTTGTGACAAGAGCACTGAAAACAAAATTGTTTGCGCTACTCTTCGTAATATAAAATCTATCCCTTATGAGAATAATCACAATTGGAGCGGGAAGCGAAAAAACGCAATTGTCCTCATAAAAATAGAATTGAATCTATTTTGGCGGAAAAACGCGGCGGATTTTGTTGTCATATAAAACGTATGTGAACAGTTGCGGAAAAACGCTTCCCGCTCCAATTGTGATTATTCTCTATGTATACGAGAGAAAAAAAAATCTCTTGTGTGCAAAGAACACTGTTGCCAAGTTGGAGGTTTTCCCGCTAAATCTAGCGCTTTTTGTTAGGATTTAGCGGGGAAAAATTGATTTTAGCGGGAACGGTGCTTTAGCGGGAAAATCTAGCGCTTTTTATTTGGATTTAGTGAGTCAAATTTAGAGGTTTTTTCCAATTTTTCTTTTTTTTCAATCGAAAAAGCCAAGTTTGTCGAATTTTAGCGCTTTTTTTGTAATTTAGCGGGAAAATTTTGTATTTTCCCGCTAAAATTTTTTCGACCGTTTCTTGCGCGTTTTTAATGAAAATTAAATTTTCGTAGAAAAAATAATTTAGAGGTTTTTTTTTAAATTTTTCTTTTTTGTTTAACAAAAATGCCAAGTTTTTCGGTTTTTAGCGCTTTTTTTTTGTAATTTAGCGGGAAAATTTTAAATTTTCCCCGCTAAATTAATTTTTGGCGGTTTCTAGCGCTTTTTTCGTGAAATTTAGAGGTTTTTGGTTAAAAGTAGTTGGCAACAGTGGCAAAGAAGAAAATATCACTGTTGCCAATTTGGTGTTTTTCCCGCTAAAACTAGCGTTTTTATTTTGCGTCTAGCGGGAAAAAAAATGATTTAGCGGGCAGCGGGAAATCTAGCGGTTTTTACCAGCCACAACTTAACAATAAAAAAAAAATTAAAATTTTTCACACTTTTGATTTTTTTGTTCGTATTAAAGAGCCGTTTAGATGAACGTTTTTATCGCCATTTGTATATTTGACCTTTTTCGGTTTTTTTACGATTTACGCATATTTAATCAAAATTAACACAGGCATATGTTAATTAGATTAAAGGCATTTAAAATGCCTATCTTCTAGTGCTAATAACATGCCAAAAAAGACTTATTTACAAAAACTTTGGTACTTCCCTC
Organism: Pegoplata infirma; assembly: GCA_963921195.1. Classification (NCBI taxonomy): domain Eukaryota; kingdom Metazoa; phylum Arthropoda; class Insecta; order Diptera; family Anthomyiidae; genus Pegoplata; species Pegoplata infirma. The sequence continues at coordinate 55,983,729 of OY992539.1, forward strand.
AATATGACGAAAAATGTCCATACTAGGACACGTTCTTTACAGACTTGAATAGGTTTTCCAAAGACGTTAGATTAGATTAGATTAAAGAGGCCCTATGCACTGCGACCAGAAAGATCTATTGTGCAGCCTAAAAAGGGTGCCCTAAATGTTCAGGCTTTTAATAAAGCCAAGAATCCTATTCGGCAGAGAGTTCCACACGTCGGTCGGAGATATTAAGTGTCCCCCTAGATGTTGAAGTCTTCTACCAGTCAGTCTTGGGCATGTACAAAGTATATGTTCTGCTGTCTCCTCCTCTATCTCGCAGAATCTGCACGTGTCCGTGTCAGATAGATTTTTCTTCCTAAGTTGGTAACGTAGGTTACAATGTCCAGTTAGGTAGGACGTTAGGATTCGAAGATCCTTTTTGTCTAAAGACAGTAATCGTTTAGATACAGTGCTGGATGGAATTATGAATCTTTTTGCCTGCCGCTGCCCAGCGCAATAGTTCCAATGTTCCATGAACTTAGATTCACTCCATATTTTGAGTCTTTCCCTAACATGTCCCGATGGCAAACCAAAGAATGGTTCAGGGCCAATAAAGGGTCGCCTGGCACCACAATTTGCCAAACAGTCAGCGCGTTCGTTTCCCGTGTGACCCTCATGTCCTGGGATCCATACGAGTGTCAGGTCGTTATGTCGTCCTAGTTCGTTAAGTGACTCAATGCAGTTCATAACCAGTCCGGATGTCACCTCATAAGCTATGAGAGCTTTTAGTGCAGCCTGACTGTCAGACATTATGTATATATGGGAACCATTTGTTTTCCTACGAAGACATTCGGTTACACATACATGAATGGCATATAGTTCCGCCTGGAATATTGATGGGGATTTCCCCATGGGTAGAGCGCGTTGGAAATTTGGTCCGAATATCCCCGCCCCTGTATCCTTATTGGTTTGCTTGGACCCGTCCGTATACCATATTATGGAATTTGGTTCTGGGTCCCAGGTCATGTTTGACCACGCGTTCCGTTCAAGGATTTTAGTGTCAAAGTTCCTGATAAATACTTGTGTCGGTAAAATTCTGTCCATGACCTTCAAAATAGGGTCATCAATGAAGAATTTTGCAATTCTCAAATGTCCCCGTAAGTCACCTTCCTTCATATTACCAAGTTCCGTCAGCCTTAGGGCGCTTTTCAATGCATTCTCCATTACAGAAATGTGTAGTGGTGGAATGTTAAGTAGGGCCCCGATGGCATAAGTTGGGCATGTTTTGCCAGCACCGGTAATGCCAATGCAGACGAGTCTGTAGACTTTATCTAATATAGTTCTGGCTGTACTTTGTTCCACCTTGGGCCACCATACTAGAGCAGCGTATGTTAGCATAGGTTTCACAATAGTGTTGAAAGACCAGAAAATCATGTGCGGTTTCAGTCCCCATGTTTTCCCAAAAAGTCTCTGACAGGCATAGGTAGCTCTTGTGGCCTTTATGGTTAAATTATTTAGATGTTGGTTCCATAACAAGGATTTATCCAATGTAATCCCAAGGTATTTAACCTCATCTGAAAATCCTATAGTTATGCCATTCAAAGTTGGCATGGTAAGTCCTAATTTTCTTTTTCTAGTGAACGGTACTAGTATAGTCTTGGATGGGTTAATTGATAACCCCTTTGACTGACACCAATTTTGAGTCATATCGAGAGCTTGTTGCATGCGGTCCGAGATAGTCGGCTCATGCCAGCCAGAGACGGCAATAACAAGATCGTCAGCGTAGCCGAAGGTCTTAAAACCAGAGCTATTAAGTTCCTCAAGCAGCTCATCTATGACCAAAGTCCACAACAAAGGTGATAATACACCACCTTGTGGGCATCCCCTTGTAGCGTTGATGGTCATAGATGTGCCGCCAAGATCAAACGTAATCACTCTGGATGTTAACATCTCCAGAGTCCAATTTATTATAAGTTTAGGAATATCCTTTCTTATCATAGCTTTCTTAATGGCATCATAAGATGTATTATCGAAAGCTCCTTGTATATCGATAAAGGCACAGAGGGCAATTTGTTTTGCTTCTATGGCCTTTTCAATCGTTCTGACAACATGATGGACTGCAGTTTCAGTAGATTTACCCGATTGATATGCAAATTGAAACCTATGTATCGGTTTGCTATTCAAACAGGTTTCTCTGATAAAGCAGTCCAATAGTTTTTCCATAGTCTTAAGGAAGAATGAGCTGAGACTTATTGGCCTATATGATTTAGCCAGTTGTTCAGATTTCTTCCCTGCCTTAGGTATAAATACCACTTTTACCTCTCTCCAAGGTTCCGGGACGTAGCCAAATAGAAGGCTAGATCTAAATAATCTAATCAGTTGAGGAATGATGATATCCATTCCCCTCTGAAGTAGACATGGGTAGATCCCGTCCGGACCCGGTGATTTGAAGGAGGAAAACTTGCTGATCGCCCATCTAACTCGTTCACTTCTGAAAATGTTGTTCGTTAAGCGAATATCACGACCAGTCAAAGACGGAGTTCTTGTAGCTGGTAATGGTTCACTAACGGACATGCATCCTGGAAAATGAGTTTCCAAAAGAAGTTTACAAGTTTCAAGAGGAGATTCAGTATAAGACCCATTTTGTCTTTTTAAAGTACATAGGCCATTTGAATGGTCTTGAGAGAGGGCTTTTTGCAGTCGCACTGCTTCTGGAAGATCATTTATTTTCTCACAGTAGTCGCGCCACGTAGTCCTCTTGGATCGTCTAATTTCCCTATTGTATTCAGTTAGTGCCCTCCTATAGGTGACCCAATCACCTGTTTGTTTGGCCCTATTGAATAATCTCCTAGCCTCCTGCCTAAGCTGTTCAAGACCGTTGTTCCACCATGGAACATCCCTCTTAACCTTCCTGGTCTTAAGTGGACAGCTACTTTCATAAGCTAGTGTCATATTTGAATGCAATTCGATACTTCCCTGATCTATCTCATATGTACTCCTAATGAGTCCGGTCGATTTATCAACGTTAGTATCAAGATTATTACGGTAATTATCCCAGTTAGTTTTCCTAGGATTGCGATAAGTCTGGTCTGATTCCACTGCACTTACCAGATCGAATACCAAATATTGGTGATCCGACATGGACAGTGCATCAGAAACATGCCAGTTTGAGATGGAGAACGCTAGATTAGAGCTAGTCATAGTGAGGTCCAAGACCTCAGATCTGACAGCATTTCTGAACGTTGGTTCATCTCCTCTATTCGCAATGTTAATATTATTGTTAAACACAAATTCTACAAGCGACTCACCTCTTTTATTTATATCCGTACTCCCCCAGTTGGTGTGATTCGCATTTGCATCACAGCAGAGAATCCAGCTCAGATTATTTACTCGGCAATATTCCACGAAGTTTAATACTTCCGTGGTTGGTGCCGTATCAAACTCACCTGGCATATAGGCGGAGGCTAGTACCACCTCGTGATCCCCTGAGAGGGAGGGCACCGTTGCCCTGATTGCCACCAAGTCCCCAAGTATGAACTCTGAAATTGGAAGATATGTTAGATTGTTTCTAATGAAAATGGCCGTTCTCGGCCTCTCGTGGTTTGAGTTGTAAATTAGCTTACCTTTTTGGGCGGTGAGTCCCTTGATGACTCCATTATTGACCCAAGGTTCCTGGATAAAAACGATGTCCAGGCCATCGGTAGTGAACCTTCTGCTGAGCATATGTGAGGCAGCTTTCGCATGGTGAAGGTTCACTTGGAGACACCTAAGGTGCCTGGGTGTCTTACCTTTTGGAGCAGGCATCATGACGGGTGTTCTTTATGGCACGCTTTGCCACCTTCCTTCCTCTATTTGAGTTCAGCAGCGCTGACTCCTCTGTTGAGCTTCTCTCCCATTTGCGAGGTCGTTCTGAGCTCGACCTATGAGATGATTTTTCAATCTTTTTCTCAGGCACAGAAGAAGAACTCGGTTTAGCGATGTCCTTCGAACAGCTGGGTTTTTCATCTGACCGGTTGGTGCTGTGATTAGCTCCATTGCCAGACTTAGCCACAGTTGTCGAAGTAGTCGCCTTCACCGTACTGGCTATCCCGCGCTCGACCTCAGTTTGTGGACGGGTAGGTCTTACCAGCGCTGATCCATAGCCATAGTTCACTTTATGACCTTTCTGTTGAAGTACCTCAGCCGAAATCGGGTCAATTGAGATGGTAAGTTCAACTATACCACCCCTTATGACCCGCTTTAGAACCTTCCAGTACCCAACAGGAAGGTCAACATTCTGGCCCTCGAGTAGACCTAGAATCATCTCGTTGGATGTTTCTGACTTCTCAGGGAAGTATCCAACCACTATACGGGGTTTAGGCACCTGGTCTTCCGCGACAACCTTCAGAACGGCTTCCTTCCAGGGCTGTAAGGTTGGAACATGAGTTCCCAGCCACTCTACCGTTTCCTTGTCGCGACAGACAAACAAAAGCCATCCTGGTTTGAATGTGCAGCTGGAGAAACTTGGTTTTACCACCCCCTTTCTCAGCTCCACAATCTTCAAGAGGACAGCTTGTTGTATGGCCTGTAGCTGCTCATCCGACCACCTCGTGTTTGGAAAATCCGGTGGGATGACTCCAATCTTGGTGGTCGCTACTGCTTCCTTCTACGAGGGTGCCGCCTTCTTCTGCTTTGATGGCATTTGCGAAGTTGATGTCGCTGGCGCCGGCTTAGCTTGGTTGACTTTTGCTACCTTGCGCGGTGTACCATCAGCTTGTGTTTCTGCGGCCCATTTAGATGGACGTTTTATTTCCGGTGGAGTAGATCCATCCGACCTCGCCCTCTTACGTTGTGACAGAAGGTCACGCACCTCATTGCGGGCTTCACGCATCGGCTTCTGGCAAAGCCTGCGAGCCGTATCGATGTCGATGCCTTCGTTCAGATACTTCCTCAGGCGTATTCGGGCAGCACCGGAGAGCTTAACCCTGTCAGACACGGGGTTTGTCTGCACACCTGGTTCATCTTCAGCTTCGGTTGGTTTAGGCTGGGAGCTCAATAACTCATCCTCTTCGTCCGTTGGGATGCATTGTTCAGCCACATTAGACCTATTGATGGCCTCTGTCTGCTGAACTGCATCCATTTCTTCTTCGGAAATGGTGAGACACGGTATCTCTTGGGTATCCATAAAAAGGTCTACGTCGACCTGCTCTTGCTCATTATTGTTTTTCATAATTAATTGGTTGCTTGAATCCATATCTGTAAGTATAAAAATGTAGGGATTAAAATAAAATGAAGCTAGATAGCAGAGCCCTTTGCTACCAGCCAGCTAATTACAACCAAATTTCGCCAAGAAATGGAGGTCACCGTTCACAGACACGTTAATGTAGTGCCATTCATTCCATGGGCACGGTACGAATTACACCCGGAATTACAGGTTTTTATTGAGTGTCCGCTCTAGATCCGCCATCTTCTGTTAAATAGCAGAGACACCTCCTGCAGGTTGTGGCTCTTCACCACGGATGGTCGGTCACTGAATTCTGAGAGGCTAAGGCTAGTTTCAATAGAATAAGCTATATTGCGCTTCAAGAATCCCTGCAACACTCGCTGCTTCGTCTCCTAAAGACGTTACATTTGATATACATATATGACTAGGTTTCTTTGCATTAGGCGTGACATATGAATTTGGACCACTAAAAAAAAAAATACCTGTGCCTTTATTTTTCTGCTCTTCAAAATAAAACCAATTCCATAAAGACCCGCGGGTAACACTACTGGCCAAACATGCACAGCTTTTCTTCATATTGAGTAAAGTAGCAAAATTTAAGGACATTTTTGTTAATAAGTCGAAAAATATAACTTTTTTGGGACGTTGTTAGCACCAAGAGTAGGTCTTTAAAATAGCTTTTAATTTGGGCAGCTAAAAAAATATATAAACCGGTTTAAAAATACCAGCTCGCTGGCGCCTTGCTTTTGAATTTTTCACATCATAATTTATGTATAAAAAAAATTAAAATCCAAAGACTTTGTTGTATTCTTCTCCTTTGTTATGCTATTTCTTAAAGTTACAAATATTAATTAAACATATATTTGTTAAATGCAAAATAGGTAAGTAAAAACTAGAAAAAAAATTATATTTAATTATAATTTCTTTTTTTCTAGAAAAAATACGAAATTTACAATCTAATTTTGTAAAATTTACAAAAAAAATATCAAAATTTAGTACGATAATTTTTAAAAAATTAACTGAAAAAATTATTAAAAAATCAGTAAAAAATCAATAGTTTGTAACGGGAGTTTACAAAAAAGAACTACTAAAAAATATTTTTTTAGTAAGAATTAGTAAAAAACCTGTAAAGTTAGGTTACAAACCATTTTACAAACTTTTTTACTGACGTATTTTTTTGAGTGAAAACAATAAGAAAAATTCTCCGAAAATTAAATTGTAGTTTAAATTTAAAAAAAAAAAAAAGTTTTAAAAGAACCATTAAAAACGTTGTCATCAACTATGAATACAAATTATGAATTTGAGTGAAAAACACTTTCTTAATGTAATTTTTTTATGGTAAAAAAAATATGTTATTTCAAGTAAAAAAATTGTGTTTAGTAATTTTTGTGCAAAAAAAAAAATTTTGGTTGTCCTAAAAGCAAAATTCATCTAACTTGAAAAATTTTATTGTAAATAAAAAATTTATTTAATAATTTTTGTTCAAAATTAATTTTTTGTAGTGAAATTTTTGTTTGTACCAAAAGAAATTATTTTTTAAAAACACAGAGTATCTAAAATTTTTTACTTGCTTTAGAACATTTTTTCTATCATAGAAAGTTCTTTAAGAATCGATTTCGACAAAAGAGTCTGGCATGTTTTTTTTTGTAAAACCTAAGATATGTATAAAAGTTTGTGTCTTAAGTCTTTTGTTAAAAAAAAGAAAAATAAAAAAACTCTGAAAATTTAATTTCTTTTTGTATTAACTTAACAATGTATAAAAAATAATAAAAGCAATTAAACCAAGCGAGAGTATAAAATTCGGCTTTACAAAATCTTTTATACCCTCCCAAATATAAAAAAAAAAAAACAAGTAGAAAAGTTAAATTCGACTTTGCCGAATCTATGAATACCCTCCACAATGCCTTTTTTAAAGGATAGTACATTTTTTAACGTGAAAAAAAAATAACAAATTTGATTAAAAATATTTTATTTTGAGTAAAAAACTCTTTATTGTCACTTTAAAAAAAAGAAAAATTACTAATATTTTTTTTTGAGTGTAAAATTTTTTTCGAGTTTAATGTTTTTTTTTTATCAAATTCTGATTAATTTTTATTAATAAATAAAAATTGTTTTATTCGACCTTTAAAATATTATATTTTGTGAGGATGTTTATTCTGGCTCGAGGTCATTATTTCTTTTACTAATTAAAACCATGATATTCTCATAGCATAATTTTCAAGAAAATTATTTTTTGTTTTAAATTTATTTATGTTGGTCATTTTTGCAAGACGAGTCTAATGACAAATCGTTTGTGCACAAACTAAAGCATTAATACATATTCGACTCTATCCACAATGTGAATTAGAAAGACGAAGAAATTGTACTATACTAGTAAGTAACGAATTGTCAATAACCAACAAAAATATTTAAAACATTTTACATACGATAGTCCATTGGACTACAACAATATGTTTTTTGTTGTTGTGAATGAAATTATACCATTATTAGGGCTATTCATCACTATGGCGTGCCAACCATTATGCTCAAATTCTGATTAATTTTTATAAATAAATAAAAATTGTTTTATTCGACCTTTAAAATATTATATTTTGTGAGGATGTTTATTCTGGCTTTAAAAAAAAAAAAAAAAAAAAAAAAAGAAAAAAAAAAAATATATAATATTTTAAAGGTCGAATAAAACAATTTTTATTTATTAATACAAATTAATCAGAATTTGAGCATAATGGTTGGCACGCCATAGTGATGAATAGCCCTAATAATGGTATAATTTCATTCACAACAACAAAAAACATATTGTTGTAGTCCAATGGACTATCGTATGTAAAATGTTTTAAATATTTTTGTTGGTTATTGACAATTCGTTACTTACTAGTATAGTACAATTTCTTCGTCTTTCTAATTCACATTGTGGATAGAGTCGAATATGTATTAATGCTTTAGTTTGTGCACAAACGATTTGTCATTAGACTCGTTTGCTACTTTGTAGTATATCGTTTCTATTTTTGCTAAATAATCTTGACAATGGAATCTTGACAAATTCCGAAACACGTGTCGATTAAGTCTTGCAAAAATTACCAACATAAATAAATTTAAAACAAAAAATAATTTTCTTGAAAATTATGCTAAGAGAATATCATGGTTTTAATTAGTAAAAGAAATAATGACCTCGAGCCAGAATAAACATCCTCACAAAAGTTTTTTTTTATTGTAAAAATATTTCTGAGTGAATGCACGTACGTTCATATGTACACAAAATAGTGTAATTTTTGTGTAAAATTTTTTTTTGAATGTAAAATTTTTTTCGAGTGTAATTTTGAAGTTACTAATGCTTTTTAAATTAAATAAGTTTAAGAAGCATTGCTATAAAACTAAACAAGTTTGAAAAGCATTGTTAAGTTATCACCAATGCTTTTAAAACATGTTTAACACGTGGCATTTAATATGAAACCAATCTGAAATTCAGGGTTTTGCTTATAACTTTTGAACCACTGCACTATGGTTCCAAATGCATTTTTTTTGGCAGAAATTAAAAAAACAAAAATTTACAAATTTCCAAAAGCTTATACAGTTTCTCAATGGCAACACTCCAAGCCATTAAGAAAGTATAATGAAAAAATTTTTATGACAATATTGTCAGTCTGCCAGGGTTTCAAAGTTGATAGTTTTAAGGCGTATTATTAAATCGGGATTAAAACCACATTACAATTATACTAACAGCAAATGGGAAAAAATAAAATTATAAAAAGGCTAAAAAGGAAAATTGAAGCCCAAGGAAAGTAGTTCTTATTAAAAACTCCAATTTGTAATTCCATGCATCTTTGGCGTTATTCTTGGGGGTTGCGGTTTTAAGGATTTTGAAGCCAAAATAGCCTATATCTTTCGTGGACAAAAAGTTGTGTTTGGGCACGAACTTGCATGAGTCTTCAAATGTGAAAGTGTTTTCTAGATGGTCTATTTAATACTAAAATTAACACCTAGCCAGCATTTTTCGGCAAACTCTAACAATTGCCATTTGAGTTTAGCACAAATTTCGGCAAAATTTTCGGTTTTTTGCGAGACAAATCTTTAAATTTTTTTTAACTATAATTTTTTTGGCTTTAGCCAAGCTAACTGACTACTAGAAATTTATTATGGTTGATAATTTTTTTTTTTCCAAAAAAAAAAAAAATTTTTTTTCAAAAAAAATTTGCGAATTTTTTTTTTTTTTTAATTTTTTTTTTTTGAAAATCGTTTTTTAATTGCGTAAAGAGTTAAAAACCCATTCCAGATTCAAAACTAGCGACTTTGCTTCATTTTTGGAATTAATGCAAAAAAAAATTGATTTGGGACCATAGTGCACTGGACCGATTAAGCTGAAATTCAATACCAAACAGACCTGGGGAACGGAAAAGATGCACGCCAAGTTTCAGCAGTCTCATTATCTTTCGAAAGTTATCGTGTTTTTTATCTCGTAAATTCGCGGAGAGCCCTTGCCGAAATTTACTCTTTTGCTCATACATAACTTTTGAACCACTGGACTGATTTGGCTGGATACCAACCTGACCAGGTAAATGACCAACATATATGACAAACTTCAGTAGACTCTGTAATGTCTTTCAAAAGTTAGCTTGTTTTCTACGGACGGACTGACAAACAGACAGACGGATGGACAGACGGACGGACATCGCTAGATCGACTTAAAATCGATCGAGGATCATGAACATATATGGGGCATTCCATGTCAAATCAGACACTTTGAAAAAAAATTTTTTAGATTTTCTCAATTTGTTTACAGTTTTTAGTACCCTTCGAAAACTCCTTCGTGGTAAATTTTCAGATTTTTTTGATGACCCGTTCAAAAGATATCGAATTTTTAAAAATTGGTAGTCTGTTCCTTTACACAAACTTCTTTTACTAATAACCAGGGAAACCAAAAATATGCAGTATCATGTTTTATCCTATGCATTTTATTGATAAATGGGTAAGGTATTTATCCGTTTCAGAAGTTTAGAAGAAATCTAGCATCGATTTGTTAGAGCATATTTTTGCATATTTTAGCCTTAAGAGCATAGTTTTGCATATTTTAGTTTTTAGGGCATATTTTAGCATAAGAGCATATTTTTAGAGCATATTTTCAGTTTTAAGAGCATTTTTCCACTTTTTAGAGCATATTTTTACATTTTTAGAGCATTTTTTTTTTTCAATTTTTAGAGCATTCTTTTCCAATTTTTTTTATGACAACATTTATTTTTAAATTTTTTATCCAACAAGGATGTTTTTTTTTTAACAATTACGGAATTATGACAATTGATTCCCCTTTGGCCTGTTCTTGCTTCATATCGGTATATGAAACTATGTTTTCTTTAGATTCAGCAACTTGGTTGAAAATATTAAGGCAAATATTTTTGTTGAATATATTTAACCCTCTAACTATCGCACATAACGGTATTTGGAGGGTCTATTCTCTAACAAATTGTAAAAAAACACAGCAAAAAAGGGGACATAATTTTTTTAAGAGCATATTTTTATTGTTTTTAGAGCATATTTTCCGTTTTTAAGGGCATTTTTTAAGCGCATAAAACGTGTTTTTAGAGCATATTTTTGGTTTCCCTGCTAATAACTTATTCAATAATGGTCCAAATTTCAAATTTTTTTTTCAAAATTTTTGTTTTTTAACGTACTTTTTTAAAACAAATCCAAAAAAATTCTTAAAAGCGCTCTAGTATGCGATTTTTAAGTTTTAAAATTTAAATCTCATTTTTGAAAATGTGTGTACTCTTCGATTTTTTTGAAATTTTTTTGAGTAAAACTTCTATCGATTCTACAAATTTTTTGCCCAGGAGGATCGTGGGATAACGATTATTACTATTTTTTTAAATTTTTTGAAAAAATTTTATTGTAATTTTCCAATCTTAAAATCATTTCTACTGCTCCAATGCGTCATAGAGGGGTCCTTTATAAGACCGACCCCCATTAATTTTTTCGTCTTTGGAACAAACTAATACCCTATCTCCAACTTCTAAGGGGTCTCCCACACAAAACGACATTTTTTAAAATTTGCTCGAACCGCTCTAACTGCCCTAATAGTGCCCTAAGAGCAACAAAATGTATGACCGACTCACAATATTTTTTTAGTTCAAACATTTTATCTGAACTCACCTACCCTCTATCTTTAATTGTTAAGGCGGTCCCCATACAATTTTTTTTTTATTTTTTGTAAATTTGTTTTTTTTAATCAGCTTCTACCGGTCCAATGGTGCGTCCGAGAGGGGTCATTAGTGAGACCGACCCCCATTTATTTTTACCCTACAAAACATTTTAAAACATATCTACGGCCTATCTCCACTCCCTAAGTAGGCTCCCATACAAATAACAGTTGGAGCAAATATTATAAAAATGTAAATAATTTGGACATAATTCCCAGATTTATGGGTATAATGACCATATAATAAATGGATATAATCCCCATTGCAGGGATTATGTCAACTATACTAGTTGGTCATAATCCCAAAAATTGTATAGTTTTGTTTTTTTTTTTTTTGACTGAAAAGTTTTTCTGCGCAGACGGCCTTTGGCCGGGCTTAGGGATTACAAACTTCATGCATTAAACCCATCCTCTCCTCAAAAAACAATGATTATGACAGAAATGGTCCCCATATTATAAATGGGGGTTATGACCGAAAAAATTTTCGGGCGTAATCCTAATAGGGAACGGACATAATCCCCATTGGGATTATGACCGTTTTGGAAATGGTCATAGTCCCCAAAACTTATATGGGGATTATAACCGTGATGTATTCGGTCATAATCCCAATTTCCATTTTGGGGATAATGTCCGTAGGGATTATGTCCTGTCACCTTCCCAATGACTTGCCAATAGACGTATAACGTCTCAATTGGGAGCGTCCGTCATTTCTCGATTTGTTAATAGGGGCACACCACAAGGAGGTGTTCTTTCGCCGCTTCTTTGGAACCTGGCACTGAATTCAATGCTACTCTCTAGAAGCACGTGGTTGTCATGTTGTCGCATATGCTGACGATGTCGCGATAAAGGGTAAAGGGGAAGCATCTGCCAACATTGCGGGACATTCTTCAGGGTTCTCTGAAGGATCTGTCTAAATGGGCAAGAGACTGTGGTCTAGGAGTTAATCCAAGTAAAACAGAGCTTGTTCTATTTACAAGGAAAAATAAGATTCCTGCTTTTGATCTTATTTCTCTGGACGGTACTGAAATCACCTTCTCAGATGAAGCCAAGTATCTTGGAGTATTTCTTGATAGGAAGCTGAATTCCAGGCGTAATATTGAGGAACGGGTGAGAAAAGCAACGATTGCTTTGTATTCCTGTAAAAGGGCCATTGGAAAACGATGGGGTTTTAGCCCTCAAGTCGTTCATTGGATCTATACAGCAGTGGTGCGTCCAATTTTGCTGTATAGAATCATTGTCTGGTGGCCTGCTTTAGAAACAAAAGCGAACTGTGTCTTTATCACGAAGGTACAGAGAATGGCGTCAATGTGCATCACTGGTGCTCTTCGTACTACACCAACGGCTGCATTAGAAATCCTCCTTCACCTGATACCCTTGGACATATTGGGTAGGCAGTATGCGGCTGCGTCGGCAATTCGACTTAATAGCACGCTGCAATGGGGGAGCAGCGATTGTGGCCATAGCGCGATATTGAAGAAGATAACAATACCACAAAATGTGGACTGTGCTCCCTCTTTGAGCCTCTTTGAGCGCCACTTTACCACTATGATACCATCCAGGGAGTCTTGGATGGGGGATACTCCGGGTAGTGGAGCTACCATAAATTTTTACACAGATGGATCGAGGCTGCACGAACAAGTGGGCTTTGGAGTCTATTCGGAAGAGCTTGGGTTGAGCCTGGCTCGTAGATTGCCAGACCACTGCAGTGTTTACCAGGCAGAGATGCTGGCAATAAAGGAAGTGGCTGACTGGTTGAGCTGCAATGTCTTGTCTACAACCGCAGTCAACATCTATACTGACAGTCAAGCCGCGGTCAAGTCCCTGGATTCAATGTTTCTGAAAACAAGATCTGCCCTTAACTGCCGCACGTCTTTAAATGAGATGACCAAGCAGTTTAAAATACGACTCATATGGGTCCCAGGGCACAGAGACATTCCAGGGAATTGCAAAGCCGATGAGCTTGCAAGACTAGGAACTACCTAACAGGTTCCAACAGAATTAGAATGTGTTGGTATGCCTCTAGAAACTTGCAAGCAAAACCTACGGCTTAGTTCTGCGACGGAGACTATTCAAAGATGGGCAAATGACTGGACGTGTGAGACAACAAGACTGAATTGGCCATCTCTTAATCAAGGGCGCACAAGTGAGCTGATATCGCAAGAGGAGAGATTTCGACGGTGGTTTCTATAATTACCGGACACTGTCTTATAGGGAAGCACGCAGAGCGGTTAAACGTGCCGTCGAATGACTTTTGCCGAAGTTGCATGGATGAAGAGGAGTTGGAAACTATCGAACACTTTATTTGCCATTGCCCGGCACTTTCTGGTCATAGACTTGCTTCATTGGGATCTAGGGAGCTGTACGATCTTTCTGATTTGTCGGATGTCAAAATTCAACATCTAAGGAGTTTCATAAGAAGCTCAAACTGGTTTAACGACAGGGACTAGTAGGGAAACCTATTACGATCCCGTGGTATCACAATGGACCTCAGAGTCTACGTGTGTTGACGTAAAACCTCAGCAGCCACTTACAACCTAACCTAACCTTCCCACTGACATAATTCCCATTTCCGTTATGGAAATTATGACCGAAAAAAATTCGGCCATATTTTCCATAAAGGTAGTGGGGAATATTACCGAAAATAATTTGAAGATAAAACCAATAAAAAATATATACATAATTCCCAGATTTATGGAGATAATGACCACGTAACAAATGGCCATAATCCCCATTACATGGGTTATGTCTACTAGATGGTCATAGCCCCAACAATTATATAAATATTTTTTTTGTCTTCAAAGTATTTCTGCCTTTGGCCGGGCTTAGAGATTAAAAACTCCATGCATTAAACCCACCCTCTCCGCAAAAGAAGGGGATTATGACCAAAACTGTTTTAGACTTAGTCACCACAATATGAACGGGGGTTATGACCGAAATAGTGGTCCCAACGGGGAATGTACTAGTCCCCATTGGAATATGACCGTTTTGGAAATGGTCATAGTCCCCACAACTAATATTCGGTCATAAGCCCCATTTCCGTTATGGGGATAATGTCCGTGGTGATTATGTCCTGTTACCGCCTTCGGCCGTGACAGGGGCTAAAAACTACATGCATTAAACTCACCCTCTCCACAAAACATGTCCTAAATTGTTTTGTACATATTCCCCATAATATAAATGGGGTTATGACCAAAAAGTTTCGTTCGTGGTCCCAACAGGGAATAAACATAATCCCCATTGGTATTATGACTGCGTTGGAAAGGGTCATAGTCCCCACAACTAATATGACCGTGAAGTATTCGGTGTCCATGTCCGTAAAGTATTCGGTCATCATCCCCATTTCCATTATGCGGATAATGTCCGTGGGCATTATGTCCTGTCACCAAATAAACCAAGGGCTTAAAGCTAATGATTTTTAAAAAAAAATCATTTTGCAACTAAAATTCAGCAACACTTTTTCTCTATATGCACTATTTCATATTTGTTATTAACTTTCAAACCACTACCAATTTCCTTTAATACAGGCTAATGACCTGAGTAGATTTTCAAGAATAAAAACTAAATATTCTTTTTTTAAATACCTGCTCCTTATCTAGACACATTTAAGCTTTTGCGAATACACAAAAACCAGTTTAGATAAAATAGCCAGGCAACAAAATGTGGCAAGTTTGTAAGAAATGTAGAAAAGTTTTATAAACTTGATTCTTAATCAAGTTTATAAATTTATATAATAGCAAGAAATTAAATAAAAACTGATTCTACCACTATTATATATTTTTACTAGCTAACTCGCCCGGTACTTCGTTACCGGTTAGCTGTCAAAAAAAAAAAACTTTATTACTTCAAATTCTTACTATTTTTTAATTAAACATAAAAATTGTTAGTTTCGACCTTTAAAATATTATATTTTGAGTAGATTTAAAGTTGCAAAAAATTTTATTTTGGCGAAACGATCCCATAGTTCAAACTTTAAGTTTAAAGGAACATTAGTGCATAAGGAACAATATGTACCAAATTGAAGCGAAAATTCAAAAAAAAATTTTCCCAGAATGTAATTTACACAAGTGGATCGTAAAGTACCAATTTTAAGTATTTCTACTTTCTCCCTTTTTTCCCATTAGAAGCAGAATTTTCATAAAAGTACTTATTTTAGAATGTTATTTCCGCGAAAGGATCGTACAGTCCAAATTTCAAGTATCTAGGACCATTAATTCAGTAGATACAAAATTGCCCTACTTTCCCCAATTTCCCCCTTAGAAGCAGAATTTTCTAAAAAAGTGCTTCTTCCAGAATGTTATTTCCGCGATAGGATAGTACACTCCAAACTTTAAGTATCTACGACCATTATTTCAGCAGATACAAAACAGTTCAAAGTTCAAGTATCTTAGACCATTAGTTCAGCAGATACAAAATTGCCCTACTTTCCCCCTTTTCCACATATAAAACAAAATTTTCAAAAAAGTACTTCTTTCAGAATGTTTTTTCCGCGAGAGGATTGTACACTCCAAATTTCAAGTATCTAGGACCGTTAGTTCAGCAGATACAAAATTGCCCTAATTTCCCCCTTTTTCCCGTAGAAGCGAAATTTCAAAAAAGTACCTCCATTAGAATGTTGTTTCCGCAAGAAGATTCAATTTTCAAATTTGCCCTACTTTCCCTCTTTTTCCCCCATAGAAGTAGATTTTTCCAAAAAAGTACTTCTTCCATAATGTTATTTCCGCGAGAGGATCGTACAGTCCAAACTTCAATATCTAGGACCATTAGTTCAGCAGATAAAAAATTGCCCTTCTTTCCCCCTTTAAAAAGTAATTTTCAAAAAAAGTACTTCTTTCAATATGTTATTTCCGCGAGATGATCCTATATTGCAAATGTCATGTTTTTAAGACCATTAGTTTAAAATTTACCAAATTGCCCTATTTTCCCCCTCTTGGCCCTCCTTAAAACCAAAATTTTCAAAAAGTGTATTTTTCAAAAAATTATTTCCGCGAGAGGATCAAAACTTAAAGTTTTAGTTCAGAAGATACAAAATTGCCCTAGTTTCCCCCTTCTACTTTTTTCAAGATGTTTTTTTTTGCGAGATGATCCTAGAGTTCAAATTTCAAGTTTCTGGAGCCATTTGTTTAAAAGATAAATAATGTACCGATTTTCCTTATTTCCCCCCCTTTCCCACCGTGGAGGAGGAATTTTTCAAACAATATTTTTTCTGAATGCTGTTTCCGCGAGAGGATCCTAAAGACCAAACTTCACGTTTCTGGGACCATTTGTTCAGAAGATAAAAAATTTACCGATTTTCCCTATTTTCCCCTTTTCCCACCCTTGGAGGCGGAATTTTCAAAAAATTTTGTTTTCCGTCAAATTTTGTTAATTCCGCGATAGGATCCTAGAGTTCAAATTTTAAGTTTCTGGGACCATTTGTCCAGAAGATAAAAAATGTACCAATTTGCTCTATTTTCCCGACCTTGGAGGCGGAATTTTCAAAAAAATATTTTTTTAGTTTTTTTTTCGCGAGAGGATCATAGAGTCCAAATTTCAAGTTTCTAAAACTATTAGTTCAAAAGATACAAAATCCCTCAAAGTGCCCAACTTTCCCCTTTTTTCCCATAGAAGTGGAAGTTCTTTAAGTATGTTATTTTCGCGAAAGGATCGTTCAGTTCAAATTTCAAGAATCTAGGACCATTAGTTCAGCAGATTCAAAATTGCCCTTCTTTCCTCCTTTTTCCCACAGAATTTTTAAAAGTACTTTCTTAAGAATGTTATTTCCGCGAGAGGATCGTTCAGCCAAATTTCAAGTATCTAGAACCATTAGTTCAGCAATTTTAAAAAAGTACTTCTTTCAGAATGTTAATTCCAAGAGAGAGGATCGTGCAGTTAAAATTTCAAGTATCTAGGATCATTAGTTCAGCAGATACAGAATTGCCCTACTTTCCACCTTTTCCCCCTTTAGAAGGAGAACTTTCAAAAAAGTACTTCTTCTAGAATGTTCTTTCCGCGAGAGGATCGTAAAGTCCAAACTTCAAGTATGTAGGACTATTAGTTCAGCAGATTCAAAATTGCCCTACTTTCTCCCTTTTCCCCCGTAGAATCAGAATTTAAAAAAAGTACTTCTTTTAGAATGTTATATAACCCCCCCCCTCTTAAAAGTAGAGTTTTCAAAAAAGTACTTCCTTGAGAATGTTATTTCCGCGAGAGGATCGTACAGTCCAAATTTCAAGTAAATAGGACCATTATTTCAGCAGATACAAAATTGCCCTACTTTTCCCACTCAAAATCGGAATATTTAAAAAAGTACTTCTTTCAGAATGTTATTCTCGCGAAAAGATCGTTCAGTCCAAATTTCAAGTCTCCCGGACCATTAGTTCTACTTTCCCCCTTTTTCCTCTTAGAGGCGGAATTTTCCAAAAAGTCCCCCATTCGAATTTGATTTCCGCGAGAGGATCGTGCAGTCCAATTTTCAAGTATCTAGGACTATTTGTTCAGCAGATACAAAATTGGCCTACTTTCCCCTTTTTCCCCCTTAAAAGAAGAATTTTTAAAAAAGTATTTCTTTCCGAATGTTATTTCCGCGGGAGGATCGTACAGTCCAATTTTCAAGTATCTAGAACCATTAGTTCAGCAGATTCAAAATTGCTCTATTTTCCCCTCTTTTTCCCCTTAAAGCTTAGTACTCTGTTTTTTACGGTGAAAATTTCACTTAAACTTTCAACGCCTTAAATCGTAATAAGACATTTAAAAATCAACAAATTTTTACAATTATAAGAAAGAAACGATCATAACAAAACTGAAATGTCACTTTTTCACGGCAATTTAAATTGTCTTGTATAATAAAAACGGGTGAAAACTTTTTTTAACAATTTCCCTATAATTCCCCGCGCTGCCAAAATTTATTTTTTTTTATATGGAGTTTGACAGATTTTTTCCTGTGAACTCGAACAGAGTACTTTGCTTAAAAGAGGAATTTTCAAAAAAGTATTCCTTTCCGAATGTTATTTTCGCGGAAGGATCGTAGAGTCCAATTTTCAAGTATCTAGGACCATTACTTTAGCATATACAAAATTGCACTACTTTCCCCCTTTCTACCCCTTAAAAGCGAAATTTTCAAAAAAGTACTTCTTTTAGAATGTTATTGCCGCGATATGATCCCATATTCCAAATGTCATGTTTCTAAGACCATTAGTTTAAAGTTTAGCAAATTGCCCTATTTTCCCCCTTTTGGGCTTCCTTAAAACCAAAATTCTCAAAAAAGTATATTTTTCAAAAAATAATTTCCGCAAGAGCATCCAGATTCAAAATTTCAAGTTTGTTCAGAAGATACAAAATTACCCTATTAAACCCCTTCTACTCCCACCCCCACCCTTATAAAAGGATTTTTCAAAATATTACTTTTTACAAACTATTTTTTCCGCGAGAGGATCATAGAGTTAAAATTTCAAGTTTCTGGGACCATTCGTTTAGCAGATACGAAACTGCCCTTCTTTCCCCATTTTCCCCCTTTAAAAACGAATTTTTCAAAAAAGTACTTCTTTTAGAGTGTTATTTTCGGGATAGGATTGTACAGTTCAACCATTAGTTCAGCAGATACAAAATTGCCCTGCTTTCCCCCTTTTTTGCCGTAGAAGCGGAATTTTTAAAAAAGTTTTTCTTTAACAATGTTATTTCCGCGAGAGGATCGTTCAGTTGAAATTTCAAGTATCTAGGACCATGAGTTCAGCAGATTCAAAATTACCCCACTCACCCCATTTTTCCACGGAATTTTCAAAAAGTACTTTCTTAAGAATATTATTTCCGCGAGAGGATTGTACTGTTCAAATTTCAAGTATCTAGGACCATTAGTTCAGCAGATACAAAATTGCCCTACTTCCCCCTTTTTCCTTGTTGGAGCGGAATTTTTGAAAAAGGTCTTCTTTAAGACTGTTATTTTCGCGAAAGGATCGTACAGTTAAAATTTCAAGTATTAAGGACCATTAGTTCAGCAGATTCAAAATTGTCCTACTTTACCCCATTTTCCCCCAGAATTTTGAAAAAGTACTTCCTTTAGAATGTTATTTCCGCGAGAGGATCGTTCACTCCAAATTTCAAGTATCTAGGACCATATTTTCAGCAGATACAAAATTGCCCTACCTTCCCCTTTTTCACCCTTTAAAGCGGAATTTTCAAAAAATTACTTTTTTCAGAATGTTATTTCCGCGAGAGGATCGTGCAGTCCACGCGAGAGGATCGAGCAGTCCTATTTGTTCAGCAGATACAAACCGGAATTTTCAAAAAAGTACTTCTTTCAGAAAGTTATTTCCGCGAGAGGATCGTACAGTCCAAATTTCAAGGATCTACGACCATTAGTTCAGCAGACACAAAATTACCCTACTTTCCACCTTTTTCGCCCTTAGAAGCCAAATTTTCAAAATAGAATTTTCTTTACAATGTTATTTCCGCGAAGGATCCCATAGTCAAAATTTTTAAGTTTTTGTGAAAATTAGTTCAGAACTAACAAAGTGTACCAAATTGTCCTATTATCCCCCTTTTCCACCCTAGAAGCGGAATTGAAAAAAAAACTTTGTTTCGGAATGTTTTTTCCGCGAGATGATCTTACTTATAGTCCAAACTTTAAGTATCTAGAACCATTAGGTCAGAAAAAAGAATATGTACCAAAGAAGTGCCTTTTTAAAAAAGTACTTTCTTCAGAATATTATTTCCGCGAGAGGTTCCTATAGTCCAAATTTCAGGTTTCTGTGACCATTAGTTCACAATATAGAAAATTTTCAAAATCATTTGAATGAAAAATTTTCAAAAAATACTTTCTTCAGAATATAAATTCCGTGAGAGGATCATATAGTCCAAAATTTTAAGTTTCTAGGACCATTAGTTCAGAAGATACAAAATGTACCTATCCTACTTTCCCCCTTTCAACCCCCTAGAATCAGAATTAAAAAAATCTCTGTTTCAGAATTTTTTTTCCGTTAGAGGATCTTATAGTCCAAACTTTAAGTTTCTAGGACCATTAAGTCAAAAGATAGAACATGTACCAAATTGCCCTTTTCCCTCCATTTCCCCCGATTTCCCCTTCTTATTGAAAAAAAAAATACTTTCTTTAGAGTATTATTTCCGCGAGAGGATCCTATAGTCTAAATGTTAGGTTACTGGGGCCATTAGTTCAGAAGATGTTCAAAATTGTCCTATTTCCCCCTAAATTTATGTGATTAAATCAATAAATTCCCAAAAATAAAAAATAAATCAGAAAAAAAATTGAGTCAAAAATTTGAGTCAAAAAATTAAGCGAAAAAAATTTTGAGTAAAAAAAAATTGAGTAACAAAAATTTGGGTGAAAACACCTTCTAAGTAAAAAATTTAAGTAAAAAAATTGAGTAAAAAAACTGAAGAATAAAATACAATTGAGTCAAAAAAATTTTTAGTAAAAAAAATTGAGTAAAAAAAAATTTTGAGTAAAAAAAAGTTTTGAGTAAAAAAAAATTTTTGAGTGAAAAAAAATTTTGAGTGAAAAAAAATTGAGTGAAAAAAAATTGAGTGAAAAAAAATTTTTGAATGAAAAAAAATTTTGAGTGAAAAAAAATTTTGAGTGAAAAAAAATTTTGAGTGAAAAAATTTTGAGTGAAAAAAAATTGAGTGAAAAAAAATTTTTGAGTGAAAAAAAATTTTGAGTGAAAAAAAATTATGAGTGAAAAAAAATTTGAGTTAAAAAAAATTTTGAGTAAAAAAAAATTTTGAGTGAAAAAAAAATTGTAAAAAAAAATTTTGAGTGAAAAAAAATTTTGAGCAAAAACGTTTTGAGTGAAAAAAAATTTTAAGTGAAAAAAAATTTTGAGTGAAAAAAAAATTTTTAGTGAAAAAAAATTTTGAGTGAAAAAATTTTAGTAAAAAAATGTTTTTTCCCCGAGAGGATACTATAGTTCAAATATCTAGTTTCTAGGACCATTAGTTCAAAATTCACCAAATTGTCCTATTTTCCCCCTTTTTGTCCCCCTTAAAACCGGAATTTTCAAAAAAGTACTTTTTTCAAAATGTTATTTCCGCGAGAGTATCCTATATTTAAAATTTCAAGATTGTAGGACCATTAGTTCAGAAGATACAAAATGTACCAACTTGCCCTATTTTCCCCCTCCCCCCCACCTTAGAAACGGAATTTTCAAAATATTACTTTTTCCAAAATGTTATTTCCGCGAGAGGGTCCTAGACTTCAAATTTCAAGTTTCTGGGAGCATTTGTTTAGAATATAAAAAATGTAACAATTTGCACTATTTCCCCCTTTTTCCCCCCTTGGAGGCGGAATTTTCCAAAAAAAAATTTTTCGAAATTTTATTTCCGCGAGAGGATCCTAGAGTTCAAATTTGAAGTTTCTAGGACTATTAGTTCAAAAGATACAAAATCCCCCAAAGGGCCCTATTTTCCCCCTTTTGCCCCCCTTAGAATCGGAATTTCCAAAAATCCCTTCTTAGTGGGTGGTTTTGTCGGGAGCCGAACCTACATTCCAAATTTCAAGTCTCTAGCTTCAGCGGTTTGGGCTGGGCGATGATTATTGCCAATCAGTCAGTCAGTCAGTCAGTCAGTCAGTCACCACACTCTTTTATATATATAGATACCCTCCACTCTAGTGATAGAGGGTATATATAAGTTTGTCATTCCGTTTGTAACACCTCGAAATATTAGTCTAGGACCCCATAAAGTATATATATTTATGATCCTCGATCGATTTTGAGTCGATCTAGCGATGTCCGTCCGTCCGTCCGTCCGTCCGTCCGTCCGTCTGTCTGTCTGTCTGTCTGTCCGTCCGTCCGTAGAAAACACGCTAACTTTTGAAAGACTTCACAGAGGCTACTGAAGTTTGGCATATATGTTTGTCATTTACCTGGTCAGGTTGGTATTGCAATCCAGCCAAATCGGTCCAGTGGTTCAAAAGTTATGAGCAAAAGAGTAAATTTCGGCAAGGGTGTTTCGCGAATTTACGAGATAAAAAACACGATAACTTTCGAAAGACAATAATGAGACTTCTGAAGCTTGGCATGTATCTTTGCCGTTCCCCGGGTCTATTTGGTATTAAATTTCAGCTCAATCGGTCCAGTGGTTCAAAAGTTATAAGCAAAACCCTGAATTTCAGATTATTTTCATCTAAAATGCCACGTGTTTTAACAAGTTTTAAAAGCATTGGTGGTAACTAAACAATGCTTTTCACACTTGTTTAATTTTAAAGCAATGCTTTTTAAACTTGTTAGTTTTAAAAACATTGGTAACTTAAAAATTACACTCGAAAAAAATTTTACACTCAAAAAAAATTTTACACTCAAAAAAAATGTTACACTCAAAAAAAAAAATTTACACAAAAAAAAATTTATTTTTTTTTATTTTTACAAAAATTACAATATTTTGTGTACATACATACGTGCATTCACTCAGAAATATTTTTACAGTAAAAAAACATTACACTCGAAAAAAATTTTACACTCAAAAAAAAATTAGTAATTTTTCTTTTTTAAAAAAAATATGACAAAAAAAGAGTTTTTTACTCAAAATCAAATATTTCTAATCAAAATTGTTAATTTTTTCACGTTTAAAAATTTTTTACCCTTTAAAAAATGCATTGTGGAGGGTATTCATAGATTCGGCAAAGTCGAATTTAACTTTTCTACTTGTTTATTCTGTTCTCTTTTATCTATTTTTAGATGTTTAAATTGATATTATTATGTTCTTTATTTGCCCATATCATATGGGCTAAACCAATGCCTCATCATACAGAACTGGCACCACATGTATTGATTGTAACACCACAGGCCCAATTAAGTTTGGAAACCTTAATACCTGGAACACCGATTATACAACATTTAACACCATTTACGCGATTTGTGGCACCACATGAAGAAACAATTGTGTATGTACCATCCGGTGCTGCTGCTGTAACTCCAGTTCAAACATATCGATACGCTGAAATTGTTGCAAGATCACTATTGCCAGCCAGTGAGGGTAGACAAGGTCCCGCGGGTAACGGTAACGTTTTACTGGAACAAATTCAAAATAATATTATTAAACCCATACAAGATGGAAGCCAAAGTGTTGGTAGTTTAATAGCTGGTTCATCCACAGCATTTGCCCCTGGTGATATTTCGAGTATTCCGGCAATTTTACAGGGTGCACCAAGTGCTCTTGGATCAGCTGCGGCTGCTGCAGCAGCTGCTGCTCAATCGGCTGGTAGTAGTTTAGCTGGATCAACATCATTTGCTCCTGGTGATATTACTAACATTCCAGCTATTTTGCAAGGTGCTGCAGCAAATGCACCAAGTGCCCTTGGATCAGCTGCGGCTGCTGCTGCAGCTGCCGCTCAATCGGCTGGTAGCAGTTTAGCTGGATCAACATCTTTTGCTCCCGGCGATATTACTAATATTCCAGCTATTTTACAAGGTGCTGCAGCAAATGCACCAAGTGCCCTTGGATCAGCTGCGGCTGCTGCTGCGGCTGCTGCTCAATCGGCTGGTAGTAGTTTAACTGGATCAACATCATTTGCTCCTGGTGATATTACTAACATTCCAGCTATTTTACAAGGTGCTGCAGCAAATGCACCAAGTGCCCTTGGATCAGCTGCGGCTGCTGCTGCAGCTGCCGCTCAATCGGCTGGTAGCAGTTTAGCTGGATCAACATCTTTTGCTCCCGGCGATGTTCCTAATATTCCAGCTATTTTACAAGGTGCTGCCGCAAATGCACCAAGTGCCCTTGGATCAGCTGCGGCTGCTGCTGCAGCTGCTGCTCAGTCGGCTGGTAGTAGTTTAGCTGGATCAACATCTTTTGCTCCCGGCGATGTTCCTAATATTCCAGCTATTTTACAAGGTGCTGCCGCAAATGCACCAAGTGCCCTTGGATCAGCTGCAACTGCTGCTGCAGCTGCTGCTCAGTCGGCTGGTAGTAGTTTAGCATCACCACCATCATCATCACAATCTTCCTCCATTTCCCTATTTGAACCTTTACCATTACCAGCACCAGCATTGTCTTCCTCAAAAATTGAACAGATAGAATATGACATACCTATCACACCGATTTTAGCCAATGAACCACGTCATCATTATGTTATAGCACCCGCTGTTCCACATATAGTTGATGTCCTACATGGACCCGTCTTATTAGCTCCAGCTATAACCAACCTAAAGGCCAGAAGTTTGGAAGCAATTGCTGGCGGTGATAAAGAGAAGCCAATTATTGCCATTCCAATGCCAGAGCCAATTAAACCTGAAGCATTGCCTTTACTAATTGAGTTGGCAAAAGAGAAAGAATTGTTAAAGGAAATCGAAGAAAAGGAGAAGAAAGTTGAATTTAAACGATTTTTAGAAGCGAATGCTTTAAAGGATGAACTAAAGAAAGATGAGTCATTGGATTTGAGTTTAAAAGAGAAAATACCACTAGCTGAAAAACAAAAAAGTGAGTATTATGTTATTAATAAGTTTATAAATTTTCCCACAATTTAGTAAAATTTAACTAAAAGTTGGTAAATTTCTTAACTATTAGGAAAAAAATTTTGTTCATGTACTGTTAAATAGTCCATTATTTTCTTTAAATGGAATTCCCTATTACATGGAAGAAATTCTTACCGCCAAAGAAATTTTCCCTAAATATGAGGAGTTCCGTTTTAGACTTAAATTTTGAGTTAAAAAAGATGTGATTTTTGTTTTGATGGCACATCGATGAAAGTTGGCATAAATATTAGATGCTATTTAAGAATAAGAAATTCGTTCGCGTCAATTAAATCGCGCAAGGGGGTCAAAAGTTATGGCGGTTTTAAGATTTAGCGGTTTTAAAAATCTTAAAAATATTTTAAAGATTTTATTTTCTACACATTTGTTGCATGCGTTATTAAAACATGCCAGGATATATCATTTCTTCTAAAATATATGATATAAATTTAACCCTCTAATGACCAAACGATTTAAAAAAAAAATATCTAAGTACCTAAAATCGCGATTAATTCGCGGTAAAAGAAAAGTTTCACAATTTTTTATAACATATTTAGGCAATACGCGTTGGTATTACTGAAGAAAATCACGGAAAATCGTATCATTGTACCAGTAGTTAAAAAAAAATCGGTGATGCTTTTTTATAACAAGAAAATTTAATATGGTCCAAAAAATCTATAATCATCAAAATTTTTTAACCCGCCTGTGATTTTATGATGACACATCAAGTGGGCTTTCATTTAAAAAAAATTTCATCCGATTTCGTGTAAAGCCTTGGATGTGCCAGATCAAAACAGGTTTAGATAAAATCATCGCGCTTTCCGCTCAGAATGGCTTAAAGTAAAAAGTCAAAAAGCAAATCAGTTCTACTCGTTAAGGCACGTCTTTTGGTGTATTAAAATGAACATGATGCATTAATTGCTACTAAAAAAAATAGGAAACAGATTTGCAAATTTCGCACAATTTTCAAAAATGCCATAAAATTTTTGCAATTTATTTTTTATAAACCCGCCAGTGATTTTTTTAATGTAAACTCACAAAAAACTCGGTTTACGCAAGAGTCCACAAAATTTCGAATGAAACCGCGAATGTGCCTCGCGAAAAACTGGTATTTTAAAAAAATTACGTTTTTTCTTGCGAACTTTGATCTGCTGAAACTCCTTAACTATTCGTGGCACATTAACGGGATTAATTCCAAAATATTAGGAATTACAACAGCTACCAACTCTAGTTCAATTTTTTTCATTTTATAGAGGGGGCCGAAATCCCTGATCAAAAAACCTCGAAAATTTAAAAACTCTTAATTTTTGGTTTCAAAATTTAACCGTCTTATAACTTCTTACCAAGCGATGAAGCATCTATCAAACCAACATTAAAATAATCTCTTATATGTACTGACTTTGTGTTATGCCGGAAAAGATTGAAATATAAGGAGAACTTAAAAAAAAAACGAAATAATGTAAAAACTATGGATTATTTCAAGCCATTTTTATCGATTTTTCAAATTTAACCCTCTGTAACTTTTACGGATAAAGTGGGGTAATCCTTAAACATTGCTCAGTGATGGTTCAAGGTCTTGTTTACACAACTGCATTTACAGTTTTTCTTAAATCCAAAAACTGACGGTTTTTTATAACATTTATTTCAGTTTCACTGAGTTTAAATTTAAAAAAGATTTCTTGATATAAGAAAAAAATCTTTATTTTTAAGACATATTCCTCTTCTTTAGTTTTAGGACGTAATTTTCTACCAATTAGTTCATCTTCTTGGATTTGAGGAAGTTTTTTTGGCTGTAGGCAAAATCGCCCAAAAAACTTTATGAAAAATCGCCAAAAAAAATATGAAAAATTATCCAAAAAGAAATTTCGCCCAAAATTAACGAAAAAAAAGCTCAAGAAAGAAATGAAAAATGACCAAAGAGTTTTCCGAAAACACGTTTTCCCCAAAAACACACAAATTGAATGGAGGTGCGATGAAAGAGGCGCAGGCGAAAAATTTTAACAAAAAATCGCGAGATTTGTTTTCTGTTTTTCTACTGGCTGCGGTAGATTAGTATAAAATGTGATAGATAATCTGAAAGTAAATGCAGAGGTTATTGGTTCGATTCCCACCATAACCTTTGTCTGTTACACTACAACGGAAAAGTAGTTCATCAGCTTTTTCTTGGTTAGTTAACTATATAATTTATAAAACAAAACAATTCGCTGTATTGTTTTTAATACAATTAATAAACAATTTTTTTTAGGTTGTTCCACTACTAGGATACTTAACTTTTTTACTGGATGTTTCATTGCGACTTATTGCGGTTTTGACATTTTAAGATTTTGACAAAAATTCAAACCAAACTAAAAATGGACAATTTTTCACCCAATTTTTTATACCCTCCACCTAGTGATAGAGGGTATATATAAGTTTGTGTGTAACACCTCGAAATATTGGTCTAGGACCCCACAAAGTATATATATTCATGATCCTAGATCGATTCTAAGTCGATCTAACTATGTCCGTCCGTCCGTCTGTCTGTAGAAAACACGCTAAATTTTGAAAGACTTTACAGAGGCTCCTGAAGTTTGGCATATATGTTGAGCCAATACCCAGCTGGTCAGGTTGGTATCGCAATCCAGCTAAATCGGTCTAGTGGTTCAAAAGTTATGAGCAAGAGACTGAATTTCGGCAATGGTTTTTCGTGAATTCACGAGATAAAACACAAGCTAACTTTCGAAAGGCAATTCTGAGGATGCTGAAGCTTGGCATATATATTTGTCGGTCCCCTGGCCTAGTCCGTATTGAATTTCAGCCAAATCGCTTCAGTGGTTCAAAAGTTATTAGCAAAACCGTGAATTTTAGATTAGGTTCATGTTAAATTCACGTGTTGAAAACCCGTTAAACATGTTTTAAAAACATTGGTAAGCCACAAAAATATTTTACAACGTATTTTTGTCACTCAAAAATATTTTTACACTAAAAAAAAAAATACACTCGAAAAAAATTTTACACTCAAAAAAAAATTTACGCTTAAAAAAAAATTTAGTAAATTATTTTTTTTTTTCAAAAATTACTTAAAAAAAGTTTTTTTAGACAAAATAAAACATTTCTAATCAAAAATGGCATTGTGGAGGGTATTCATAGATTCGGCCAAGTCGAATTTAACTTTTCTACTTGTTAATTTCGAAAGTTTACCCAAAAACTATGAAAATGTGCCCAAAAATGTTAGGTTACTTTTCATATGGCCCAAATTTGTATGTACAATTTTTGGACGAAATTTCATTTTCTTTTTTGGGCGATTTTGCCTACAGTCAAGTCAGTTTTCCACTATTTTAGTAAATTTTTAAAATATCTCATCACTAAGCCAGATACAGCAAATTGGAGGCCATTTTTGTTTTTTTTGATCTCCATAATGGGTTCTAACTTTGGATTTAAAAAAGTTGGCATCCCCGAAAATTTTGAAATGCTCATATCTCGTTAAATATTGCCAACACAAAAAAAGTTTTTGTAGATCTTGACACATAGAACAAGACCGCAAAATAACCAAAAGGTTTCCGTTAAATTTATCGTGTTTGTAAAATTCTCAAGACCCCAGTGGTCCAATAAATTCACGTATCTTAAAAACTAAGCAGCGTAGAGTGAAACGGACAAAAATTTTGGATCACAATCTATGACGATTCTTACCCAACTGGGTCTGGGCCCGTCGGGGTCTGAACCTATCGGGTCCAAACCCAATGGGGCTTCACCCAATCGGGTCCTCAAATATGTATGAACTAATTTGAAATAAAATGTTTCCCATTTTTTAGTTCAAATTGGCATAATATTAAAAAAAAATTGTCTTTCATTATTTTGAAGAAAAAAAGAAGGAAAATATGGCATTGTAGCTAAGTCATTATCAATTTTTCTTGAATTTAGTTAATTTTCCCATTTTTTAGTTCATTTTTTTCTAAGTGTAATAACCTTATTATAAAAGATATCCTTTCGAAATTTGTCAGCTTAATGTATTTTGTATTCAGAATCGGACCAGTTGTTCTTGTAGCCCCCATACAAACTACCCTCCCGATATTAACATAAATCTATAAAAATGGAAAAGAAAATATTTGATTAAAATTTTGTTCGTAATTGTTAAATGTATACTTTTGTAAGCTAATCAAATCTGAATATAATTGAACCATTTTTGGACTTAGTCCCCATATAAAAATTTTGTCCCATATTCAATTAAATCAGTCTATTGACAATAACACTTGAAAATTCCACTCTAATTTGGTTTGTGCGGGTTTCTACACTAATTAAGGATATAACAAAAAACAAATATCCAATCGGTCCATGTTTGGACTTGGGATCCATTTTTCAGAAAACACTACTGTAGGGTATCATATCGTCGATCATGACCGACAATAATTTTCTTACTTGTTTTTAATGGAAAACTGTTTCAGAGTCTGGTACTAGTACTATTAGAAATTTGTTTTACAACCTAAGGGCGGATTACTCAATAAAAAGTTAGCTGCTAACTGTCGATTTAACGGAGCCTTATGTCCAAATTTGTAGGAAAAAGTTAAATTAACCGGAGAGTTATTTTATAACGGAGCATTGAATAATCCAGCCTAAGACGTATTTTTTAATTTTTCAAAATTTCACAAATTTGTATAATTTCTAAAACCTTTTTTAGAGGAAGAAATTTTCAAAATTTGAAAATATTTCAGCAGAAAAAAATCGTACTAAAAAAGCGGTTTACACTAAAAAAATTTAAATTAATGATGAAATTAAGTCTGTGATGAGTTTTCCTTAAAAAAAAATTGCGTAAAAAAAATACTACTATTTATTTTAAAAAATTTATATGGGCAATTCCATCATGTCGAACGTGACCGTTGCACACATTTAAGTTGAAATAAAAATCTAAATAAAAAGAATTTTTTTCTTGACAAAAGGGGAAACTTATAGCTCTTAACTAGCTCTTTAATTGTTACTCAGGTTGATTTTGGAAATTGTTTAAAGTTTTCGAGATAATCGCAAAGAACACAACCATTCGCACGGGACAAAAAACAGAAGTGGTTTTCGCGACTATCAATTAAAACTCTGTTTTTAGCGAAACCTGAGGCAATATCACAATGCGACTAATTTTAGAATGTTGGCTAATAATGTCTCTTAAAAGTTGTAAAATTTTACCTCAAAATTATTTCTACTTTTTTTTTAATTTAACTTTAATCACTGTCGCATGGGACATGTCGCACGGGACATTTTTTTCCATCATCATATTTATGTTGTTTTAGTTGTTCTTTTTTTTAACAAATTATAAAAAAATAAGCTTAAAAAACTTATTTTTATTCATTCATTTTATTTCAATACGTCCTTCAGCCAACGATTTCCACTTTTGTCTAGCATTCCGCATTATTTCCTTGTTTTTTAATTTATTGTCTTGTAATTTTATTTCATCTTCCTTTAACTTTTCTCTCCACCGTTTGCATCACTCTTTATTTTTTTCGCCGTTTATACTCATCTATAGGGATGTGATTTCCATGCAAATGCATGTTTTTTGTCGATCGTCTAAAAACGATATCGACCAATTATCTTTCCGAATCAAGAAATTTGCGTTAAAATGGCATCGATTTGTTTTTGCATATTTTGTTGAAAATGCATATTTTTGCATATTTTGGTTTCAAATGCATATTTTGTGTATATTTCCAACTTTCAATTGCATATTTTTGCATATTTTGGCATAAATGAGCAAAAACACAAATTGAAATTGATTTGTGTTATAATCGATTTTAATTTTTAAAAATTTATTTTGAAAATAAGACAAATATTTTTTTTTAACTTTTTTATAGATTGTTTAATTTTTAAAACAATTATGGTACATAAAGTTTTAAATGTTACTATTAAGCCGGCGTTATTTTTTTCTTTTTATGAAGTTTTTCGTTTGAAAACAAGATTTTTATTGCCTACATTTTAGTTTTTAGTCCATATTTTAAGGTTTTTTAGTGAATATTTTGAAGTTTTTAGCGCATATTTTCGATTTTTTAGTGCATGAAAATCTCATCCCTACTCATTTATATTTAAATAATTTAAAAGTATGTATTTATATAAGTAAATCATTTATGCAAGAAAAAATATTTTTTAAAAATTTTAAAATCCACACTTACCATGTCGCACGTGACCAACTTTATACAAGAACCAAGATCACAGATTTTATTATTTTTTAAAAATTTTTTTTTTATTTTAATTGTAATAAAAATCTGTGTTTGTTCTCAATATTTGATGAATTTTCGTCATGCTTGCTCGACTTTATATTCGAATATCTCGAAATGGGTTATGAATAAATGTAAAATTTGTTTACGTTAGTAAAATTTGATTGTTTCTTATGAAAATATTTTAAAACAAATTGGTTTCAAGAACTTTTGGTTTTTTGGTCTTGGTAGACCTTTCGGTGGAAGTGCCCATATTTAAAAAGTTCGACTCCTTTTAAAAATTAACTCTGTGATAGTAAATCGAAATTTCGAATCGGAATGGGATGAAACCACGCATTTTACACTCATTTGAATTTTGTGATTTTAATGCATTTAAAGTTTTGTATACTAAATATGTCTTACTTCAGGGCCCCTGGTGGTGCCCTTATTGGGCGTTGGTGGTCCAGCATCCAAACTTAAACCATGTTTCCATTCAGATCAAAAACACTTGATTTGAGCAAAACACTTCGAGCTGTTTCCACTCAAGTTGAAGTGATTTGCAACGTCAAACTAATTACAAATTTTCGTAATTAATTTGACGTTTTCTCCACAAAATAGTTAAAACAACAAAATTAGGAAAATAATTACCAAAAACAATTAATTTTGTAGTTTATTATAATTAAATAAAGATGTTTAAACAACTAATTGTAAATTATTTTAATAATAAAAAAAATAAAATGTCTTCTTCTAGAGAACACTCACTACGAATGAGTAGCTTTTATTTTCGAATATAAAATACAGTGTTGCACTGACCAAAACAAGTAGTGAGTTTAAAAAGTCGACATGTTTTGTACCAAAACAACCAATTTGAGATGTTTTGCTCATATAAAAAATGTATGGGAAAACATGTAGAAAATGACATGATTTCCTCAAAACACTCTGATTTGCCCAAATCATGCCACTGGAAACATGCTATTAAGCTCGAAATTACGTTAGCTATCACCAATATGAGTTTCGCTGGAATCGGTCCAGTACTTACTGAATGGGCGAATTATTAAAAATAAACAACAGGGCACCGCTGTGGTTTATACAGTTTCCAAGTAATTACCAACATCAAATGCGTGTAAAAAAAACCTAGCACTGAACTAAAAAACGATCCTTAAGGGTTTTGTTATGGAAAATGTCAAATTTCATTTGCTTTTGGTTGCATCCAATTCCGATTTTGGTTGTTGCACAGTGTAATTGCACTAAATTTAATCACTAAATAATTTTTTCTTTCTCTCTCTCTCTTACAGTTGAAAAACTCGATTTGGAAAAGACTGAATTGGAATTAAAATCAGTACCAATTGTTGACGATAAAGAGGATGAAAAACCCTAATCGAAGGTGGCTTAACCCTAAAGCGATACAGGAAAAAAAAACACACAGAAATACATCATAACTACATTATTAGCATACAATGGGCGTTTAATTTATAACTGTTCTTAATTTTAAAAGTATTTATACTAAAAATTCATCATCACCGATTTATTGTCTAACATTATATTTATAAGATTTTAATTATAGTATATTTAAAAAAAAAAACAAAACAAAAAAAAACTCAACACATTTTTGGTGGCATACAGTTATAAAAGCTTTTATTACAATGATTTTTTTAAACGCAAAATAAATTTAAGCTCTTATGACTCATTGTCACAACGATATTCATACATAATTTCATACTCATATTCATCACCATTACAAAAAGAAACATAAATCATAACAAGCAAAAATATAAAAAAATTAAATAAAACCAACCAAAACAAAAAATTTAGCTACTTTTTTATTAGCAAAAAACCTCTTAATTGGCAACAGTGCTCTTAAACAATCAACTAAAGCTACACAAAAAACAAGTAGAAAAGTTATATTCCAATTGGCCGAATCTATGAATACCCTCCACAATGCCCTTTTTAAAGGATAGTTAATTTTTTTACGTGAAAAACATTAACAATTTTGAATAAAAAACTTTTGTCATTTTTGTAAAAAAAAAAAAATACTGATATTTTTTTTGAGTGTAAAATTATTTTTGAGTGTAAATTTTTTTAGCGTAAAAATATTTCTGAGTATCAAAAATACTTTGTAAAGTAATTTTGTGGCTTACCAATGTTGTTAAAGCTCGGTTTTTTTCAAAGCTTAGTTTTTTCAACTCGTGAATTTAAAGTGAAATTCACGGTTTTTCTAAAAAGTTTTGAAACACTTGACCGATTTGGTTGAATTTCAATACGAACTAGGTCAGGGGAACGACAAATGTATATGCCAAGCATCAGCGCCCTCTGAATTTCGAAAGTTAGCGTGTTTTTTATCTCGTAAACTCGCTAAAAAACCTTGTCGTAATTCACTCTTTTTCGTATAACTTTTGAACCACTGCACAGTGGATCGTGTAGAAGAAACACCCGGTCATTTTTTTTTCGCTGTTTTTATTAATGAAAAAAGTCTTTTTATATGTTTTAGGGGACTCTGACTCCAAATTTGACAAAAACAAAAAAAAAATTCAAAAAACTTAAAAATGGCAATTTTTTAGTTTTGCAATTTTGCGACATTCGCGTTCATTAAAGACATATCGTTATAATTTTCTTTAGTTCAGCTTTAAATTCAAAAGTTAAACTACAAAAAAAATAAAATCGGTCCAAATATGTAAAAAAAATCTGCACTGAAAAAAACAAAAATTTTAGGTTAGAATCCGATTGACATTAAATTTGTACCACATATTTTTTAGGTCCACTATAATAAAAATTAGCCCGGACACTAGGGAAAATCAAAAGTTGAAGAAAAAATTGCACTCTAGAGCAACATATATGCCAAACTTCAGGAGCCTCCATAAAGTCTTTCAAAAGTTACCGTGTTTTCAACAGCAACACAGACGTCTGTTCGACGGACGGACATCGCTAGATCGTCTTAAAATCGATCAAGGTGTTACAAATGGAATAACAAACTTATATATACCCTCCATCACTAGAGTGGAGGATAAATGCAAACAATAAATACACATTTTATTAAGTTTTACAGCAATTTTTTGCAAAAAAATATAAATAAACAAAAAACCCAATTTAGTTAGGATTTAATAAATGTTTACAAGTTACCAACCAACCATTAGCAACATTAATTGCATATTAATGTTAAATTAAAATTTATTTACATACACTCATGAATGTACTTAAATACCATGTTTAGACTACACCGCAATTAAAATTTAAACAGAATATAAACATTTAAGTTAGCACATAAACTAATAGGGTCACATTAGAGTGTAATTTTTTCTTGAACTTTGGATTTTCCCAGGTGTCCGCTTAAATCTTTATTCTAGGGGACCTACAAAATATGTGGTACAAATTTGAAATCAATCGGATTAAAGTAAACCGTGGCGCCCTGCGATCAAAGTTTTGGATTTTTGAAGATTAAAAAAAAAAATAAGAAAAAAAACTATGTCTTGCGACACATCATACTTATTATGTTGATGCCCTGAACACGAATATAAAAAAATTAATAAAATCGGTCGAACGGTTTTCGAGATATTGCTATTTGAAATTTGCCAAAATTACGGTTTTTTCTACGTTCAAGAAATTTTTAAAAAACAAAATTTCAGAATGTCTTTCCCTTAATCCATTCATAGAACTTGAGACAATCTTTCATTTAAACCTAATTTGGGCCAAATCCGATCATTTAACCTTCTAATAAAGTTTTTATTTTTTACAATACTTTTGCTAAAAACTCTAAACTTTGATCGTAGGGCTCCATGGGTTAAGATGGTCTGATTTGGCTCAAATTAAGTTTAAATGAAAGTTCGTCTTCAGCTCTATAAAATAGTCAACGGAAACAAAATTTCGTGATTTTTTTAAAAAATTTCTTGAACGTAGGAAAAAACGGTCATTTATGAAAATTTTTGACAAATTTAAAATTGCGATAACTCAAAAACCGCTCGACTGATTTCAGATATTTTCTGATATTCGTATTCACCATGCCAATATTAATAAAAAAAATGTTTTATTTTTTATTTTTCAAAAATCAAAAATTTTGGAGGAAATTGTCCAAAAATGCAGTAATTTGATCGTAGAGCACCGCTGGTTTAAATGATCGGATTTGGTTAAAATTAAGTTTAAATAAACGATTGTGTCAAGCTCTATGAATTTTTTTTTTTTAATTTCTAGAACGTATGAAAAACCCGCCATTTATTGCAAATTTCAAATAGCGATATCTTGAAAATCGTTCGACCGTTTGTAACACCTCGAAATATTGGTCTAGGACTACATAAAGTATATATATTCATGATCCTCGATCGATTTTAAGACGATCTAGCGATGTCCGTCCGTCTGTCTGTCTGCTGAAAACACGCTAACTTTTGAAAGACTTTACGGAGGCTCCTGAGTTTGGCATATATGCTAGGCATTTACCTGGTCAGGTTGGTATTGCAATTCAGCGAAATCGGTCCAGTGGTTCAAAAGTTATGATCAAAAGACTGAATTTCGGCAAGGGTTTTTCGTGAATTTACGAGATAAAAAAACACGCTCACTTTCGAAAGGCATTTCTGAGGCTGAAGCTTGGCATATATATTTTTCATTCCCTTGGCCAGGTTCATATTGAATTTCAGCCAAATCGGTCCAGTGGTTCAAAAGTTATTAGCAAAACCGTGAATTTCAGATTAGTTTCACCTTAAATTCACGTGTTGAAACCCCGTTAAACATGTTTTAAAAACATTGGTGAGTCACAAAAATATTTACAACGTATTTTTGTCACTCAAAAATATTTCTACACTAAAAAAATGCACTCAAAAAAATATTACACTCACAAAAAAATTTTACAGTCAAAAAAAAAATTAGTTAATTATTTTTTTTTAATTACTAAAAAAAGTTGTTTTACACAAAATAAAATATTTCTAATCAAAAATGTTATTTTTTCACTTTAGAAAATTTACTATCACTGAAAATGGCATTGTGGAAGGTATTCATAGATTCGGCCAAGTCGAATTTAACTTCTCTACTTGTTTAATATTTGGACTTGTTCTAGGATGCCACTATTGATAGCAAATGAGAAAGAAGAATCTCCCCTAATTTTCTTATTTTATTATTTTTCCATATCAGGAAAAAGGAGGTAAGTTACGTCCATTCCAGAATGTGTCCTTCAATACCATATAAAATTTTCAACACTTTATTCACATCTTTTTATCCTGATATGGCAAAATATAAAAATGGAAAAATTAGGGGTGAATATTTCAAAAATATTTTACAAATATTTCAAAAATATTTTACAAAATGTATCCTTAAAAACTTTGAAGTCCTTTTAAAAGGACACGAAATGAAAAACTGTAAATGCAGTTTTACTCCATTTAATCTTTACTTTCAGACGTATATCATCCGGTTCATGTTTAATATTGGCTATCGGGTCCCCCCCCCCCCCCAAATGATTTCACAAATTTCAGATTTTGGTATTAAATATTATGTACAATGTAAAAGAACTTCTTAAAAAAAAATTTAAAAACATTTCAGAATCTGAAAATTTTTCTGAAGGAAAATTTTTCGAGTCTGAAAAATTTTTCTGCAAGAAAATATCTTAAAATCACACACTTATGCTATCTAAAACTTTTTTTATTATAAAATGTCTAAGAATCTGAGAATATTTCTATAGAAAAAATGTATAAATTTCCTTTTTCATAGGAAAAATGTTTCAAAATCTGAGAATTTTTCTATACGAAAAATGTCTTAAAATCTGAGAATGTTTCTATAGAAGAAATACCTCAGAATCTAAAACGAATGTCTCAAAATCTAAGAAAATTTTTTTATACGAAAAAGGTCTCAGAATCTGAGAACTTTTCTATACGAAAAATGTCTCAGAATCTGAGAATTCTTTTAATAGGAAAAATGTCTCAGAATCTGAATTTTTTTATAGAGAAAATGTCTAAGAATTTGGAATTTTTTTATAGAAATAATGTCTCATAATCTGAAAATTTTTCAATAGTAAAAATGTCTCAGAATCTGAAAATTTTTCAATAGGAAAAATGTCTCAGAATCTTACATTTTTTCATTAGGAAGAATGTCTGAGAATCTAAACATTTTTTTTAGACAAAACGCCTCAGAATATGAGACTTTTTCAATAGGAAACATTTCTGGGAATCAGATACTTTTTCTTTAGAACCTGATGATTTTTCTTTAGGAAAAGTTTATCAGAATCTGATACTTTTTATAAGTATAGGAATGTATTAGGATCTAAGCATTTTTCTATAGGAAAAATGACTCAGAACCTGAGACTTTTTCGATAGAAAAAATGTATTAGATACTGAAACTTGTTCTATAGGAAAAATGTCACAGAATTTAAGACTTTTCCTATTTGGAAAATATCTTAGAATCTGAAACTTTTTTATAAGCAAAATGTCTCAAAATCTAAGACTTTTTCGGCTTAAGTTGAGTTTGCTGGCATTGCACGTTGGGTTGAAATGGATCAAAAGTGGCGCTTTATTCAAAACTGAAAAATTTTTTTTTACAAAAATTATTAATTTAGGGTTAAAGTATATAAAATTACACTAAAAAATCTGTCACAACTATTATTGTGAGTTGTTTACTTTTCTTGCAATCCGCCATCAAAATCAAATAAATTTTTGTGTTTTTGAATATGGTGCTAAAAATTGAAAATCAACTTACTTCTAGAATTTTTTTTTGTATTTATTTATTCAAAGGTAATTTTTTTATTATGGAACCATCAACTTCAGGCATTTTCAAATACATTTCTGTTTTTTGTTTTTTTAAAATTGTTGTAAAAATATTTTTGAAATTTTTTTGTAAAATGTTCCAAAATTGGAGTATTTTTAATACTTGATGGAATATAAAAAAAAAATGTAAGAGGTTGTTATTGCTTATACATTGTGATAATAAAGCATATAGTATAAGCTTTAATTTAAAAGAAAAAAAACGTCCGCGTTTAATGCCGTTATTTTTTTATTTAAGATTTTATGAAAAAAAATATGGTGGCTTCAATAACACTGCATCACAAAAAAACAAAAAAGTTTCTGACCCAGAAACAAAACCCACTTATCCTTATGTATTTTTACCTTCTGAAATCGATTCCGCCATCAGAATTGAATTCCATAGTTGGGTTTTCCTGTGATTTACAAGGAAAGTCCGCAAAGTGAACCCACCTAATTTCCTTGTGAATTTGACAAAGTTACAAAATTTTTTAATTTTATTTCTGTATGTAAGGTTTAAGTCTGATTTATTAAGTAGAAAATAGGAGTATTTTAAATAAAATCCGTAAAAAATTGCAGAAGTTACATGCATTTGAACAAAAACGCGTTATTTCAGTTTTATACAAAAACAGTTGTATTTATGTTGTGAATTAATGCGTTTATGTTCAAATGCAAGTAACTTCTGCAATTTTTGATGGATTTTATGAAAAAATCTCTTATTTTCTTCGTAATAAATCAGACTTAAACATTACATACCGAAATAAAATTTAAAAAAATGTTAACTTATTGTTGGTCAAATTTACAAGGAAATCAGGTCGGTTCACTTCTGCGGACTTTCCTTGTAAATTGCAGAAAACCCCAACGGTAGAATTTAATTCTGATAGCGGAATTGAATTTAGAAGGTAAAAATACATAAGTATTAGTGGGTCTAACCCTTTTTTGTGGGTCTTTGAAATATATATAAAAACAAGTAAGAGTTTAAAATTCGGCTGTGCCAAATCTTTGATACCCTCCAACAAGCAAAAAAATAACACAGGGACGGTTTTTGTGTGGAGTGGGAAGGGGGGCGGGGAAAGCAGATGTCTCTGGGTGGTATAATACAATATCTGACAAAAAACATGCATGATGTTAACTTTATTTATTATGAATAACGCAGATGATATAATATTTTTTTTCAATTTCCAAGGCTTTAGTTAAAAAAGGTAAATTTAAACATTCAAGATTTTTTATGAAAAATTAGGTTTCTTAATAAATTTAGTACTTATATGAGAGCATATAATTTTTGGTAAACGTTTATAATAGCACTTTACATAAACTTTAATTTGCTATTTGTTTCAAAATATTGTGTTTTTTAATTTCACAGATACCGTAAAAATTGTGAATTTAGTTTTTTTCCCGAAATAAAGCATAACCACGCGCCTAATATGTTAATTTTTTTCAAAAATGGTGGTATTTTACTTATTAATGATTAGAAGCCAATAAAAAAATTTAATAGTTCCAAATTACAACTTTCCTGACTTTTTTATGGAAAATTTAAAAAAAATTAAAATTTGGTGAAACACAAAAATCCGACTTTAAACAAATTTTATGCAAGTATTAACACATATTTATTTTTTATTGTTTTAAATTTTTATTATCGCATTAAAAACACTTTAATTTGCAACTGTATTCATTAAATTATCGCTTTTGGTTTAAAAGTTACAGCTTAAATTGTGAATCAAGTTCAATTTTCAAGAAAAACTAAAAAAATTCTGACAGGTTAAAAAAAAATAAAAAACACATGTTTTCTCTTTAAAAGGGTGCTTTTTAATGTATTATTCATTATTCATCAATCAAAAAATATTATATGTCAAAATTACTGCTTCCCTGAATAAAGCGCCACTTTGCCTCTCATTCAACCCAATGTGCATTGGTCGGATTGATCCCAAATTTTTACCAGAGATAGATCTTTTGATTACAAATCGAAAATATTAGAGTGATTTTTTGTCGGCGAGATCTGGTTCGCGAGTTATGTCGACTAGAAACTCGAATATTATAACTGGAAAAAGGCTTAATTCACAAAAAAACTTTATTTAGCGAAGCCGCTACACTAATTTATGGAGTTTATAATTCCTAAGCCCGGCCGAAGGCCGCTACGCAGAAAAGCTTTTTTTTTACGAAAAATCTCAAAAAAAAAAAAAAAACCTTTGGCCTTTTAAGGGTTAATATTTTTTTTACCAAAATGAAAGATATTTCAATTACCTTTCGAATGACAACAATATTTTTGAAATCGAACAATAAATAACGAAGATATAAGCAAAAAACTTCAAGTCGAGATAACTCGCTAAATACGTGTCGTCGACAATTTTTTTTATTTTTTTCGAAATCATCGCTAACAGGGCTATTTTCAATTTTTTTTTTTATTTGGACCAATGCCAATAAACTCAACTTGTTCCCTTTTCTATAGAAAAAATGTCTCAGAAGCTGAGAATTTTTCTATAGAAAAATGTCTCAGAAGCTGAGAATTTTTCTATAGAAAAAATGTCTCAGAATCTGATAATTTTTCTATAGAAAAAATGTCTCAGAAGCTGAGAATTTTTCTATAGAAAAAATGTCTTAGAAGCTGAGAATTTTTCTATAGAAAAATGTCTCAGAATCTGAGAATTTTTCTATTGGAAAAATGTCTGAAAATCTGCGACTTTTCAATAGAAAAACTGTCTTAGAATCTGACACTTTTTGTATAGAAAATGTTTTAAATAGTACATATCTTAAAAAAAAAACAAAATGGGAGAAAAATTATCAGAATGTGGTTTCTCTTAATCAGTTACATTTATTTCAAGGAAAAGACGGTGGGAGAAAAATTATAAAATAAAAAAATTTTAAAAAAAAAAAAAAAAATTGGGCCCCTGCTAAATAAAATCCTGGATACGCCCCTGTCGGGCGATGTAACACAGCCCGAAAAAATTTGAACTTTTTTCCATTCCGCAGACCTTTGACGATTCTTTCATATAGTTTTGAATGTGCTGATTCCGAATCAGTTTTCTATATTTTTTTCATCAGGTCGCGATCGCAAACAAATTTAACTTCATGTTCATATCATGTGTAAGTTTGAATTCGGGGTTTGTTCTTAGCAAGGTGTGTTCACGATAGGTGACGTGGGCATGACTTCTCCAATATAAACCAAAGCTATAAGATTCTTTTACTTAGCTCCTGAAAAATATATTTGAACAAATTTTAATAAAGGATGCTATTTTCTGTTTTCTTAATTCTTTAGAATTGTAAAAAAAAAAATTATATCGAATTTTGGTAAGATTCTCCCAAACGTCCCCCTCCAAACGTCTAAGGATTTGACCAGCCTGTGTTGTTAATGTTCTAAATATGACAAAAAAAATATTCGTGGTTCGATTCCGGACTGTGGTATGAAAAAAAACAATAAATATTCTTTCGATTTCTCCTAAAAAACCTATAAAAACATCACTTATTTCAAATACAATTTTTTTTATAATTTTCGATTTTTTATTTCAATAAATTCATTTTCATCACTTGTATCATTTATTTCAGTTGTAGATGTCGTTGTTGTTGAAATTTTTGTAATACGTTTTTTAATTACACTAGTTTTATTTTTAGCATTTACATTTAAATAATTGTCACTTGTTAAATTAACATCAATTTCATTCATTGCCGTAGTAGATGATGATGATGATGATGATGAAGTCAATGTTTCATTAAGTACTGCCGTCGTTACATTGTGTCCCTCCCGTAATGGTTGACTGGTATCGGTATATTTATATATGGAAAAATATGTTTGTATACGTTGGATAACACGTTCCAAAAATGGTGGAAATTTATGTTCAATACCATCGCCATAAATTTTTACCGTTATATCGTTTAGATCATTGGACGACGACGATGATGATGACGATGACGCAGGTAATTGTAAAGGTGACACTAAACGTATGGCATTCACTATAGTCTTAAAGATAAGGGCCTGCTGTAGAGTATTTGAAGAATCCTCCATTGTACTACGTAGTAATATTATGGAACCATTGGGTTTAAGTTCCAAAAAACCATCAGCCGTATTTGTTAGTTTGGGGTTTTGTATTATGCCGGCATCGATAGATGATATTATGAATATTATTAAAGTTAATGAAATTATTTCAAAATTTTGTAATTTAATCATCATTGTTAAGTTCAATATCACTTGGTTAATTTTATTTTTTTCTTTTTGGTCTAATTGTATTTTACAACACCTTTAAGCTTCAACTGTTAAATTGTTAATAACTTTAAGTTGGTTGTAATGTGACTTGCATTGCTTATTATTAACATTAGCCACGCATATTTTAGTGTGCGTTATAACATTATTTTGGAATTTTTTGTGTAAAGAAATTTCTCTCGAACTGCATTTGGCTCCCTTTGGATATTTTGCTCTTTGTTTTACCATTAAAAACACCATTTCGTTTAGTAAAAACGGCCGCCTGTTAGTCCAAATTACAAAACTTTGATTTTGTTTTCAACAAACTCAGTCAAGTAATTTTATTTCAACATTATTTTATCACATCATTAAATAGTGTTTGTGTTTGTTAAATTTCTTTGTTGAAAAAAAAAAATATTTGTCAGATCAACAAATTGTGTTTGTTGAATTTCTTTGTTGAAAAAAAAAAATTAAGATTTTTTTTACTTTTGTCATATCAACAAATTGTGTTTGTTGAATTTCTTTGTTGAAAACAAAAAAATCTTTACGAACGTTTGTTGATATTACAAATTTCCATATAGGAACACTTTCAGTGACAAAATTTTTCCATTAACAAGACAAACCGACATTTAAAATCCTACTGATGATAACACTAACTGGAGTGTTTGAAACCGGTATGGGAATACCAGAAATGTCTATAATTTTTAGAAATTCGATTTTTCTTCTGCATTTTTTTAACTTGAACCCTTAGACCAATATAATTAGAGCCCGAGCTCGATCTGTACTCACAAAAAAAAAAAAACAAATAAAATTTACACTAAAAAAAATTTACACTAAAATTATATTTTTTACAAAAATGTAAAAAAAAAATACGAAGTTGAAAAGTTTTTTTTACTTTAAATTAAAAAAATTTACGAATCAGAATATAGTTTAACTTAAAACTTGTGACAAATGACATCTTAAAATGGTGTAATTCGAGAAAAATTTTATATAGCACCTGCTTTTGTGACCATTAAAATGTACGTAAACTTGAGCATTTATCAATTTAATGTTTGATTTTGTTATTTGCATCTACCTTGTTTTTTTTTTTTTTAATTTCATCATCTGATACAGTAAAACTTGGTTAAGGTGGAACTTAAATATAAACAACACAGCTCAACATGAAAATGCGTATTGGATTATGGTAAGTAATTTTGGTAGTGTTTGTTGCGCTGATTCCAAATCTGCAACCCAAATATGTCTATCACATCAGGATTTTGAGTTATTCGCGGTTAAAGTGCCGAAAAAGACCATTTTGGACCCTTTTTGAAAGCTTATAATATAAGATCCTGGCATGTTCTTGGATTTTAATTTTCTAAAATGGTAAAAAATCATTACCAAAAAACCTTCCATTTTTTCAATAATTAGTTTATTTACACAGTGTCTTTTAACAAATTTCCATACAAATTCATACGTAAATTTTAGATTTAAAGCACTTGTGGCTAATGATTTTTTTACCATTTTATAAAATTAAATTTCAAGAAGATTTGATCTTGTCTGAAAGAGAAAATTACACACTTTCGAATGAACTAGATACCAAGTCATTTGCATGTCAGGATCTTATTTTATAGGCGTTCAAAAATGGTCAAAATGGGCCATTTTTGACACTTTAACCGCGATTTTCTCAAAATTGTGATGTGATAGAAAAATTTGAGTGACCGTTTTGGAATCGGGGTACCAAACCCTTTTTTTGGTTTCATCCAAAACGCAGCGAC
The DNA here is from genome assembly GCA_963921195.1 of Pegoplata infirma. Taxonomy (NCBI): domain Eukaryota; kingdom Metazoa; phylum Arthropoda; class Insecta; order Diptera; family Anthomyiidae; genus Pegoplata; species Pegoplata infirma. Next base: position 56,027,303 of record OY992539.1, read on the forward strand.
AAACCTAAGATTTGTAGAGTGGTGTAATTCTATAAATTTGTTTGAAATCTCAAAACTTTGACCTAAACTCTCAAATCTTAAACATACTCCGATTTTTCAAATTTTGATATTCTGAATTTTAATCTAACAAACCTAAAAAAAAAAAACTAATTTAAATTCAAATCTTTTTTTTTGTTTTTGTTATTTCATTTCTTTGCAAATTATAAAATTTGTGAATGAATTAATTTCAAATCAATAAATAAAAATAGAAATTAGGTCTTTTCTTAAAAAGTATATAGAATTTACATCATCATTCAAGAAAACTGGATTTTTTTTTCTAAAGACATTTATATGTTAATTTTTATAGAATTTTTGTCTTTTCAACAATATTTTATATACATACATTTAATACAATAAAAATTTGACATATAAAATGGAAAAAAAAATCAAAGCCATAATTTATAAAGTGGGAATTTTTAATTTCGTTGCAAAAATGAAATGAACAAATGTATTGATTAAACAAATAAAAACAACTAAATCAAATCCTGATTAAAACTTAAAAATATTTAGACGTAATATACTTAAAACTTGTTTTTTTTTTTTTTTAATGTGATAATGTCTTTAGGCTGGTTTCTAATTTTAAAAGTGATGCAGGATGCCACCTCAGTTTGACTATAAAAGCTAAAAAATACTTAAAAAACAGAAAATAAGAAATACTCCCTAGCTAAATTTTCTGTTCCAAATAATCGGTTCCGGAACGCATCAAACTTCCCTGCAACCGGTTCTACTTAAGATTCAAGAATCAATGATTTTTGTTTGAAATTGTCCCGAAAGCAATCGTCTTTTAAAGCAAGTAGTTTTTTTAAAAAATAATTTTACATAGAAAATTTTGTTGTGATTACCGTAGAATGTATTCAAGAATCTATTTAACCAGGAATTTGTTCCAAAAAATTTTCCTGGGCTCTTTTCATTTTCTTAAAATCAAAAAGGTTTGTAACTTGGATAATAACTCACCTGCTGGTGATAAAAAAGTTTTGCACCAGGTGGTGAAAAAAACGTAACATAATTATTTTTTATGTGGGTTCAAGTAAAAAAATGTAAAAGAAATTTTAATTTCTACCAAAAAGATTTTTAACTTAGATTTGTTACTTGGATTATAACTCACCTGTTTTTCACCAGGTGGTGAAAAAAAAAACGTAACATAATTATTTTTCTTGCGGGTTCCAGTTAAAAAAATATAAAAAAAAAATTTAATTTCTAAAAATTATAGACATATTTGATATTCCTATAACGGTTTCAAACACCCCAGTAGTAGTGTTATCTTCAGTAGGATTTTAAAAGGTCGGCTTGTTTCGCTAATGGTAATCGTTTTTCTTATATGTGAATTTTTTTATTAACATCTATACCCCCCCCCCCCCCCCCCCAATTAGGATCGAACGTTAGATCTTTCTGTCATATTCATATCATTAACAATACTGACTGGCAGGCGCTTTAGCCCACACAACCACCGCATTGTTAGATATTATTTTGTGTTCAACAATTGCTGTGATCTTAATATTAATAATTTCTACATAGAGAAGTTTGAACATTACGGTGAATCCAATTCTATTTTTAATTATTTCATTTCCACTACATACCATCTATCAAATTATTTTTTTCACAAACTATTGGTTTTTTATTAATTTTTTTTTATAATTTTTTTAGACCATCAAATTTTTTTTTTTCAAAAAATTTTTCTTTCTCATCAAAAAAATTTTTTTTTCACCAAAAATTTTTTTTTTCCACCAAAAATTTTTTTTTCACCAAAATTTTTTTTTTCCAATAAAAATTTTCAATTCAATTTTTCAATTTTTATCAATTTTTTTTTTTTTCAAAAAATTTTTCTTTCTCATCAAAAAAATATTTTTCATTAAAAAAAACTTTTTTTTTCACCAAAAAATGTCTCTTTTCACCAAAAAATTTTTTTTTTTCACCAAAAAAAAAATTTCACCAAAAAAATTTTTTTTTTCATATTTTTTTTTTTTTTTTTCATCAAAAACTCTTTTTTAATCCATTTTTTTTCTCAATTTTTTTGTTTTCGGACTGAAAAAGTTAAATTTTCAAGTAATCTGGGTCCAAGTTGACGTTTTTCAGAGGTTGGTTGAAATCTTAAAGGGAAGGCTTTTTGCCCTGGTCAGACTACGTCCATTTATGAGCATAACCAGCCAATGACCATAAGACATATTAGTGCCAAATTTCGGGAGTCTACACTCAAAATATTTTATAGGCAAAAACAAATGCAAAACACATTTAAAACCAGTGAATAAACAATTGAAAACCATCCCAGTAAGTATTCATTTGTTTTAACAAACATCTACATTTATTTTTTACTGTTGACAAAATTTTCTAAAATAAATAACATTAAACATTAAAAAATTACATTTTTTTCATTCTTTTTAACCAACAAATTCGAAAAAAATAACCTACGAAAACATTAAAAATTAATGAAGTTATGTTATTTTCACCAACAAATTCCAAAAAAATAATCTACGAAAACATTAAAAAATAATGATTTCGTAGGTTATTTTTACAATTTTCTATTGAAATATTTTCTTAAAAATTTTTAATAAAATTTTTGGGAATCGATCCCGCAATCAACTACATTCTGGCCAGACACTCTACCCATCGTGCCAAAGTCACTTGATACAAACATTAGGGTGGATCGAATTTGGCTTTTTGGCGAATTCCGTTCCGGCTCACCGACAGATGTGTTGGAATAGACCTAAAAACAATGTGGTTAAATTTTCATGCAGATCGGTGGTCATCTTCCGCTGCCGAAATGACGTTGAAAATCCGCGATTTCTTAAAATATAGTATTTATTTAAAAAAAATGCCAAAATTACAAAATTCACTTAATCTACTTTTTTATTTCAGTCAATCTTTTCAATTCGATCATATTTTCTTAGAAAAAAATTTCAGCTTAATAGGACATTGTTAACCCCTCTAAATCGGTTGCCGAAAATGACCCATTCATTTTGCCCTAAACTCAAAACCACCAAATTTAAAAAATATTTTTTTTTTTGATTTTAAGTTGCACAATCTAAAGTTTTTATTGCATTTATTTCAAGTATATATAAGTTTGTTTGATAAAAAATTTTTTTGAAAAAATACGAGATTCTTAAACAACGCGTGTAACGGTATGTTTCCAGGACATTTTGGGAAAATTGCACTTTTTTTTTAAACTCAACATTTTTAGTTAAAAACTTTTAATTTTACACCAGATTTATTATAAATTATAAAACTTAATATAGAAATGTTGGATTTTAAGAAATTCTTTAACCCTAAACAGCTTTGGGCCCTAAATGACCCATTATGAACTTATGCATCTAGCAATAAAACGCTTTTGGCGGTCGACTAACCATTGGAAACATATGTTTTCAATTACAAATGGGAGCGTCAGTAAAGATGGGAGCGTGAGTAAGGATGGGAGCGTGAGTAGAGATGGGAGCGTGAGTGAATTCGACCAACTCAAGCTAACGAAAAAAAAATTCTCACGCAAGAAATTTTTGAATTTTGCAAAAATTTTACGCAGGGTTACATGAGTGTCACATTTTAATCTCACTCAAGCTGAATTTTGACGTGTTTCATTTTTCCGTCACCATACAAAATCATGCAAACTCACGAAATTTTACTCACATTTAACAGTGCAATTTTAAAAATTATATTTTTAATGCAAATAAAACAAAAAAGTTCAAATAGCATTCAAATAGTATCCCGCTTAAATGCACCCACTCTTAAAGCATTTTTCGTACCCACCATTAACCATTTATTTATATCTGACACAAAAAGTAATTCACATTTAAACAAGAATATTGCTGAATAATTTTAATAGACTATTTACTTGCTGTATTCTGGCATTTAAGGAGATAATGCTTCCGGGGTGGGTGCATTTAATTGGGAAATAATATTTAAACTTGTTTAAAAAAAAATATATGGATCACTTTTTTATTTTGCATTAAAAATATAGTTTGTACAAATGTACACGTGACACAAATTTCACGTGATTCACTCGTAAACGTGAGTGAAATTTCGAGAGTTTGCATGATTTTTATGGTGACAGAGAAATAAAACACGTCAAAATATAGTTATGTTAAGTTTTCGTGGGCGTGATTACAGCGTGAACGAGTTTAATATGTTTCAATCACGTGATCCTGCGTAAAATGTATGCAAACTTAAAAAATTTCCTGCGCGAAAATTTTTTTCTTCGTGAGCGTGAGTTGGTCAAATTCACTCACGCTCTCATCTCTACTCACGCTCCCATCTTTACTCACGCTCCCATTTGTAATTGAAAAAATATGTTTCCAATGGATATTCGACCGCCAAAAGTGGTTTATTGCTACACCTTTTCCAATTGAAATTCAGAAAAGATCAATTGTAATTCAGAAATCTCAATTGAAATTCAGAAAAGCACAATTGAAATTCAGAAATCGTAATTGAAATTCAGAAAAGCCCAATTGAAATTCAGAAATCACAATTGAAATTCAGAAAAGCCCAATTGAAATTCAGAAATCACAATTGAAATTCAGAAAAGCCCAATTGAAATTCAGAAATCACAATTGAAATTCAGAAAAGCACAATTGAAATTCAGAAAAGATCAATTGAAATTCAGAAAAGCCCAATTGAAATTCAGAAAAGCACAATTGAAATTCAGAAAAGCCCAATTGAAATTCAGAAAAGCACAATTGAAATTCAGAAAACCCCAATTGAAATTCAGAAAAGCACAATTGAAATTCAGAAAAGCACAATTGAAATTCAGAAATCGTAATTGAAATTCAGAAAAGCCCAATTGAAATTCAGAAAAGCACAATTGAAATTCAGAAATGCCCAATTGAAATTCAGAAAAGCATAATTGAAATTCAGAAATCGTAATTGAAATTCAGAAATCGTAATTGAAATTCAGAAAAGCCCAATTGAAATTCAGAAAATCACAATTGAAATTCAGAAAATCACAATTGAAATTCAGAAAAGCCCAATTGAAATTCAGAAAAGCACAATTGAAATTCAGAAAAGCACAATTGAAATTCAGAAAATCACAATTGAAATTCAGAAAATCACAATTGAAATTCAGAAAAGCACAATTGAAATTCAGAAAATCACAATTGAAATTAAGAATAGCCCAATTGAAATTCAGAAAATCACAATTGAAATTCAGAAAAGCCTAATTGAAATTCAGAAAATCACAATTGAAATTCAGAAAAGCCCAATTGAAATTCAGAAATCGTAATTGAAATTCAGAAAAGCCCAATTGAAATTCAGAAAAGCACAATTGAAATTCAGAAAAGCACAATTGAAATTCAGAAAAGCCCAATTGAAATTCAGAAAAGACCAATTGAAATTCAGAAATCGTAATTGAAATTCAGAAAAGCCCAATTGAAATTCAGAAAATCACAATTGAAATTCAGAAAATCACAATTGAAATTCAGAAAAGCCCAATTGAAATTCAGAAAAGCACAATTGAAATTCAGAAAAGCACAATTGAAATTCAGAAAATCACAATTGAAATTCAGAAAATCACAATTGAAATTCAGAAAAGCCCAATTGAAATTCAGAAAAACACAATTGAAATTCAGAAAAGATCAATTGAAATTCAGAATATCACAATTGAAATTCAGAAAAGCCCAATTGAAATTCAGAAATCACAATTGAAATTCAGAAATCACAATTGAAATTCAGAAAATGTAAACAAACTAATTATTAGTCACCACTACAAACATAAACACATTATGCAAATGCAGTACAGAAATGTGTATATGAGAGTATCTAACTTTATTCTCTTGCTACGTATTGTAGAGAGCAGACAGACAATACACTCATAAAATGCTTAAGGTAACATTAAGTGAAACTGACTTTTTATTATTTTTCTTTAAAACTAATTTTTCATTAATGCATTTGTCAAGGTAGAGTAAATATTTTTGTTCACTATATTAATTAATTTACAAAAAATAATAAAAATTCAGTTAAACTAAATTTTACCTACAACATTCTATGAGTGTATTATTATCTGTCTGCTCTCTATAATACGTAGCAAGAGAATAAAGTTAAATACTCTCATTGTTGTACAGCATTTGTTTAATGTGTCTATGTAGTGGTGACTCATAATTGGTTTGTTTACATTTTCTGAATTTCAATTGTGATTTCTGAATTTCAATTGGTCTTTTCTGAATTTCAATTATGATTTCTGAATTTCAATTGGGCTTTTCTGAATTTCAATTGTGATTTTCTGAATTTCAATTGGGCTTTTCTGAATTTCAATTGTGATTTTCTGAATTTCAATTGTGATTTTCTGAATTTCAATTGTGCTTTTCTGAATTTCAATTGTGCTTTTCTGAATTTCAATTGGGCTTTTCTGAATTTCAATTGTGATTTTCTGAATTTCAATTGTGATTTTCTGAATTTCAATTGGGCTTTTCTGAATTTCAATTACGATTTCTGAATTTCAATTGGTCTTTTCTGAATTTCAATTGGGCTTTTCTGAATTTCAATTGTGCTTTTCTGAATTTCAATTGTGCTTTTCGGAATTTCAATTGGGCTTTTCTGAATTTCAATTACGATTTCTGAATTTCAATTGGGCTTTTCTGAATTTCAATTGTGATTTTCTGAATTTCAATTGGGCTTTTCTGAATTTCAATTGTGATTTTCTGAATTTCAATTGGGCTATTCTGAATTTCAATTGTGATTTTCTGAATTTCAATTGTGCTTTTCTGAATTTCAATTGTGATTTTCTGAATTTCAATTGTGATTTTCTGAATTTCAATTGTGCTTTTCTGAATTTCAATTGTGCTTTTCTGAATTTCAATTGGGCTTTTCTGAATTTCAATTGTGCTTTTCTGAATTTCAATTGGGCTTTTCTGAATTTCAATTGTGATTTTCTGAATTTCAATTGTGATTTTCTGAATTTCAATTGGGCTTTTCTGAATTTCAATTACGATTTCTGAATTTCAATTACGATTTCTGAATTTCAATTATGCTTTTCTGAATTTCAATTGGACATTTCTGAATTTCAATTGTGCTTTTCTGAATTTCAATTGGGCTTTTCTGAATTTCAATTACGATTTCTGAATTTCAATTGTGCTTTTCTGAATTTCAATTGTGCTTTTCTGAATTTCAATTGGGGATTTCTGAATTTCAATTGTGCTTTTCTGAATTTCAATTGGGCTTTTCTGAATTTCAATTGTGCTTTTCTGAATTTCAATTGGGCTTTTCTGAATTTCAATTGATCTTTTCTGAATTTCAATTGTGCTTTTCTGAATTTCAATTGTGATTTCTGAATTTCAATTGGGCTTTTCTGAATTTCAATTGTGATTTCTGAATTTCAATTGGGCTTTTCTGAATTTCAATTATGATTTCTGAATTTCAATTGGGCTATTCTGAATTTCAATTGGGATTTCTGAATTTCAATTGTGATTTCTGAATTACAATTGATCTTTTCTGAATTTCAATTGGAAAAGGTGTAGATGCATATGTTCATAATGGGTCATTTAGGGCCCAAAGCTGATTAGGGTTAAAGAATTTCTTAAAATCCAACATTTCTATATTAAGTTTTATAATTTATAATAAATCTTGTGTAAAATAAAAAGTTTTTAACTTAAAATGTTGAGTTTTAAAAAAAAAAGTGCAATTTTCTAAAAATGTCCTGGAAACAGACCGTTACACGCGCTGTTTAAGAATCTCGTATTTTTTCAAAACAATTTTTTGTCAAACGTACTTATATATACTTGAAATAAATGCAATAAAAATTTTAGATTGTGCAACTTAAAATAAAAAAAAAAATTATTTTTTAAATTTGGTGGTTTTGAGTTTAGGGCAAAATGAATGGGTCATTTTCGGCAACCGATTTAGAGGGGTTAACAATGTCCTATTAAGCTGAAATTTTTTTCTAAGAAAATATGATCGAATTGAAAAGATTGACTGAAATAAAAAAGAAGATTAAGTGAATTTTGTAATTTTGGCAATTTTTTTAAATAAATACTATTTTTTAAGAAATCGCGGATTTTCAACGTCATTTCGGCAGCGGAAGATGACCACCGATCTGCATGAAAATTTAACCACATTGTTTTTAGGTCTATTCCAACACATCTGTCGGTGAGCCGGAACGAAATTCGCCCAAAAGCCAAATTCGATCCACCCTAACAAACATGTTTTTATATTTCTATCAATAATTTTTTGAATTTTTTTTTAACAAAAAAATAACCTACTTGATATTTCATTAAAAAATACCAACAATTTAAAAAAAAAATACACAAATCATTAAAAATTTAAAGAATAATCAGTAGTTTCTACTTACAGAACAAAAATTAATGACTTTAAAAATTAAATGTTAATGAAAGTCTTTATTATACCCTCCACTTATTGTTTGTGATAGAGGGTATATATTATTCATTAAATTTTTAATGATTTGTGTAAGTAATTTTTTTTTTTAAATTGTTTGTATTTCTTAATGAGATATCATTAGTTTTTACCTACACAAATAGGTTATTTTTTGTAAAAAAAAATTCAAAAAATTATTTATAGAAATAAAAAAAAATGTTTGTATCAAGTGACTTTGGCACGATGGGTAGAGTGTGTGGCCAGAATGTAGTTGATTGCGGGATCGATTCCCCAAAATTTTATTAAAAATTTTGAAAAAAATATTTTAATAGAAAATTGTAAAAAATAACCTACGAAATCATTAATGTTTAATGTTTTGGTAGGTTATTTTTTTGGATTTTGTTGGTAAAAATAACAGAACTATCATTAATTTTTAATGTTTTCGTAGGTTATTTTTTTCGAATTTGTTGGTAAAAATGAATGAAAAAAACTTAATTTTTTAATGTTTAATGTTATTTATTTTAGAAAATTTTTTCAACAGTAAAAAATAAATGTTGATGTTTGTTAAAATAAATGAATAATTACTGGGATGGTTTTCAATTGTTTATTCACTTGTTTTAAGTGTGTTTTTCATTTGTTTTTGCCTACAAAATATTTTGAGTGTAGAAAAAAATCGTAATTTTTTGGAAATTTTTACAAATGGCGATATTTCTAAACTTTTAATAATACCTTCACTGTTTTTTTTTGTTTTAGTTTTTGATAGTGGTTGTAGTTTTAATCCAAAAATTTGTTTTTCATAATTCCTTTGAGACAAAAAACCCCCCAAAAAAAATATAGTTTTTATACCCTCCACTTAGTGATAGAGGGTATATATAAGTTTGTCATTCCGTTTGTAACTCATCGAAATATCGATCTGGGACCCCATAAAGTATATATATTCATGATGCCCGATCGATTTTAAGACATTCTAGCGATGTCCGTCTGTCCGTCTGTCTGTCTGTGGAAAATGCTGTCGCGGACAAAATATTGCACAGAGATGACTGAAACTTAACATATTTATTGGAAGTTCTCCCGAGAAGTTTGGTATTGCATTTGAGCGATATCGGTTCAGCGGTTCAAAAGTTATGAACGAAAATGTAAGCACACCTCAAAAATTTCAGTACATTCAATATAACCTAAAAATACAAAATGCTTTAATTCGGCTTCTGGTTGACATATGTGAACATTATTGAACACCAAATGGTACCAGTACGAACATTTTTTTGCCAAAAAAAGAAAAAAATCGCGGATTTTTTTTACCAAAACTTTTTTTCGCGGAAATTTTTTTAAAAAAAAATTTTTTTTTTTCATCCTTTTAAATAAAGTTTTTTGCAATAATCTTTTTGAAATTGTGGAGGGTATCACTACATTCGGCAAGGCCGAACTTAACTTTTTTACTTGTTTTCTCTGCATTCTAAGTTTAGTCAAACAAATCGAAACACCTCTCAAGTATCTTTCTTGTCAGTACCGACTACTTTATACTTTCACATCAATAGCACAAAGAGGTTTAAGATGTTTTTTTTTCATGAATGAATCACTATTTTAAAATTGATTATTGTTTTTTGAAAAATTGAAAAACAATTCTTTGAAATTTTTTTAAACATAAATTTTGAAACGTGTTTATTTAAGTATTTTTTTTTTGTTTTTTTATTTTTTTATTATAATTTCATATTAATGACGCTTTAATGTCTAGCCAAATATGATGAAATCTAAAGACGTAAAAAATTTAGTTTCTAAAAAAAATATATATTGCTGATTTTTCCATTTTGTTGGTGTTTTTATTTATTTTGTTGCTAATTTTATGATCTAAAACTATAGAAATTAATTATTTAAAAGTTTTTGACATGAACAAAGATTTAAATAATTAGCATGTTAAACAATTCATTTAGATTTTTTTTCACTAGCAATTTTTTTTTAATTTTTTTTAATTTTATAATAAAAATAATTAATGATTTTAAAACTATTCATTAGTTACGTCAATAGTTTGGGTTGATGCTTTGGTTATATTAGATTGCAAACAAAAAATACCAACCGATTTTTATTTTGTTTATCCATTATTTATCAGAGAAAAAAAATCTAACAAGGAAAGTACCACAAGAGGTCCTCTACGATTTTCTATACTTAATATTTATGAATTTAATGTTGTATTTATTCGATCTTGATATTTGTAATGTAAATGAAATAATTGAGCTCGAGGTCTGTTGTTTTAAATAATTTTTATTTTATTTCTTCGATATTTCGAAATTCATCGAATTTCATCCTCAGGGACACTTGTAAAAATTACACAAACGAAATAAACTTTAAGCTATAAATGTTTTAACATCGTCGTATGGCAGTGCAATACTATACGACGATGTTAAAGCGACTATAGCTTAAAGTTGTAATTCTTTGTGTAATTTTTACAAGTGTCCCTGAGGATGAAAATCGATGAATTTCGAAATTTTGGAGAAATAAAATAAAAATTATTTAAAGTAACAGACCTCGAGCTCAAGTATTTCATTTAAAATACTTATTATTTATGCTTATGAAGAAAATTTGTTTGTTGAGTTTTATTGATTTCTTCTAAATTCTTCAATTTTTCTTTCTTAAGTTTTGGGATTTTTTATAAATTTTTAATTTTATACCCTCCACTTGGTGATAGAGGGTATATATAAGTTTGTCATTCCGTTTGTAACTCATCGAAATATCGGTCTGGGACCCCATAAAGTATATATGGGGCATTCCATGTCAAATCGGACACTTTGAAAAATTTTTTTTTTAGATTTTCCCAATTTGTTAACAGTTTTTAGTACCCTTCGACAGCTCCTTCGTGGTAAATTTTTAGATTTTTTTGATGACCCGTTTAAAAGATATCGAATTTTTAAAAATTGGTAGTTTGGTCCTTTGCTCAAACTTCTTTAACTCATAACTTCTTCAATAATGGTCCAAATTTCAATTTTTTTTTTTCAAAAATTTTGTTTTTTTGCGTACTTTTTAAAAAAAAATCCCAAAAAATTGTTAAAAGCGCTCTACACTCAAAAAAATACGTTAGTAGATTTACTAATTTTTTTTTGCTAACGCTAGTTAGCTAACTTTTAGCACATTTTTAGTTGAGATTAGCTGTTAGCAAAAAATTCTTGTAAACTTCATTTAGCACATTAGCAATTTTAAACAAACTTTGAACTAATTTCTTTTGCTAAATTTGAAATTGAGTTGACAACATTTTTACAAGATTTTTTGCTAATATTAGCAAAATAAATGGTAAATTTTTTTTTATTTTCAGAAAACTTAAAATGGCGCTATCTCGGAAACTAAGCCAGATAGAGCAAAATGGAGGCCATTTTTGGTTCTTAGAATCTCCATAGTATCGCCGGTCCACTTCACATGTGTGGACCCTAATGGGCCCTTACTTTGGATCCAAAAAAGTTAGCATTCCCGAAAATTTTAAAATGCTCATATCTCGGTAAATATTGCCGACACAACAAAAAGTCCAAAATCATTTTTGTAGCTCTCAGCACGTAGAACAAGACCGCAAAATAGTCAAAAGCTCTGCGAGTAATATTTTTGAAGTTATCGAGTTTTGAAATTCTCAAGACCCGAGTGGTCCCCTATAATCACGTATCTCAAAAACTAAGCAAGGTAGAGCGAAACGGTCACAAATTTTGGATCAAAAACTATGACGATTTTAAAGGAACCCAACTAGGTCTAGGCCCATCGGGGTCTGGACCTATCGGGTCCGAACCCAATGGGGTTCTCAGATGTGTATGAACTAAGTTCAAAAAAAAAAAAAATTAGTTAACTAATTATTGGCAAAACATTTTTGCTAACTTTAGCAAAAAAATTGTGGGTTCAAAATCAGCAAATTTTCTTGTAGGTTTACAAACTTTTTTTGCTAACATTACAGTTTTTTTTTTGAGTGTAGTATGCGATTTTTAAGTTTTAAAATTTAAATCTCATTTTTGAAAATGTTTGTACTCTTCGATTTTTTTGAAATTTTTGTGTGTAAAACTTCTATCAATTCTACAAATTTTTTGCCCAGGAAGATCGTGGGATAACGATTATTACTATTTTTTAAAATTTTTTGAAAAAATTTTATTGTAAATTTCCAATCATAAAATCATCTCTACTGCTCCAATGATGCGTCAATGAGGGGTCCTTTATAAGACCGACCCCCATTAATTTTTACGTCTTAACATTTCTGTGGAACAAACTAATACCCTATCTCCAATTTCTAAGGGGGCTCCAACACAAAACGACATTTTTTTTAAATTTGTTCCAACCGCTCTAACTGCCCTAATAGTGCCCTTAGAGCAACAAAATGTATGACCAACCCACAATATTTTTTTAGTTCAAACATTTTCTCTGAACACACCTACCCTATATCTTTAAATGTTAAGGCGGTCCCCATACATTTTTTTTATTTTTTGTAAATTTGTTTTATTTAACCAGCTTTTACCGGTCCAATGGTGCGTCCGAGAGGGGTCATTAGTGAGACCGACCCCCATTTATTTTTACCCTACAACATTTTTTCAAAACATACCTACGCCCTATCTCCACTCCCTAAGTAGGCTCCCATACAAATAACAGTTGGAGCAAATTTTATAAAAATGTAATTTTGTTAAATTTTAAAAAGTACGTAAAAAACCAAAAATTTAAAAAAAAAAATTTGAAATTTGGACCATTATTGAAGAAGTTATGATTAAAAGAAGTTTGAGTAAAGGAACAAACTACCAATTTTTAAAAATTCGATATCTTTTGAACGGGTCATCAAAAAAATCTGAAAATTTACCACGAAGGAGTTTTCGAAGGGTACTAAAAACTGTAAACAAATTGGGAAAATCTAAAAAAAAAAGTTTTTGAAAGTGTCTGATTTGACATGGAATGCCCCATATATTCATGATCCCCGATCGATTTTAAGACATTCTAGCGATGTCCGTCTGTCCGCCTGTCTGTGGAAATGGTGATCACGGCCAAAATATTACACGGAGATTACTGAAACACATTATTGGAAGTTCTCCCGAGAAGTTTGGTATTGCATTTGAGCGATATCGGTTCAGCGGTTCAAAAGTTATGAACGAAAATGTGAGGACACCTCAAAAATTTAAGTACATTTAACATAACCTAAAAATACAAAATGCTTTAATTCGACTGCTGGTTGACATAATTGAACACCGAATGGTATTTAAGCAAGTACGAACATGTTTTTGGACAAAAAAAGAAAAAAATCGCGGATTTTTTTTTCGCGGAATTTTTTTTTTTCAAAAAAATTTTTTTTTTTTCAAAAGTAATTTCCTTTTAAAAAAAGTTTTTTGCAATAATCATTTTGAAATTGCGGAGGGTATCATTACATTCGGCAAGGCCGAATTTAACTTTTTTACTTGTTTTAATTATATTTTGAGTTTTTCTAGATTTTTCAGCATGAAATCAGTCCAACGGATTGAACGTTTTGAAAGAAAGTTTAAGAAGAGCTTTAAACATTTTTATATATTCTACATAACCTAAAAATAAAAAAAATTAAGCTCGACCGGCTTCTGCTGGAAACACGAAAACGGAATTCAATACACTATTAAAAATTTCCTAGAAAAAATAAAACAAACTTTTGAAATTATTAATTTTCTGGGATACTTTCCTTGTAAGTTTTTTTATTTGGAAATTTAATTTCTTTACGTTTTTTTTTCGGTTTTAATCCAAGATAATTCGTGTCAATTGTTTAATTTATTTAAATTTAAATTATATTTGAAATAAATGAAAATGCCTAATGATTATAATCTTTGTTTGCATAAAATAATCAATTATTTGTAATTGAAACTTATAACAAAACACAAAAAAAAAATTGCGCAATTCGTTAAAAAAAAACGGGAAATCCGCTAGTATAAAGTAAATATTTAATGATTTGTAAAATTAGAAAGATTAATGCATAAATTATAATGGATAGTTAATTATGTATTTATATAATAGTAAAGTGTTAGAACTTCTAACGTATAACTGAAAGAAAATGTGTTAAAAGCTTCTTAAGAAAAATAAAGTAAAAAGCTTTTGTATACAAGTCAATAAAAATAATATAACGTTATTATACTCGTATTCAAAAACTCGTTAGCGTTAAAATATGAAAAATATTTTTAGGTAAAAATTAAAAAAAAAAAAATAAGTTCAAAGCTTTTTACTCAAAAATTTCTAAAAAGCTTTTAACAAATTTTTATGCTTTTTGGTTTATGCCTTAAAATGTGCATAAATTTATGTCTAAAATTGTGTAAAAAATCTTTTTGCATCAAAATTGGTAAAAAGATTTTTTAAGTAAAAGTAAGATAAAAGCTTTTTAAATTTTGAGTAGGTTTATTCTAGCTCGAGGTCATTATTTCCTTTACTAACTAAAACTTTGAAATTCTCATAGAATAATTTTCAAGAAAATTATTTTTCTGTTTTAAATTTATTTGTGTTGGTCATTTTTCGCAAGACTTAATCGACACGTGTTTCGGGATTTGTCAGATCCCATTGTCAAGATTATTTTGCAAAAATACAAACCCTATCCTACAAGTAGCAAAGGGTCTTTAATGACATACCCTATACTTGTAGTATAGGGTTTTTATTTTTGCAAAATAATCTTGACAATGGAATTTAACAAATTCCGAAACACGTGTCGATTAAGTCTTGCAAAAATGACCAACATAAATAAATTTAAAACAAAAAAATAATTTTCTTGAAAATTATTCTATGAGAATATCATAGTGTTAATTAGTAAAGGAAATAATGACCTCGAGCTAGAATAAACCTACTCAAAATATAATATTTTAAGGGTCGAATAAAACAATTTTTATTTTTTAATAAAAATTAATCAGAGTGTAAAAGCTTTTTATATAGATTTTTGTAAGACCCTGTTTATTTAAAAATGAGTATTTTTTTTTTTGCAAAATGTGTTAAAAGCTTTTTTCAAGAATGCAAAAATTATAATGAATAGTTAATTACCATTTTATTAAAAAAGCTTTTAAAAAGGGTTCTTAAAAATTTATAAAAACATTTTTTATTGAAGATTTGTAAAAAGCTTTTAAATTGAAAATTTTGTAAAAAGCTTTTCACTTGTTACTGCTACTTTGGTTGCAATACCAGTTGAGTAACGAGCCCTTAAACGTTATCATTACCATTACAGAATTGAAATTTTTGAAAAGCTTTTAACTCGAAAATTTTTAAAGATTTTTTATTAAAGATTTATAAAGATTTTTTATTAAAGATTTGTAAAAAAGTTTTTAAATTGAAAATTTTTTAAAAAGCTTTTTAATAAAAAGGGTTCTTAAAAGTGTATAAAAAAAATTATTGAAGATTTGTAAAAAGCGTATTTTTGAAAATTACACCTTCCATAAACTTGCCCAGACACTTGGAAAAATCAAAAGTTGAAGAAAAAATGCTGCTCTAATGGCCATTTAATAAAAAAGAAACAGCTTAGTTTTTAGTGCTACTTTGGTTGCGTTACCAATTGAGTAACGAGCCCTTAAACGCTATCATTACCAACAATGAGTTCAAATTTTTTAAAAGCTTTTAACTTTAAAATTTGTCAAGATTTTTTATTAAACATTTGTTAAGATGTTTTATTATAGATTGGTAAAATGCTTTTAAATTTGAAATTTTTTTGAAAAGCTTTTTAATAAAAAATGTTCTTAAAAATTTACAAAAACATTTTTTATTGAAGATTTGTAAAAAGCTTTTAAATTGAAAATTTTCTAAAAAGCTTTTCACTTCTTGCCCTCCGTCTTTACCTTCCATAAACTTGCTCAGACACTTGGGAAAATAAAAAGTTGAAGAAAAAATGCCGCTCAAAAGGACATTTAATAAAAAGGAAACAGCTTACAATTAGTTGTTACTGCTATTTTGGTTGCGTTACCAGTTGAGTAACGAGCCCTTAAACGGTATCATTACCAACAATGAGTTAAAATTTTTTAAAAGCTTTCTTTAAAATTTGTCAAGATTTTTTATTAACCATTTGTAAAGATTTTTTATTATAGAAAAGCAATAAAGCTTTTTTAATTTAAAATTTTTTGAAAAGCTTTTTAATAAAAAATGTTCTTAAAAATTTATAAAAACATTTTTATTGAAGATTTGTAAAAAGCTTTTAAATTGAAAATTTTCTAAAAAGCTTTTCACTTCTTGCCCTCCGGCTTTACCTAAATAAACTTGCTCAGACACTTGGGAAAACAAAAAGTTGAAGAAAAATGCCGCTCTAAAGGCCATTTAATAAAAAGGAGACAGCTACTTTGGTTGCGTTACCAGTTGAGTAACGAGTAGGCTGGGTCGTATTCCAACAAAGTGCTCAGATCAACTATTAATAGTGAAAAAAAGTTGGTACAAGTAAATACAAGCAATTTAAAATCAAAATGAACAAAATCGGTCCATGGCTTCCGTTCTCGCATCGCGGGTCAAAATTGCGGTTTTTGAAAAAATGGACATAATTTAAAAAAAAAAATTAAATGTTTAAAAAAAAATTATTAAAAAAAAAAAAATTTTTTGTATCGCATTAATTCAAAGATATTTAGAAAAATTTTGTTTGTTTTTTTCGGATATCGATAACCCACCCAAACGTGAGGCCAAAAAAAACTCACATTTTTAACATGGAGCTCAAAACTACTTTTTCACTATTTTAAAAATTTAGTGAAACAAAATTTTTAAAAATATTAGTTTATCCACTTGATATCATTGAATACATCTCAGGGATTGTAGAAAAAAATTCTTAGTTAAATTCCTTCGTCCAGTTGGTGTGTGGAGCGATTTGAATTTAGCGGATTTCCAGAACATGTGTTTTTATCGACATTTTTGACTAATTTGTAGTTGATAGCAACATTTTACTTAAATTAACCAACTTTTTTTGTTCAAATGGTTGTTTTGGACCATAGTAACTCTGTTTTGAAATAATAGGCTTTTTGGACAACGTTAACCCTTGCCGGCAGGAGGTTAAAAATTCCTCCAATGAAATTTTCGAAAATTCCTCACTCTAAAATCGTGTTTGTGTTTAAATAATGAACAATTACAAATTTATACAAAGTTTTCTTTAAGGACATCTTTAACCCTTGTTGAACGAACGCCCAAAAAACAGCTGTTTTTTTTGCTCTTAGTCAAAATGGACTTTTTTGACATATTAAATAATATGTTTTCACTTTTAGCTTTACACAGTAAAAACGAAGACGTAATGAAGTTGTGAGTACGTTATGAGTACATAATTAATGCGGAAAATGCATGTAAGCGGGCATTACATGTTTGACGCATTTAAACAAAGTATATTTTATTTTAAACACCGTTAAAGTGCATTGATAAACTCCACATCTGCGAGTGAATCGTGTAAGCGGGGAATGCATTTAAACGATCGCATTTAAATTAACGTTTTAAAGTAAGCGCACTTAAGCGGAAAATGCTTAAAATTAAATAAAATAAAAAAAAATGGCATCCGAAATTTTATTACGTCTTCGCCGTTTTTACTGTGTAAAGCTAAAAGTGAAAACATATTATTTAATTTAAAACATATTATTTAATATGTCAAAAAATTCCATTTGACTATGAGCATAAAACCGCTGTTTGAAATTTTTTGGGCTTTCGTTCAACAAGGGTTAAAGATGTCCTTCAAGAAATTTTGTATAAATTTGTAATTGTTCATTATTTAAACACATACACGATTTTAGAGTGAGGAATTTTCGAAAATTTCATTGGAGGAATTTTTAACCTCGTGCCGGCAAGGGTTAACGTTGTCCAAAAAGCCTATTATTTCAAAGCAGAGTTGCTATGGTCCAAAACAACCATTTGAACAAAAAACTTGGTTAATTTAAGTAAAATGTTGCTAACAACTACAAATTAGTCAAAAATGTCGATAAAAACACATGTTCTGGAAATCCGCTAAATTCAAATCGCTCCACACACCAACTGGACAAAGGAATTTAACTAAGAATATTTTTCTACAATCCCTGAGATGTATTCAATGATATCAAGTGGATAAACCAATATATTTAAAAATTTTGTTTCACTAAATTTTTAAAATAATGAAAAAGTAGTTTTGAGCTCCATGTTAAAAATGTGAGTTTTTTTTTGGCCTCACGTTTGGGTGGGTTATCGATATCCGAAAAAAACAAACAAAATTTTTCTAAATATCTTTGAATTAATGCGATACAAAAAAAAATTTTTTTTTTTTAATAATTTTTTTTAAATATTTAATTTTTTTTTTTAAATTATGTCCATTTTTTCAAAAACCGTAATTTTGACCCGCGATGCGAGAACGGAAGCCATGGACCGATTTTGTTCATTTTGGTTTTAAATTGCTTGTATTTACTTGTACCAACTTTTTTTCACTATTAATAGTTGATCTGAGCACTTTGTTGGAATACGACCCAGCCTAGTAACGAGCACTTAAACGTTATTATTACCAATACCGAATTAAAATTTTTAAAAAGTTTTTGACTTAAAAATTTTAAAGATTTTTTATTAAAGATTTATAAGGATTTTTTATTAAAGATTTGTAAAAAAGCTTTTAAATTTTAAATTTTTTAAAAAGCTTTTTTAATAAAAAAAGTTCTTAAAAATTTATAAAAACATTTTTTATTGAAGATTTGTAAAAAGCTTTTAAATTAAAAAATTGTAAAAAGCTTTTTACTTCTACACCTTCCACAAACTTGCCCAGACACTTGGAAAAATCAAAAGTTGAAAAAAATGCTGCTCTAATGGCCATTTAATAAAAAGGAAACAGCTTAGTTGTTACTTCTACTTTGGTTGCGTTACCAGTTGAGTACGAGCCCTTTAAAGTAATCATTACCAATACCTCATTAACATTTTTGAAAAGCTTTAAGCTTAAAAATTTGTAAAGATTTTTTATTAAAGATTTGTAAAGATTTTTTCATTAAAGACTTATAAAAAAACTTTTAAATTCAAAATTTTTGAAAAAGCTTTTTAATAAAAAAAGTGCTTAAAACTTTATAAAAAACATTTTTTATGAAGATTTATAAAAAGCTTTTAAATTGAAAATTTAGTAAAAAGCTTTTCACTTCTTACCCAGACACTTGGGAAAATCAAAAATTGAAGAAAAAATGCCGCTCTAATGGCCATTTAATAAAAAGGAAACAGCTTAGTTGTTACTGCTACTTTGGTTGCGTTACCACAAGAAGATTTTTAAAAAAGCTTTTAAATTTATTTTTTTTTTAAATCGTTTTAATAAAAACGGTTCTTGTAAGTTTATAACAACATTTTTTATTGAAAATTTGTAAAAAGCTTTAAAACTGCAAGTTTTGCAAAAAGCTTTTTACTTCTTACCCTCCGGCTACATCTTCCATAATTATATTGACATAAAGCAACAAACAACTTTTCGATTGTGATTGCAGTTTTGTGCGTGTTTGTTCCTTTATGTCTACATAATTATGGAAGGTGTAGCTGGAGGGCAAAGTTTGTTTAAAGCTTTTTTTAAAGAAGTTCATTAAAAAGCTTTTTGGAAAAAAATAAAAAAATTTTCGGACAAACATTTTTTTTAATTATTATAAAAAAAATAAAAATTCCAAAAAAAAAAAATGTAACCAAATTAAACATTTTAAATAATTTTATAAATATTAAATACTTAAAATTCAAAATGTGAAATTATTTAATTATTTTCAACAATATGTAGGTACATAACACTGTAAATTTTATTTTACCAGAAAGACCAGATTAAATTTTTTTTTTTTTTTACTAATTTATAACATTCACTTTAAAAAAATCATGTTTTTAACAAATTTAATATTTGATTTTTAATCTACTATATCTTCCAGAAAAAAAAACTTTTTAAAACGTGTTTTTTTATTAATTTTTACCGGCTAATATTTATTAACCAAAAAATTTCTTATTTACATATTCTATTTAGTTCTAAATATTACTCAGAAGATGTTCCTAGAACAATTTATTAAACATTAATTAGATTTTGTGGCATTTTATGAAATACACAAATATTTAACAAAAAAAAATAATTAATTATGCTTTTAAAAAAAAAATTGCTATGAAGTTTCCTGGAATGTTTATGATAACAACTAACGCCTATAGAAACTTTACAAAAGTAAAAAAAAATCAGTGTCTAATATCAAACAATTTCGATAGAAATATTAAACCAAAATATTATTCCGACTTTGAAGAGGAAATAAACAATAAACAAGTGAGAGTGTTAAATTCGGCTGTGCCGAATCTTTTATACCCTCCAACACGTAAAAAAACAGGGGCGTCTTTTTTTTTTTTTTTTTGGGGGGGGGGGGTAAAGTTGGTTGGACACAACCTCCCTGGATCCAACTGCAAGACTATGAACTTCTTTTGACATAACAATGTTTCGTTTGCTAAGCAAAAGTACAAAAAACCTTCAAAAAATGTCTTTTTTTAGACTTTTTTTAGTTCTTAAGAGGGGAACTTTTTTCCCCCTGAACCGATTTGGCTCATGTTCGAACTTAACCAGCCCAATACCATGAGACATCTTCGTGCCAAATTTCAGGAGTCTAGCGCTTTTACTTTGGACTGTATCGTGTCTTCCACAGACGGACGGACGGACGGACGGACGGACGGACGGACAGACGGACATCGCTAGAATGTCTTAGAATGGATCACTGATCAATAATATATATACTTTATGGGGTCCTAGACCGATATTTCGATGCGTTACACACGGAATGACAAAGTGAGTATACCCCCATACTGTGGTTGGAGGGTATAAAAATAAATAATTATTATCATAATAAAAGTAAAATTTTTAATAAATGATGTTTTAATGAACAAATGAAAACATTATTAACATCAACAACTACATGGATTGAAAACAGACAATTCTGACATATGACTACTTGTTCTGGAGACAGAAAAAAACAAGTAGAAAAGTTAAATTCGACTTGGCCGAATCTATGAATACCCTCCACAATGCCCTTTTTAAGTTATAGTAAATTTTCTAACGTGAAAAAAATAACATTTTTGATTAGAAATATTTTATTTTGTGTAAAAAACCTTTTTTTACTAATTTTTGAAAAAAAAAAAAATAAATTACTAAATTTTTTTTTTGAGTGTAATTTTTTTTTTTTTGAGTGTAAAATTTTTTTCGACTGTATTTTTTTTTTAAGTGTAAAAATATTTTTGAGTGACAAAAATACGTTGTAAAATATTTTTGTGACTTACCAATGTTTTTAAAACATATTTCAACACGTGAATTTAAGGTGAGCTAATCTGAAATTCACGGATTTGCTAATAACTTTTGAACCACTGGACCGCTTTGGCTGAAATTCATTATGAACCAGCTCAGGGGAACGAAAAATATATATGCCAACCTTCAGCATCCTCAGAATTGCCTTTAGATAGTTATCGTGTTTTTTTATCTCGTAAATTCGCAAAAAACCCTTGCCGAAATTCATTCTGTTGCTCATAACTTTTGAACCAATGGACCGATTTCGCTGGATTGCAATACCAACCTGACCAGGTAAATGCCCAACATATACGCCAAACTTTAGGGGTCTCCGTGAAGTCTTTTAAAAGTTAGCGTGTTTTCAACAGACAGACGGCCTGACGGACGGATGGACGGACGGACATCGCTAGATCGTCTTAGAATCGAAAGAGGATCATGAATATATATACTTTATGGGGTCTTAGACCAATATTTCGAGGTGTTACACACGGAATGACAAACTTATATATACCCTCTATCACTAGAGTGGAGGGTATTAAAATGATGAGGGTGCTAATAAAAATATTAACAAAAAAATAACCGCAAAAAGTATAATAATAAAATAATAATTACTTTAATTGTTCACACTTATCTAACATTACATACATTCAAAAAAAATCTCCCAATTAACCGAAAATATTTACTAATTCTAAGTAGAACAATCAACACTTTAGTTAAAATCATATTAGTTAAATCTATTTGACTTTTACAAAAAACTTTTATAAAAGGGTAATTTCAACAAAATTATAAGCTTTACGTTATAGTTCAAATATGTGTTAACAGCAGTTTACTAAAAAATTAGTAAACAAATCTTTTAAAATAAAAATTTTAAAAAAGCTCATTATGGAAAAATATGTAAAAAGCTTTTTACTTTAAAAAATATTTAGTTTGCTACTATAAATAGATTAAATTAAAAAAAAAATGTGTATTTTTGCTTAAAATTAATTGGAATTTACTCAATTTATAGTAGAATAAAATTGAAATTTGTTGAAATTTATTTAATTAGTCAATAATTAGTAAAAGCAGTTTATTTAAAATGAGTAAAAAAATCTTTTAAAATAAAAATTTGAAAAAGCTCATTACGTAAATATGTGTTAAAAGTTTTTTACTTAAAAAATATGTAAAATAATTTTACTTAAAAATGTGCAAAACGTATTGTACACTCTAATTAATACTAAAAATAACCCGAAACTTACTCAATTTGTAGTAGACTAAAATTGAAATTTGTTGAAATTAGCCCTATTTATAGAAGGAACTGAACTATTTTTTTAGAGTATACCTTAAACTGTTTAAAAAGCTGTGAACCTAAAACAAATGCAGAAAGCTTTATTCATAAAAATGAATTTAAAGCTGTTAAGGCCAAAAAATCTTTACGTAAAATGCTTTAAACAAAAATATGTGTTTAAAACTATTTATTAATAAAAAATTTTAAGCATAAATGTTTGTTAAAAGCTCTTTATATTAAAATGTTAAAAAAAAAATATTCTAAAGCTTTTAGTTTCAAAATGTGTAAAAAGCATTAAGTCTAGCACTGCATTAAAAACATTTAACTTATTTTTTTTTTTTTTAATTAACTAAAAGCTTTTAAAGTCAAAATTTTGTATCGGTATTTGATAGGGTATTCAATTAATCGAGGTTCTGGTTTAATCGGTTAATCGAACAAATAATTAATCGGGGTTGAGATTTAATCGGTTAATAATCGGTTAAATTTGAATTATTCTGTTAACCGAATAATATCAATTTAAAATTTAAATTGAATATAAAACCACGAATTGTATATGGGCACTTCCACCGAAAGGTCTACCAAGACCAAAAAACCAAAAGTTCTTGAAACCAATTTGTTTTAAAATATTTTCATAAGAAACAATCAAATTTTACTAACGTAAACAAATTTTACATTTATTCATAACCCATTTCGAGATATTCGAATATAAAGTCGAGCAAGCCAATTTTTGCTCATTGAGACATTTCTATTGCACCTTTTGTTTTGATAAAAGTTCTTAAAGAGAAGCATTAAATGTTGACTTTTGCTTTTAAAAAATCTTTCTTGAGATACAAAGAGCTAAAAAAAATGCATAACAAACTATGCATTTAAAAAATAACCGTAAGTTTTTGCTATGCTTTATCACATATTTCGATGTCCCGTGCGACATAGAAAAACAACATTAGTTATTAGTGCGTCAAGTAGACATGACGAAAATTCATCAAATATTGAGAACAAACACAGATTTTTATTACAATTAAAATAAAAAAAAAATTTTTAAAAAATAATAAAATCTGTGATCTTGGTTCTTGTATAAAGTTGGTCACGTGCGACATGGTAAGTGTGGATTTTAAAATTTTTAAAAAATATTTTTTCTTGCATAAATGATTTACTTATATAAATACATACTTTTAAATTATTTAAATATAAATGAGTAGGGATGAGATTTTCATGCACTAAAAAATCGAAAATATGCGCTAAAAACTTCAAAATATTCACTAAAAAACCTTAAAATATGGACTAAAAACTAAAATGTAGGCAATAAAAATCTCGTTTTCAAACGAAAAACTTCATAAAAAGAAAAAAATAACGCCGGCTTAATAGTAACATTTAAAACTTTATGTACCATAATTGTTTTAAAAATTAAACAATCTATAAAAAAGTTAAAAAAAAATATTTGTCTTATTTTCAAAATAAATTTTTAAAAATTAAAATCGATTATAACACAAATCAATTTCAATTTGTGTTTTTGCTCATTTATGCCAAAATATGCAAAAATATGCAATTGAAAGTTGGAAATATACACAAAATATGCATTTGAAACCAAAATATGCAAAAATATGCATTTTCAACAAAATATGCAAAAACAAATCGATGCCATTTTAACGCAAATTTCTTGATTCGGAAAGATAATTGGTCGATATCGTTTTTAGACGATCGACAAAAAACATGCATTTGCATGGAAATCACATCCCTATAGATGAGTATAAACGGCGAAAAAAATAAAGAGTGATGCAAACGGTGGAGAGAAAAGTTAAAGGAAGATGAAATAAAATTACAAGACAATAAATTAAAAAACAAGGAAATAATGCGGAATGCTAGACAAAAGTGGAAATCGTTGGCTGAAGGACGTATTGAAATAAAATGAATGAATAAAAATAAGTTTTTTAAGCTTATTTTTTTATAATTTGTTAAAAAAAAGAACAACTAAAACAACATAAATATGATGATGGAAAAAAATGTCCCGTGCGACATGTCCCGTGCGACAGTGATTAAAGTTAAATTAAAAAAAAAGTAGAAATAATTTTGAGGTAAAATTTTACAACTTTTAAGAGACATTATTAACCAACATTCTAAAATTAGTCGCATTGTGATATTGCCTCAGGTTTCGCTAAAAACAGAGTTTTAATTGATAGTCGCGAAAACCACTTCTGTTTTTTGTCCCGTGCGAATGGTTGTGTTCTTTGCGATTATCTCGAAAACTTTAAACAATTTCCAAAATCAACCTGAGCAACAATTAAAGAGCTAGTTAAGAGCTATAAGTTTCCCCTTTTGTCAAGAAAAAAATTCTTTTTATTTAGATTTTTATTTCAACTTAAATGTGTGCAACGGTCACGTTCGACATGATGGAATTGCCCATATATAAATTTTATAAAATATTATGGGAGATCCTCCTCTTTCATTTGTCATCACCAGTGGTATCCTAGGACAAGTACAAATATTAAAAAAAATATTTTATGATTTTTTTTTAAAATGTAATCGTTTAAAATTTTGGGAAACAGGATCACGAAATGAAAAACTGTAAATGCAGTTTTACTTCATTTAATTTCTACTTTTAGACATATATCATCCGGTTCATGGACGGTGTTATACATTATAAAATAATTCGTGGTTTTATAGGGTCCCGAACATTGAAAAAATCTGAGTTTATGCAGTATTGTCAATCGAAAATCTAAATATCTCAAGATTGATCAGTTCTAAGGGTTACAAAGTTAGTTTTTTTTTTAAACCGAAATATATTTTTAGGACTTCGATAAAATATGTTCTTGACAAAGTTTTTACATGTTGATAAAATAGAGTTTGATAATTTTTTTTTAGATCTAAACTTCTTTCAACAGAACCGCAATTAAAATTAAAAATGAACCATCAAAAAACAAAATACAGAAAACAAAAAAAATGTTTAAGTACTAAAAAAAGAAATTTCGGTTAATCGGTTAACCGACACAAATTAATCGGTTTATTTGTTATTTGAAAATTGACAATTTTAAATTATTCGAACAGTTAATCGACCAAAATTAATCGGTTAACCGATTAACGGTTAATCGATTGAATACCCTAGTATTTGTACACCGATAATAAAGTGTATAGAAAATTGTATCATTATCTATACATAGACAACAAAAAATTTCTATAAGAAATTGTATCGTTACATCGATAACAAAAAATGTTCTATAGATTGATAAAAAAAATCTTAAGGAAAAGTTGTCGATCTATCGATAACAAACAATTTTCTATAAAAAATTGCATAGTTATCGTTGTATTGAAAACACAAAATTTTCTATAGAAATTTTTATA
Source organism: Pegoplata infirma (assembly GCA_963921195.1). Taxonomy (NCBI): domain Eukaryota; kingdom Metazoa; phylum Arthropoda; class Insecta; order Diptera; family Anthomyiidae; genus Pegoplata; species Pegoplata infirma. The sequence goes on from OY992539.1 coordinate 56,053,384, forward strand.
GTTATCAAAATCACAAAAAATGTTTTTTAGAAAATTTTATAGTTATCGATATATTGATAACACAAAAAGAAATCCATGCAATGGTTATCGATAACACAAAAAAATTGTACAGAAAATTGCATAGTTATCGATATGTCGATAACACAAACAATTTTCTATAGAAAATTTGAATTAGTTTCGATATATCGATAACACAAAAAATGTTCTGTAAAAAATTGTATGATTATCGATACATCGATAATACAAGAAACTTTTTATAGAAAATTCCATAGTTATCTATACATCGATAACACAAAAAATTTTCTATAGAAAATTTGCATTAGTGTCGATATATCGATAACACAAAAATGTTATGTAAAACATTATATGATTATCGATACATCGATAACACAAGAAATTTTTTATAGATAAAATTATGGTTATCGATAATTGATAACACAGGCAGTTTTTTATAGAAAATTGTATATATTTACAATTTTCTACAGAAAATTGTTAGTTTTCCTTATATCGCCAAAAATTTTCCATAGAAAATTGTTTAGTTATATCTGTCGAAAAATGTATAGTTATCGATATATCGATAGCAAAAAGTTTGAAAAGAAAAAAATTGCTATAAAAAATTGTATAGATATCGATGACACAAAAAATGTTGAATAGAAAATTGTATTTCTTATCGATATATCGATAACAAAAGAAATTTTTATCGATAACACGTAAATTTTTATCGATAACACGTAAATTTTTTTATAGAAAATTGTACATTAAAAAAATTCAGTAGAACTATAGTTGATAACATATAAAATTTCATATATAAAATTTTTTATCGATAACAAAAAATTTTCTACAAAAAAATAATTATTTTATGATATATCGATAACACAACAAATTGAAAATTGTATAGTTATTGTATAGTTATTGATAGTTATAGAAAATTGTATAGTTATTGATAGTAAACATTTTCTGTTAACTTTTAAATAAAATTTCTAAAAAAAAAATAAAGCACAACCTATTTTAGAAAAAAAAATTAAATATTTCACTAATATCAACTTGACAACATAACACTTTAAACAAAAGGAGTTTACTACTTTGATGTTCTAAACAATATTGTTATCAAAATATTTATTTGATCAAAAACACATTTTTTTTTTCTAATTTAGTGATGAGTAATAAACCGGCTGAATAAAAATTAATAACTGAGAACAAAATAGCACCTATCATTCAAATAATGATGCTGTTTATTGAACATTAAATTTTTTTTTTTCTAATCAAAACAACAAGATTTTAGTTGAGAGCATCTTCATTTCTAATATTATTCAGCAGCATGCTTAATTTATTATCTTTGTTGTTTTTGGATTTTTCGAGTTTTGCTTTTTTATTTTTGCATTTACGTACGTTAATTCAGCATTCGTGGGGAATCTGTATTTTATTTTAGCAAATATCTATATAAATACCAAGATTTTTAGAGATTTTAAGTTATTAACAATTTAATAGTAGCAAGAGTTATAACAAAATATAAAGAAATTAATTTTTTTTAAAGAAAAAAAAAAATATATTAAGAATTTATTTTAAAAAACAAGTTCGTGTCTTAAATCTTTTGTTTTAAACTAAAATTAAAACAATCAAAATGAAGTTTATATTATTTAGTGTGTTTTTAGTGGTTAGTATATATTTCTTTTATGTATAATTAAATTTAAAGTAAAAAAAGTGTGAAAATGATTAATTAAAAATTAACAAATTTTTAAAAAAAACAAAAAAAAATATAAAAAATAAAACAATTAAAATTAATTGATACAATTTGAATGAAGTAAAAAAAAACAAACAAAAATGCTAAAAATTGTTCCCATATTTAAAAATAAAATTTATAAATTGATTTTTTAAAAAAATTTTAGAATTTTTTAAATTTTTTTTTACCAAAGTGCCAAAATTTTTAGTAGAGAACTTAAAAGTTTTAGTGAAATTTTTAATAAGTTTCTTGGATATATTTAATAAAAAAATATTTTGCTAGTGAAGAAAAGTTTCATAGTTTTTTAAATTAATAAACTAATCAATTTTGGGATTTTCCTCCTTTTTATTAAAAAAAAAAAAAACTTTTGATTTTGCTTACGTTTTTAGCAAATCTCCAAGAATTTGTGTTTGCCTCAAAATCCATAGCAAAAATTGTGCAAGAAATTTTAAGCTAATTTTAGTGCTTTCGGGAATTTAAAAAAAAAAAAAAAAAAAATTCTTATATCGTCTAAGACGCAAAAAGAAATTGTGAAAAATATGTTTTGTCCGGTACCCGTGTAAAAAAATAATTATATCAAAACATATCTCCTTCGATAAAAAACATATATGGATTATATATAAATAGATGTAATCAGATCTACTCCATATATATTCATATCTGCTTCAGATATGTTTTGATCCGTAAATTGAGTCTATCTGACAATTTTACATATATAAACATATCTGAAAATGTCTGATCATATATGCCATATATGCCAGATAGACTCAATTTACGGATCAAAACATATCTGAAGCAGATATGAATATATATGGAGTAGATCTGATTACATCTATTTAGATATGATCCATATATGTTTTTATCAAAGAAGATATGTTTTGATATAATTATTTTTTTACACGGGTATTTTACTCCTTTTTTTCAGGGACTTGAATTGTTTTTTTTTTTAATTTTGATGAACTTTTAATTCCCGAAAACCTAAAAATAAATTAAAAAAAAATGTCAGAAATTATAAAATGTTTTAAAATTGTGTCAGAAAATTGGATAAATTATATCCAAATTTTTTATATAAAATTTTATAAAACTATATCAAATAATATCTAATTTAATAAAATTGAATAAAATTTTGTGAAATTTGTTATAATTACATATAATTTAATAAAAACTTTTACAAAAACACTGTACAAATTCAGGTTAGCAAAAGTTAGATCGATTCTGAGAGTGAGGGGTGAAAATAGAGGTTAAATTAGAAGACCCGTATGGCGGCGTTTGTTTTATTAGTTCGAATTTTGTCTTTAATCGCCAATCCGAATATTTTCAAACTGCTGCCATTTCTCACACTTGTATTTTCGGGTATAGTCGTATTGGATTTATTTTCATCAAATGAGCCAAAGAATACGCTGTGGAATTCGGCGGATCGTGACTGAATCACCCTGTATATGTTGCCAAACCGGGGGAAAAAGTTTTCTAAGTTCCAGAAACAAATAGTTTTTGCGTTTTGGAGTTAACAATTTCATTAAAAATTATTTGAACAAAAAAAAAGTTACCCAAATTTTAAAAAAATTGTTTTGAAGAAAAAAAAAAGTTTTGGAGAATTTTCTGAGGCCTCTGTTCTGTCTTTCACAACTTTTCAATTCCCCTCGAAATTTCCGAATCACATGAAATCAAGTGTAGTGTTTTGTTAATCACGTTTTCATTCGAAGTTTAAATCAAATAATTAAAAGGAAAAAAGTGCATTCGTTTTATGTGAAACAAAACGAAAAAAAATTCGGATGTGAAATCTAGAACACCAAAAAAATTCGGAAATTTTCATTTTCACATTTTTTATGTGATTTACTTTTTTTGGAACAGAGGCCTAAGTCCCGGATACAAAATATTTTTGGTAAATTTTTTGTGTTTTGAAGTAAAAATTTATTAACAAAGTTTAAAGAAAACAAATTTAAGTTTCGAATTTTTTTAAAAAGTCCCGAACACAATTTTTTTTTTTGTGTTTTCCGAAACATGGAATAATTTTGAAAATTATGAGGTAAAAAAAAAATGTTTTATACAAAACTCTAAACATTTTTTTATCTTACTATCAGAATCTGAAATTTTTTTTAAAAGAAAAGTCTAAGATTCTATGACAATTTCCAGTTTAGACAGTTTTTGTTATAGAAAAAGTCAAAGACTCTAAATCATATTTCCAATGGAAAACGTTTCTCGGAAGAAGTCACTTTAGAAAATGATTCTATAAACATATTCAATACTTTTCCAAAAGAAAAGACTCCGGTTGTAAGACATTTTCCCATAGTCTGAGATATTTTTAGTTTTTCTCAGATTCTAAAACATTCTACACAAAAAGTTTTAGATTCTGAGAAAACCTTTGCTTTTTCTATAAGAAAATGATTCACATTCCGAGACCTTTTTAAAAAGAAAACAGTATAAAGAAGCCTTAGATTCTAAAACATTTTTCCTAAAGAAAAACTCTCGGATTCTGAGAAAACTTTCCTATAAAAAAAGTCTAAGATTACTAGACATTTTTCCTATAGAAAATGTCTCAGATTCTTAGACATTTTTCCTTTAGAAAAAGTTTTTAATTCTGAGACATTTTTCCTATAGAAAGTCTAAGATTCTTATGGCAAAAGTCTCAGATTTTTCGACATGTTTCTTACAGAAAAACTCTCAGATTCTTCACAATTTTTCCTATAGAGAATGTCTCAGATTCTTAGACATTTTTTCTACAGAAAATTTCATAGATTCTGAGACATTTTTCCTATAGAAAATGTCTCAGATGCTTAAACACTTTTCTATAGAACAAGCATCAGAATCTTAAACATTTTGCCTATTGGAAATTGTCAGATTCTGAAACATTTTTCATATAGAAAACGCCCCAGATTCTGAGACATTTTTACTAAAGAAAAAGTCAAAAAAGTTGAAAGAAAGTATGAAGTGAGGTTGAGATTGCTAGAAATAGAATTGTAGTGTTGGAAACTGTCAAAATTTATTCTGTAGAAACTATAAATATTCACATATATAAAAAACAGTTTTCATTAACAAGACAAACCGACATTTAAAATCCTACTGATGATGACACTAACTGGGGTGTTTGAAACCGGTATAGAAAATACCAGAAATACAACTTGAACCCTTATAAAAAATCTCAGATTCTGATTTTTTTCCACAGAAAATTACTCAGATTCTGAGACAATATTCTTATAGAAAAGGAGATTTTTACAATAGAAAAAGTCTCAGATTTCGAGCATTTTTTCTATACAAAAAGTCTCAGCTTGTGTCTCTGAGAAATTTTTCCTTTATACAAAATCTACGATTTTGAGATAATTTTCCTTAAGAAAAATTCGTTGATTCTGAAACATTTTTCGTAAAAAAAGTCTAACATTTTTCATATAGAAAAGCTTCAGATTCTAAGAATTTTTTTATAGAAAAAATCTTTGATTTTGAGACATTTTTCAGATTCAGAGACATTATTCCTATAGAAAGTTCTCAGATTCTGAAACATTTTTCATATAGAAAAGCCTCAGATTCTGAGAATTTTTTATAGAAAAAGTCTTAGATTCTGCGAAAAAGGCTAATATTTTAAGGCATTATTGCTATAAGTCCTAGATTCAGAGACATTTTTTTTAAGAAATAGTCTCGTTCTGAGAAATTTTTCTAAAAGACAACGTCGCATTTTAAGATTTTACTACGTTTTACTTACAATTAGGTCCATTTTTTGTGTACATAAAACTTCAGGTTGGTTCTAAGATATTTTTTCATTAGAATCTTAAGTTGAAAAGTTTCAAATTCTAAGAAAAAATTTTCAGATTTTGAGATTTTTTTAACAGAAAAATTTTCAGTTTCAAAACATTTTTCTTCAAAAAATTTTAGATTCTTAAATGTTTTTCTATTTTTTTTTTTAAGAAGATTTTTAATATTGTACTTGTTATTTGATACCAAATCCTGAAATTTGAGAAATCATTTTGTTGGTAATTTACCTAGTCAGGTTGGTATTGCAATCCAGCGAAATCGGTCCAGTGGTTCAAAAGTTATAAGCTAAAGAGTGAATTTTGGCAAGGGTTTTTGGCGAATTTTCGAGATAAAACATATGGTAACTTTCGAAAGACAATAATGAGACTGCGAAACTTGGCATGTATCTTTGCCGTTCCTCAGGTCTGTTTGGTATTGAATTTCAACTCAATGGGTCCAGTGGTTAAAAAGTTATAAGCAAAACCTTGAATTTCAGATTGGTTTCATCTTAAATGCCACGTATTAAACAAGTTTTAAAATCATTGGTGGTAACTTAACAATGCTTTTCAAACTTGTTTAGTTTTAAAACAATGCTTTTTAAACTTGTTTAGTTTTTAAGGCATTGGTTACTTAAAAATTACACTCGAAAAAAATTTTACACTCAAAAAAAATTTTACACTCGAAAAAAATTTTACACTTAAAAATTTTTTTTTACAAAAGTGACAATATTTTGTTTACATACGTACGTGCATTCACTCAGAAATATTTTTACAGTAAAAAAAACATTACACTCGAAAAAAGTTTTACACTCAAAAAAAAATTATTATTTTTTTTTTAAATGACAAAAAAAGAGTTTTTTACTCAAAATAAAATATTTCTAATCAAAATTGTTCATTTTTTTCACATTAAAAAATGTCCTTTAAAAAGGGCATTGTGGAGGGTATTCATAGATTCGGCCAAGTCGAATTTAACTTTTCTATTTGTTTTTTTTTTTTTTTTTTTAATTTGTAAAGTAGTGTAATTCTTTTTAAAAAAAATAGTATTTTGGATAAGTTTTGTGAAAAAAATATGCTAAATTTTAAAAAATTTTCCTTAAGAATATAGCTATCCGGGTTATCTATTTATAAAGTTTTTTTTTTCAATAATGCAAATTTTTTTATTGTTTATTATTTTATTATTAAATAAACCAGTTAATATAAACTTCTTTAAGAAGATAGATACATTGATGCTATGTTTTTTTTTAAATATTTTAATTCTTTTCATTGAAAACTTTGTTCTTTAGCAAAACCCGTATACGTGTCAAAAAATTATGCATAATCTCTATAATTAAAAAAAAAAGTTACTTATAAAAACAAATAAATATTTAAACTTGACATATAAAAACAAATACAGCAAATAAAGATGATCACAACTTGTCATTTCTCATTTTATTTAAATATTTATTGTAGAATTTTATTTTTATTATTTATATTTACTATTTGTTTAAAAATATTACTGCAGTAATTAAATATTTAACTTGCATTAATTAAATATTATTGTATATAGGAAATTTTACATGACACTGAGAAGAAAAATTTTGATTTTAAAACAAGCTCGAAATTATAATAATTAAAAAAAAAGTTCTTAAGACTATTGAGAATCCTTTACTCAGCTGAGCTAATTCAAAATTTCCCGCCACTACGGGTATACATCAGGTTGTTTTGCATTTTTTTTCTACACAGAAAAAAAAATTTAGTAAATTTTTAATACTATTGAGTAAATAATTACTCATTTTTGCACCAGTACACGATTTAATAGTATTGAGTAAACTTTTAATAAAAATTTATTAAATCTATGCCAAAAAAATTTTAGTAAATTTTTAATTGACACAATTAAATCTTTACTAAAAAATTTTCGTTTTTTCTAATTACGTTTTTGATTGCATCAAATGAAAATTTTCTTAAAATTTATCAATTTTTTTTTTTTTAAGTTTTAAAAAGTTTCACATTTCTCTTTTACAAAGAAAAAAAATTTTTTTTTTCAAACTTTTACCAAATATATTTATGTCTTACAGATATAGCACAATTTCATAAAGATGATTTCAAACTTTTATATACATATATGAGGAGTTCCGTTTTAGACTTAAATTTTGAGTTAAAAAAGATGTGATTTTGGTTTTGATGGCACATCGATGAAAGTTGGCATAAATATTAGATGCTATTTAAGAATAAGAAATTCGTTCGCGTCAATTAAATCGCGCAAGGGGGTCAAAAGTTATGGCGGTTTTAAGATTTAGCGGTTTTAAAAATCTTAAAAATATTTTTAAGATTTTATTTTCTACACATTTGTTGCATGCGTTATTAAAACATGCCAGGATATATCATTTCTTTTAAAATATATGATATAAATTTAACCCTTTAATGACCAAACGATTTAAAAAAAAAAATATCTAAGTACCTAAAATCGCGATTAATTCGCGGTAAAAGAAAAGTTTCACAATTTTTTATAACATATTTAGGCAATACGCGTTGGTATTACTGAAGAAAATCACGGAAAATCGTATCATTGTACCAGTAGTTAAAAAAAAATCGGTGATGCTTTTTTATAACAAGAAAATTTAATATGGTCCAAAAAATCTATAATCATCAAAATTTTTTAACCCGCCTGTGATTTTATGATGACACATCAAGTGGGCTTTCATTTAAAAAAAATTTCATCCGATTTCGTGTAAAGCCTTGGATGTGCCAGATCAAAACAGGTTTAGATAAAATCATCGCGCTTTCCGCTCAGAATGGCTTAAAGTAAAAAGTCAAAAAGCAAATCAGTTCTACTCGTTAAGGCACGTCTTTTGGTGTATTAAAATGAACATGATGCATTAATTGCTACTAAAAAAAATAGGAAACAGATTTGCAAATTTCGCACAATTTTCAAAAATGCCATAAAATTTTTGCAATTTATTTTTTATAAACCCGCCAGTGATTTTTTTATGTAAACTCACAAAAAACTCGGTTTACGCAAGAGTCCACCAAATTTCGAATGAAACCGCGAATGTGCCTCGCGAAAAACTGGTATTTTAAAAAAATTACGTTTTTTCTTGCGAACTTTGATCTGCTGAAACTCCTTAACTATTCGTGGCACATTAACGGGATTAATTCCAAAATGTTAAGAATTACAACAGCTACCAACTCTAGTTCAACGTTTTTCATTTTATAGAGGGGGCCGAAATCCCTGATCAAAAAACCTCGAAAATTTAAAAACTCTTAATTTTTGGTTTCAAAATTTAACCGTCTTATAACTTCTTACCAAGCGATGAAGCATCTATCAAACCAACATTAAAATAATCTCTTATATGTACTGACTTTGTGTTATGCCAGAAAAGATTGAAATATAAGGAGAACTTAAAAAAAAAGCGAAATAATGTAAAAACTATGGATTATTTCAAGCCATTTTTATCGATTTTTCAATTTTAACACTCTGTAACTTTTACGGATAAAGTGGGGTAATCCTTAAACATTGCTCAGTGATGGTTCAAGGTCTTGTTTACACAACTGCATTTACAGTTTTTCTTAATTCCAAAAACTGCCGGTTTTTTATAACATTTATTTCAGTTTCACTGAGTTGAAATTTAAAAAAGATTTCTTGATATGTACAAAAAACTATAAACTAAATGAGAATTCTAAAAACTAAGAGAATAAAAAAATGTAAAAAAAAACTATTGGCCATCTCATTAAAAGACAGTTGGCCATATCATTAAAAGGCGGTAGTTAATGGCAGATCTTGTTTGGGGTCCGTCATACATTTTACTTCCCCAGAGGCACCCTTGGTGCCAAAGGTAGCAGCATTTTATCTTTGTTATCCTTCTATGGAAGATAGGGCTTTGATGTGTTTGGAAAAAATGTTAGGGAAAACAAGTAAGAGTGTTAAATTCGGCTGGGCCGAATCTTTTATACCCTCCAACATGCAAATAAATAAAAAAACAAGTAAGAGTCTTAAATTCGGCTGTGCCGAATCAATAATACCCTCCAACATATAAAAAAATTGCAGGGGTTTTTTTTTGGGGGGGGGGGGTTCAGTGGGGGTCATTGAGGGACAAATAAAACCATGCGGTAAATGTTTAAAAGTTCATTTATTTTGTTTTTGAGCTTAAGTAATACAACTTTATCATTATTTAAAAACATTTTTAATATCCACGCCCACAAAAAGGGGGGGGGGGGCGGGCAAAGAAAAAACAATTTTTTTATTTCCTAAGTCCGAGTGCAGGATCTTAAAATTTTTTTTGCTTAACAAAAATACAAAAAAAAACCTGTGCAAATATGGCGTTTTTCAGAGGTTAGTTAAGTTCTTCAAGGGGGAACTTTTTTCCCCCTAGTCCGATTTTGCCCATTTACGAACTTAAACTGCCTAGGACCAAAACTGCCTAGGACATATTCCTGCCAAACTTAACGAGTCTACCTCTTTTATTTTGGACTGCATCGTGTCTTATACAGACGGACGGACATACGGACATTCTAGAAAAGTCTTAGAATCATCGATCATAGATCAATAATATTTATACTTTATGGGGTCCCCGACCGGTATTTCCGTTTCGACAAACGGAATGACAAAGTGAGTATACCCCCATACTGTGGTTAGAGGGTATACAAAATAAGCAGGGACGTTTTTTTTTTTTTTTGGGGGGGGGTGTCGGTAGTGGTAATTGGGGGGCACATTTCCTCTCGGATAAGTGTTAAAAAAATTTATTCTTATGCTTTTTGCAATAAAAAAATACAAATTTATCATTATATAAAAAAAAAAAATTTATTCCACGCCCATAAAAGGGGGCGGACGATATTTTCTAGTTCTGTGGGTCCAAATGCAGGACCTTGAACTTCTTGTAGCATAAAAATGTTGGATTTGTTAATCAAAAACACAAAAAATAATGCAAAAATATGGTATTTTTCAGAGGTCGGTTTAGTTCTTCAAGGGGGAACTTTTTTTCCCATGGTCCGATTTTGCTCATTTACGAACTTAAACTGCCTAGGACCAAAAGACATATTCCTGCCAAACTTAACGAGTCTACCTCTTTTATTTTGGACTGCATCGTGTCTTATACAGACGGGCGGACATACGGACATTCTAGAAAAGTCTTAGAATCATCGATCATAGATCAATAATATTTATACTTTATGGGGTCCCCGACCGGTATTTCCGTTTCGACAAACGGAATGACAAAGTGAGTATACCCCCATACTGTGGTTAGAGGGTATACAAAATAAGCAGGGACGTTTTCTTTTTTTTTGGGGGGGGGGGGGTGTCGGTAGTGGTAATTGGGGGTCACATTTCCTCTCGGATAAGTGTTAAAAAAATTAATTCTTATGCTTTTTGCACTAAAAAAATACAAATTTATCATTATATAAAAAAAATAATTTATTCCACGCCCATAAAAGGGGGCGGACGATATTTTCTAATTCTGTGGGTCCAAATGCTGGACCTTGAACTTCTTGTAGCATAAAAATGTTGAATTTGTTAAACAAAAACACAAAAAATCATGTAAAAATATTTTTCAGAGGTTGGTTTAGTTCTTCAAGGGGGAACTTTTTTCCCCATGGTCCGATTTTGCTCATTTACGAACTTAACCTGCATAGGAACATAAGACATATTCGTGCCAAATGTCGGGAGTCAAGCTCTTTTATTTTGGACTGCATCTTCTTAACTACAGACGGACGGACGGACATCGCTAGAATGTCTTAAAATCGATCACTGATGATAAATATATATACTTTATGGGGTCCTAGACCGATATTTTGATGCGTTACACACGGAATGACAAAGTAAGTATACCCCCATACTGTAGTTGGAGGGTATAAAAATTAATGGCGGTCGATCTCACATTTATCTCTTTTTGGGCGTGTTTTTTCACAAAAAGCATTTCAAAAATACCCCGGAGTCACCAAAAAAGAGGTAAAATGTAAGATTTTTTACCCTAAATTTTTTTCAAAACATACCTAAGCCCCATCTCCACTCCCTAAGGGAGCTCCCATAAGAAAACAAAATTTTTATAAAAAAAACTGCTCTTACCGCTTTAACTTTTCCAAGAGTTTATCTAGAGTCAAATGTATGAACGACCCCCAATAGTTTTCAACTCCAAATTTTTTCAGAACATACTTACCCTATATCTTCAACCGTTAAAAAAATTGTGCGACTTTTATTTGGACAAACACCTTTTTGTGTTACTTTTTTTTGTAAAAGACGACTTTTTTGTGACTTTTTCAAAATTGTCAACGGTAACACTTTACATCAGGGATGGAAAAGTTAGTGCCTTAGTTCTTTTTTCAGTAATTTTTCACTCTCAAAGATACCGTAGTACTCCCGCGACTGATATAGTTCCTTTTCTATACCAGACGATTTCATACATTTGTTCAACCAAATCTAAAAAAATTTCCGAAAATCTACCGATTTTCATTGGAAAAATGTTTCAAAAGCTTCGAATAAATGAAATTTTTGATTTAAGTCAAGCTTTATTGGAGCTTTTTCCAAAAAATAAATAAATGGATAAGGATGTTTTCAAATTAAGAGAACCTTTGTATTGAATTTTGCCCAGTTTCTGTACGACGAACGTAATTGGTCGCAGGCGAATAACGGTCGTCGTACAGAAACTAGATATTATTTTTTTTAGTACCGAAAAAGTACTTTTTTGGTCCAGTACCATTTCAAAATTTCGATTTTCCATACCTGCTGTACATTGCCTTCAGTGCACTTTTTCTTCTTTTTCTCTTTCTCTCTCTTTGTTTAAAGAAATTGTTTACCAAAAATTTTATTTCACCAATTTTTTTTTTTATTTTTTTTTAAATTTTTTTTTTTTTAATTTTCCTATTTTTTTTTTTATAAATATAATGTAAAAATTGTGTACTCACCGTCTCTTTTCTCTCTCTCTCTTTCTTTAAAGGTTTTACCCACCGCTTTATTAGCTGAAAATATTTTCAAAATAAATATTTCACCCGAAGAGGCTCAACAATTTTTAAATCAAGCTGGTCTTCGTGGTTTAAATAATATTGAATTCGCACCTAAAACCGGTGAAAATCCTTTGCCAGAGGCCCGCAACGAAAAGGGTGAATTTGTTTATATGGGACGCGTTATCGAACATCCCGAAGAATATGTAGAAGAACATTACGATGCTCATCAATATCATGGTCAAGACGGTTTGGGTCAGTACGTTTATGGTTATAAGGATTGGAATCAAGGTAAAAACGAAAAGAAAGATGCCGATGGCACCGTCAGCGGTACCTATAAATATGTCCAACCTCATGGTCGTGATTTTATTGCTACCTATTATGCCGATAAAACCGGTTTCCATGTTGAAGATAATCGTCCCGCATATTTGAAGACACCAGCCACCAAGACCCCTGCCGTCCTTAAAGCCGAAGAAGAACATTTCCGTCTTTGGGGTGAATTAGCTGCCGCTAATGGTAATAATCCCGATCCTTATGCTGCTGAATATCAAACACAAGAAGGCCGTTATGAACCCTCAGCCAGTGAACAACAAGAATATGTTCATCAAGAACCAGAATATGTACCCGGACCAGAGGAACATGGTGAACCTAAAGGATTTTTCTATGCTTTTGATTATAATGTACCATTGTTGCGCAACAAGCAGGAACGTGCTGAATTGGAACAATTACGTTCGGTTAATAATAAAGATTAATTTTATTATTTAAAAAAAATAAAAAAACACCCTTCATTAGTCAAAACACAAATATAAACAAAAAAACCATAAAATATTTATTTCTTTGTAATTAATTAAATTATTTTTATGAACTATACACTCACTATATACAAATGTACCTCATAGTTTTGTAAATAAAATTTTATCGATTTTATCGAAACAAAAAATAAAAATTTTTAAGAAATAATACAAACAAAAAAATTATAGTCGGTCAAGACCGACCATATAATACCCTACACCAGTGTTCCCCGGATAATGGATATCAAGCACGGCAAGGAATGGCACACACATGTGCCACACATTTCATTTAGCACACACATGTGCCGCAGCACATTACATTTAGCAATATTTCATGTGCATATAGCATCTGAAATGTGCAATGAGCCATAGTATGACACATGTCACATCTGAAATGTGACGTGTGCCATACAAGGACACATGGCACATGTGCCGTGTGCCAGTTATGGTCTCATGGCACATTTCAGATGTTTTATTTTTTAATAACACAGCCCCACAAAAAAGTAAAAAGGTTCTAACCCAGAAACCAGATCCACTAATTTTTATGTATTTTGACCTCCTGAATTCGATTCCGTCATTAGAATTAAATTTCGGCACACCCGAACAAATTATGTAGGTACACCCAGAAAAGTTTTACAGTAACTATTTACGGTTATTCAAAAAGTTTTTAGTTAAAGTTGTTTTAAACGTTTTATCGTTTATTTTTCAAGGAAAATAAAATATTGAATGATTTATACAGTTGTAAAAACAATAAACTACAAAAGTTACGGAAAAATATTTTTATCAGTTAAATTATTTGTGACTGATTATTCTGTATAATTTTACAGAAGTACGGTTTTTGTAGTTTGTTATTAAAAAAATTGTATTTTTACTTCACAAAATAAAAAAATGTAAACAGTTAAAATAACTGAAATATCGTTTGTTTTTACGGAATGTGTAGTCATTTATTAACGTTTAAAAATAACTGAAAAATTATGTTGTTTTAAATGAAATATAAGTAGTCTGTTTTTTAAAAGGAAAAACGATTGTTTTAAAAGTTTTTTAAGTTGAATTTACTTACAAAATATTTTGAGTGTACACTTTGCGGACTTTCCTTGTAAATTATAGGAAAACCCAACGATAGAATTCAATTCTGAAGGCGGAATCGAATTCAGGAGGTCAACATACATAAAAATTAGAAGACCTGTTCTCTGGGTCAGAACCTTTTTATATTTTTGTGGGGCTGCGTAATTGTTTTAAGAAATAAAATACTTTTTTTAAAAAAATTTGTACTTTTTTTTAGAAATAAAATACTTTTTTAGAAAAAATAGTACTTTTTTATAAAAAATAGTACTTTTTTATAAAAAATAGTACTTTTTTTATAAAAAATAGTACTTTTTTTGGCAAACTAAAACTTAATTAAAAAAAAACTACATTTTTCTAAAAAAGTAGTAAAAAATTTACTTTTTCTAAGAAAAATATTTTCTTTTTTAAAAAAGCACTTTTTTCTATAAAATCACTTTTTCTAAAATGTACTTTTCTATCTAAAAAGTATTTTTTTTTTGTCTAAAAAGTATTTTTTTTTTTGTCTAACAAGTAAAAAGTACTTTTTTCCAAAAAAAAGTATTGTTCTTTCCTAAATAATACCTTTTAGGAAAAAAGTAAATTTTTTTCTAAATAAGTACTTTTCTCCTAAAAAAAAGTACGTTTTTTCTTAGTACTTAGTACTTTTCTAAAAATGTACTATTTTTCCAAAGAAGTGCTACTTTTTCTAAAAAAATACTTTTTTCTAAAACAAAGGAATCATTCCATTTTTTTCTAAAAAAGTACAATTTTTTCTAAAAAGTACTATTTTTTCTAAAAAATACAATTTTTGTCTAAAAAGTACTATTTTTTTCTACAAAAGTACTATTTTTTCTAAATAAGTAGTGTTTTTCCTTAAAAAAGTATTTTATTTCTTAAAACAATTATTGAAAAAAAAAAACATCTGAAAAGTGCCATGATCCTATAACTGATACACGGGACTTGTGCCATACTAGGACACACGGCACACGTGGCATATTTCAGATGTGCCCAATGTGCCTTGGACAACACGTCTTGTTCACAAAAAGGACCTACAAGGGAAGTCTCCCTAGTGTCACCCGCGGATCTTTATGGTTAGTTTCATTTTGTAAAGCAGAAAAAATAAAGGGACGCGTATTTTTTTTTAGCGTCCCAAATTCATATTTAGGGGGTAAAAAGGTGGGGGGAAGACAAGGCCATTTTTCAGTTTTTTTCGTTTATCTCCTATATTATGCAAAGAAACCTAGTCATGTTACATACCAAATGAAAGGTCTTTGGAATACCAATCTACGTGTGCTAAGAACGTGTCCAAACATGCAAACTTTTCGTCATATTGAGTAAAATACCAAAATTTAAGGACATTTTTGTTAATAAGTCAAAAAATATTAACCTATTTGGCCCGTTGTTAGCATCACGAGATAGGTATTTTGCCTTTAATCTGATACCACACATGCCTATATTAATTTTGTTTAAATAGGCCTAAATCGTAAAAAACTGAAAAAGGTCAATTTCCCCCCATACAAATCGACCCCCCCCTAAAAATGAGGTTGGGCCGCTCATCGAAATATCAGTCTGAGACCCATAAAGTATATATGTATATTGATGATAGCCGATCGATTTTAAGACATACTAGCGATGTCCGTCTGTCTGTCTGTGGAAATGGTGATCACGGTCAAAATATTGCAGAGAGATGACTGAAACTTAACATATTTATTGGAAGTTCTCCCGAGAAGTTTGGTATTGCATTTGGGCGAAATCGGTTCAGCGGTTCAAAAGTTATGTAAGGACACCTCAAAAATTTCAGTACATTCAACATAACCTAAAAATATAAAATGCTTTAATTCAGTTGCTGGTTGACATATGTGAACATAATGAAACACCAAATAGTATTTAAACGAGTACGAATATATTTTTTGACAAAAAAAGAAAAAAATCGCGTTTTTTTTACCAATTTTTTTTTCGCGGAAATTTTTTTTTTAATTTTTTTTTTTCAAAAGTAATTTTCTTTTAAATAAAGTTTTTTTGCAATAATCTTTTTGAAATTGTGGAGGGTATCACTACATTCGGCAAGGCCGAATTAAAATTTTTTTACTTGTTCTGTCTAAAAAGTAAATTTTTTTGTCTAAAAAGTAAATTTTTTTGTCTAAAAAGTAAATTTTTTTCTAAAAAGTACTTTTTTCAAAAAAAAAAAGTATTGTTCTTTCCTAAATAATACCTTTTAGGAAAAAAGTAAAATTTTTTCTTAATAAGTACTTTTCTCCTAAAAAATAACGTTTTTTCTTAGTACTTATTGTTAGTACTTTTCTAAAAATGTACTATTTTTCCAAAGAAGTGCTACTTTTTCTAAAAAAATACTTTTTTCTAAAACAAAGGAATCTTTCCATTTTTTTCTAAAAAAGTACTATTTTTTCTAAAAAGTACTATTTTTTCTAAGAAAGTACTATTTTTTCTAAAAAATACTATTTTTGTCTAAAAAGTACTATTTTTTTCTACAAAAGTACTATTTTTTCTAAATAAGTAGTGTTTTTCCTTAAAAAAGTATTTTATTTCTTAAAACAATTATTAAAAAAAAACATCTGAAAAGTGCCATGAGCCTATAACTGACACACGGGACTTGTGCCATACCAGGACACATGGCACACGTGGCACATTTCAGATGTGCCCTGGGCAACTCGTCTTGTTTACAAAAAGGACTAACAAAGGAAATCTCCCTGGTGTCACCCTCCTATCTTCATGAAATTTTGTTGTTAAGAACAAAAATTAATTCGACACGTATTTTTTTTTAGCGGCTCAAACTCATTTTTAGGGGGGTCGATTTGTATGTGGGGAAATTGACCTTTTTCAGTTTTTTACGATTTACGCATATTTAAACAAAATTAATATAGGCATGTGTGGTATCAGATTAAAGGTATTAAAAATACATATCTCGTGGTGCTAACAACGGTCCAAAGAAAATAATATTTTTCGACTTATTAACAAAAATGTCCTAAAATTTTGGTATTTTACTCAATATGACGAAAAGTTGTGCATGTTTGGACACGTTCTTAGCACACGTAGATAGGTTCTCCAAAGACCTTTCATTTGGTATGTAACATGACTAGGTTTTTTGCATAATATAGGAGATAAGCAAAAAAAACTGATAAATGGCCTTGTCTTCCCCCCTCCTTTTTACCCCCTTAATATGAATTTGGGCCGCTAAAAAAAATACGTGTCCCTTTATTTTTTCTGATCTACAAAATAAAACCAATTCCATAAAGATCCGCGGGTGACACTAGGGAGACTTCCCTTGTTAGTACTTTTCTAAAAATGTACTATTTTTCCAAAGAAGTGGTACTTTTTCTAAAAAAATACTTTTTTCTAAAACAAGACTTTTTCAATTTTTTCTAAAAACTACTGTTTTTTCTAAAAAAAGTACTATTTTTTCTAAGAAAGTCCTATATTTTCTTAAAAATACTATTTTTGTCTAAAAAGTACTATTTTTTTTCTAAAATAGTACTATTTTTTCTAAATAAGTACTGTTTTTCCTTAAAAAAGTATTTTATTTCTTAAAACAATTATTGAAAAAAAAAAAACATCTGAAAAGTTCCATGAGCCTATAACTGACACACGGGACTTGTGCCATACTAGGACACATGGCACACGTGGCACATTTCAGATGTTCCAAATGTGCCCACATGTGCCCTGGGCAACTCGTCTTCTTCACAAAAAGATAGACAGGTTTGTTCTTCCCAAATTAGATGGAATCACCCTGGAATTATATAATGAGCCGAAATACATGGGTGTTATCTTGGACTCAAAGCTTTCCTGGAAAAAGAATGCAGATGTTAGGATGAAAAAGTCGTTGTGTGCTTTTTACACCTGCAGAAGAACTTTCGAAAGAAGGGGGGGTGCCTAAAACCGTATATTATACGCTCTTTTGACCATCAGTTACAAAAAATTGGTGGTCAAAGGAATTGGAGGTCATAAAACGTGGATTTTTTCTATTGTATTAAAAAAATGCAACTGTTTGTTTGGGTTGTTGGAAAAATTTTTTGATCACTGAATAAGAAATAAACTCAAATTGGATGGCTTGAGGACGTTGCCAACTGGGATGTGGAGAGGATAATAATGAACATCTGTGATCATTTCTAATGAAAAAAATAAATAAAAAATTACACACATTTTAAATATTTTTTTTTAATTTTTATTAAATTTTTCAGTTTTTTTTTTACAATGATTTATATAAAAAGTTTTTATTTTAAGTGTTTTTAATATAAATTAACACATTTTTTATTGTTATTTTGATCTTTATACATTTATTATACTAATTATTGTTTAAATTATAATAATTAATAATAATAATATTAATAATACATACAATTCTTTTTTCCATTAAAAACAAAGAATATAATTTTGATTTTTTTTTTTTGTATACTTAAACATTTTAATAAATAATGGCCTCTGTTCTGTATTTCACAACTTTTCAATTCACATGAAAATTTCCGAATCACATGAAATCAAGTTTGGTGTTTTGTTGATCATGTTTTCATTCGAAGTTGAAATCGAATAATTAAAATTTAAAAAATTATAAGGAAAAATGTGCATTCGTTTTACTTTCACCAAATTTTATTTATGTGAAACAAAACGAAAAAGAAATTCGGATGTGAAATCTAGAACACCAAAAAAATTCGGAAATTTTCATTTTCACATATTTTATGTGAATTACTTTTTTTGGAACAGCGGCCAATATTTTAAACTTATTATATAAATTATATTTATTTTAATAGTTTTTTCTTTTTTTTTTTTGAAAAATTTCGTTTGAAAAACTAAAGTCCATAGCAGTTTTAATTTCATTAACAAACGAAACTTTTACAAAATTAAGACTTAAAAATTAAATTTCGACAAAATTAAAACTAATTTTTTTGTTAAATGAACATTAAAAATGTTTAAGTTTTTTTTTATTATAATATAAAACAAAAATTAAGAGTATTTGAATTTGTATATTGCTGGTTGTATTTCTTAAAATTAGTAAATGTTTGCAAATGTTGTCTTAAGAAAAGAATTGAAATACAGAAAACCCTGGGATATCATATTTATTAATTTTGATTCGCTGAACACGAATATTTAATGAATATATATCAAATCGTTTGAACGGTTTTCGAGATATCGCTATTTTTTATTTGCAAAAATTATTTTTTATATATAATATAATTATTTTTTTTTAATCTTAAAATTTCTTTCTCTTGCCCCTTTCATAAAGCTTGAGATAGTCATTCATTTCAAAATAATTTGAGCCAAGTCCGATCATTATAACTCGTGGCGCCCATCGATCAAATTTTTGGATTTTTGGAAAATTTCCACCAATATTTTTTTGAAAAAATGAGAAAATAAAAAATATCTTGCGATACATTAGTTTTTTAATTTTGCATGCTTAATATGAATATCTGCAATCGGTCGAGCTGTTTTCGAGATAACGACTATTTAAATTTGTTTAAAGAAGAAAAACTATAAAATTTAAGTTCAAAGAAAAAGTACGTACCCGAGTAAAAAAGTTGTTTATATAAAATTTGATAAAATTATGTAAAATTATACACAAGGGTAAAATTTTCCAAAAAATTTTATAAAATTATATATAATTATATCCAGGATTTGGTGGATATAATTATATAAAATTATATGAAATTATATATAATTTTATCAAATTATATATAATTTTATATAATTATTAGTGTCCGACCGAATACACCTTTTTTGGCCGAAGCCGAATATTCGGCCAAATTTTCACTATTCGGCCAAACCGAAGCCGAAGCCGAATATTAAAAAAAATTATATATTTATGTAGTAAAAACAAGAAAAAAATAAAAGTCGACTCGGCGGGATACTCAAATGCATGAGAATGTTGTCTAGAATGATTTTATTTTAATCAAAAATTTTTTTGGACATTTTTGTAAAAAATATATTTTAGAGTGTAAATTTTTTTCGACCGAAAATTTTTTTTTAATGTAAAAAATGTTTTTAGTTGCAAAAACACTTAATAAAATGTTTTTGTGGCTTACTAATGTGATTCCAAGTTAGTTTAGTATGTTTTTCAACACGTGAGCACAAATATTATACAATTATTCGGTATTCGGCCTATTCGGCCAAAAATGTGGCCGAAGCCGAATAGTGGCCGAATAGTGCTTTTTGGCCGAAGCCGAGGCCGAAGCCGAATATTCGGTCGGACACTAATAATTATATCCACCAAATCCTGGATATAATTATATATAGTTTTATCCAACCTTTTGAAGAATTTAACCTTTATATATAATTATATATAATTTAATATAATTTTTATCAAATTATGTATATAATTATATATAAACTTTTTTACTCAGGTAATTACATAAAAAATAAATTTTTTCTCATATAAAAAAAATCGAAGCAATAAGGTCTTAATTAAAAAAGTGCTATAGATGTTTTAGAACAGGACCCAGTCATCTGCATTAGCTAATGGGAAATCTACCAGAAGACACGAGTAATAAAAACTCGACCCTTCTTAAATGTTGGTATTGATTTTCTTGGGCCAGTTTAAATGCATCATAAAATTAGAGGAAAGTAGACAAATTATATGTCCGTGTATTTGTTTGTTTCACTACCAAGGCCGTACATTTAGAAGTAGTGTCAGACTTAACTTCAGCAGCATTTATAGGAGCTCTCAAACAATTTGCAGCAAGAAGAGGATGATCATTTAAAATTTATTCAGATAATGGCACGAATTTTATTGACGCAGACAATAGCCTAAATGAAGTTTTTCATAGGTTTGTCAAAGAGCAACATAAGGCAAATCTTAATGATTTTTGAGCTCTTAGAAATATTGAATGGTTTAACATACCAGCCAGATCTCCACATGTATAGGAAGCCTGTGTAAAGTACGTCAAAAAGCATTTCTATAAAGTGACTTAAGAAATAATAACGTTTGAAAACCCGTATATGTTAATGGCCGAAATAGAGGTCGTACTTAATTCCCGTCCGTTGACAACACTGTCCGATGATCCAAATGATTTTCAAGTGTTAACGCCTGACCATTTCTTGATTGGAGAAGCATTATCAACATTTGTAGACACTTTGAGCAACAAGAGCTACCACGGATTGCGCAAGCATTGGAAAGTCGATTTCTGTATTAAACACTGGATTGGTCATGTTGTTTAGATTTAGATCAGATCAGGTCAGAACTTGAAAAACTCAGTAAGGACTTAAAATACTCGGGAGAATGCTCGGAGCTTCAGGCTTCCAAGACCCCTGGAAAATTGAACAAGGCAAGCTGGCAGACAACAGCAAACCGAATTCTTAGACAACCCGTACCACTGTCGCGCGACAGTGGTACCAGAAGAAAAAATATATTTTAGCCACTTGTAGCGTGTATAATGTTCGGTTATTATTTACATACTCCACGTACCAACGTTTTTATGTGAATTCTGCCCAGACGACATTTGATACGTCTTTAGACTTTTATACGTCTACATAAAATTTCCCACAGTAATTGTCCACACAATTACTGCATGGCCTAGTCAGGTAAACTGCTGACTACGAGTATTCACACGGTACGTAGAATACATGTACACGTTACGCTCTCTTAAAGTATAATTGTATTAGTGAGTAAGATAGTTTAAGTTAGGGTAGATTATAGAATAATAAAATAAATAAAGTTTAATTATTAAAAACTCATAAAAGGTGTATCAACGTTTAACATGGCGATCTTGCCAGGAGAAGTAAACAAAGTGCCAAACTAACGATAAATGGCGAATATATATGTTTACAGAAAATTAAAGTCGACTATAAAAATAATGAAAATAAAGTGAT
Source organism: Pegoplata infirma (assembly GCA_963921195.1). NCBI lineage: Eukaryota > Metazoa > Arthropoda > Insecta > Diptera > Anthomyiidae > Pegoplata > Pegoplata infirma. Next base: position 56,075,385 of record OY992539.1, read on the forward strand.
CAAAATTAAAATAGATAAACTTATCAATAATGGAAAAATTGACTTAATTCAATTATTTCCAATGCTTGAAAAATTAGCAGTTGATAACAATATGGAAAAGCTGCAGCAGTCATTGAATGACGATATATTCGAAAGAATACGGATCACTGAATATAAGAAAAAGGGAAATGAAATTCTCAAGAGAGTAAAAATTGAACTGACGCCCAGAATAACAAAGATTACAGATAATAACGATAAGGAATCAATTATACGAAAATATCACGATGATCCAATCTGGGGTGGCCATCCAGGGATAACTCGTACATTAAACAAGATACGAAAAAAGTATTCTTGGAAAAACATGACAAAAGACGTCACCAAATACGTTAAGTCATGTACTAAATGTCAAACAAACAAGACATTTAGGAACACAAAGGAGGAAATGATTAAAACTCCAACTCCTATCAATGCGTTTGAGATTGTACAAATAGATACCATTGGACCGTTACCTAAATCGGAAAATGGCAATGTGTATGCTGTCACAATTATTTGTGACCTGACGAAGTATTTAATCTCTATACCTGTCATTGACAAAAGTGCGAAGGTAATTGCAAAAGCAATATTTGACCACTGTATACTCATATACGGACCCATGCGGAGAATAGTTACAGATATGGGCACGGAGTATAAAAATCAAATTTTTGATGAAGTATGTAAGCTACTGAAGATAGAAAATATTACTTCAACAGCTTATCATCATCAAACTCTCGGAACTGTGGAAAGGAGCCACAGAACATTTAATGAATACATTCGTTCATACATATCAGTCGATAAAACTGATTGGGACGAATGGTTGAAATATTTTACATTTTGTTACAACACAACTCCATCATTGGTGCATGATTATTGCCCATACGAGTTGGTGTTCGGTAAAATACCTGATCTATACGACTTTCTTTCTAATGCGGAAATAGATCCAATATATAACTTGGACGCATACGATAAGGAAATCAAATTTAGATTACAGGTAGCCCACAAGAGAGCTAAAGAACTCATCGAGAGTAGCAAGATGAAAATGAAAAAACTATACGATAGGAATAAGAATAGCATAGGGATAAACATTAATGATCTAGTATATTTAAAAAATGTAGGACATAAATTAGATAGTCTGTATAAGGGCCCATATAAGGTAATAAATTTAGATGATAAAAATAACTGTACTATAAAGGACGCTAACGACAAGACAATGACGGTACATCTAGACAGAGTAAGACGAAAAGATTATTAATTTAAAAATGCTAATAAAATTACAAAATAAAATAAAAATAAAAGTTATGATAAATATATTGAACAATTAAGATAGAACATAGAATAAATTTATTAAATATAAATTCATTCTTTTGTAAAAGGGAGGTGTAGCGTGTATAATGTTCGGTTATTATTTACATACTCCACGTACCAACGTTTTTATGTGAATTCTGCCCAGACGACATTTGATACGTCTTTAGACTTTTATACGTCTACATAAAATTTCCCACAGTAATTGTCCACACAATTACTGCATGGCCTAGTCAGGTAAACTGCTGACTACGAGTATTCACACGGTACGTAGAATACATGTACACGTTACGCTCTCTTAAAGTATAATTGTATTAGTGAGTAAGATAGTTTAAGTTAGGGTAGATTATAGAATAATAAAATAAATAAAGTTTAATTATTAAAAACTCATAAAAGGTGTATCAACGTTTAACACACTAACTTGTTCTCAATAAAGAAATTTTGTATTTTAATATAGTATAGAATTCTCAAGGTCTTTTAACACGTTAAAGGTGGTATCTGAACCGTAAGTTTTGCACACTGCATCATATGGAATGTTTTTATTTGACACATTTCTCGCAGTGCGATTAGATAGTGATCTGGCAACACTTACAATGAGCACAGCTCAAAGGCGGAATAGCGATAGGGGTGTGGTGTAACATAACAAAGATAAGTTACATATTTAAAAAAAAAAAAAAAAACTTTTTTAATAAAGTAATTTAAAGATAAGGTAATGTAGAACAACAAATATTGGATTTTGAGGAGACATTTTGAGGAGACATTAAGAAAAATGAATTAAATAAAGTACTGAAGGTGACTACAAGACTTTTGGCTAACAGAAATTCCAATGAAGTGACCACAAGAGAACCAAACACAGAACCTATCTACTAAATGCCCACGAGTACAATGGAAATGCAAGAATGCATTTTGCTAAGGATACGCTGACTATTCTGAAAGGAAAAACCCAGCACCAATTTGTTGATGATATATCAGTACGTGATATAATCAAATTTTCTATTTCAGTTGATACTCAAATAGTATGCTCTGAAATGCCAATATCAAACATAAATGATAGGCATCTACAATTACACTGTGCTACAAAAAACACAAAATCTAATATACTTTTGAAATGAGGTAGTTAAGGTTGTAGGTCTCGTCGAAAAGATCACAAAAATGTCCATCAAACTTGCCAGACACCCTCAAATTTTAAAGTTATTGTAAAAAAACTTTTTTTGGAACTATTCTCAGTAAACCACGTGTAACTTAAAAAGTTTTCAACCGATTTTCAATTTTTTAACTGTTTTGGATAGAAGAAGGATAGAGCTTTTTTTGTGCGTGAATCGGTCTATACATATAAGAAATATATTTATTGATTTTTTTAACAATATCTTATTTTTTTGTAAATTTTTGAAAATTTTTTGAGTTTATCGATTTTTTCCTGCTATAGTTCGTTCAACAATATTTATATTTATAAACGTATTCTTAAAGAAAATTTAATTGTGAATACGATGAGCTTTATGCCGATAAAATCGGATAAAAATTGACAGAGTTGCGATAATTTTTCTAACCCTAGTAAAAAAAGAAAAAATGGTCATGACTAATTATATCCCAAATATGGCGAATACAATTACTTTAATAATTATCTACGTGTATATTTTATGATCCAGCGGGATAACCTTATATATAATGTGATACGTGAATTGGGTCTATATAATTATATCAGTTAGAGAAAACTGATATGATTAAATATAATTTAAAACCATTATAACTGATCATATAATGCTCCTTATAACGTCATATAAGTTTGATAACATTATATATAATTATATGCACTTTATGTAATGTTATATACAAAAATATGTTCTTTATGTAGAGCAATATCTAACCATATATATTTATGTCTTATAGTCTCAATTTATTTTATATTGTATCAGTCCGGATCAAACTGATAAAATCAGATAGACCCATTTTACGTATCATATTATATATAAGACTATCTGTTCAGATCTTGTAGGATAACCGAAGATAATATTTGAAACAATTGTGTCCACCATTTTTGGGATCTAATTTGTCACTGCTATATATAACTCATTTTTACTCGGGAAAAAAGAAAATTAAGATTTTGCATGAAATTGGCGTTCGGACAACCCAGGCAAAAAAAATAAAAAAAATAAACGAACATACTGAGATTATTTTAAAGGTTTTTGTCCCCCTGTCATTATTTTAAAGGTTTTTGTCCCCCTGAATTCGAATTTGACCTTCAAATTGCGCTATCTTATTAAGTTTTTGATATATCAATTTATGTTAAATATCTCAAAAATCTAACGCGATAGAGCAATTTAAAGGCCAGATTCGGATTCAGCGACCCAAAAACCTTAAAAAATATCGTAAGAGGTCATTTATGATATTTTTTTTTGCCTGGGTTGTCTGAACGGCAAAATCTTAATTTTCTTTTTTAGAAAAATTATCACAACTCTAGTCAATTGTTATCTAATTTTTTTCATGATAAAACTCATCGTATTCAGAATTAAATTTTCTTTAAAATACGTTTATAAATATAAAGGTTGTCAAACGAACTATAGCAGAAACAAATCTATAAACTCGAAAAGTTTTAAAAAAATTAGATATTATAGAAAACAAGTAAAAAAGTTAAATTCGGCCTTGCCGAATGTAGTGATACCCTCCACAATTTCAAAAAGATTATTGCAAACAACTTTATTTAAAAGGAAAATACTTTTGAAAAAAAAAAATTGAAAAAAAATTTCCGCGAAAAAAAATTTTGGTAAAAAAAAAAATCCGCGATTTTTTTCTTTTTTTGTCAAAAAATATGTTTTTACTTGTTTAAATACCATTTGGTGCTCAATTATGTTCACATATGTCAACCAGGAGCCGAATTAAAGCATTTTGTGTTTTTAGGTTATGTTGAATGTACTGAAATTTTTGAGGTGTGCTTACATTTTCGTTCATAACTTTTGAACCGCTGAACCGATATCGCTCAAATGCAATACCAAACTTCTCGGGAGAACTTCCAATATATATGTTAAGTTTCAGTCATCTCTGTGCAATATTTTGTCCGCGAGAGCATTTTCAACAGACAGACAGACGGACAGACGGACAGACGGACAGACGGACATCGCTAGAATGTCTTAAAATCGATCGGGCATCATGAATATATATACTTTATAGGGTCCCAGACCGATATTTCGATGAGTTACAAACGGAATGACAAACTTATATATACCCTCTATCACTAAGTGGAGGGTATAAAAACAATAGATATCTTTCTTATATGTGTAGACCAATTCACACACATGAAAAGTCCTATCCTACTTCTATCCAAAACAGTTAAAAAATTTTAAATCGGTTGAAAATTTTCTGAATTACACAAGGCTTAGTGAGCAAACTCCCGAAAAAACGTTTTTTGACAATAACTCTAAAATTTGAGGGTGTCTGGCAAGTTTAATGGGCATTTTTGTGATCTACTCGACAAAACCAACAACTTATACCATGTCACATCGGAAGTATTTTTTCACTGTAGCACAGTGTTATTATTCGGTAGTGATGACGTTTATAATGTATATCCTAAAAGTTCATTTAATAATACTAAGGATTTGTATCTAAGTTTATGCAAAAATTATTGCATCAGTATGTTTACTGGAGGTACTGATGAAAACTACCTTCCAATGTTACATATGATGAATTTCATGTAAAAATCGAGATGCATTGAACCCGACCCCCTCAGATATCGATGAAATTTTGTTCATAGCTAAATTTGATCAATACAAACAAACTCTCATTTTTAGAAATGACTGTTTTGCGATTTTTTGGGCGTGACACAGTGGGAACGTTTTCGAAAAAACGCGAAAATGGTCGAAAAGAGCTCCATTTAAACTACAATAACTCAGAATCGGCTAAACCTATTTCCATGATCTTGGTATCATTAAAAAGATATTTTACCAGGCTTTATGACACGTTTAAAAAAAAAAAAAAATATACTGTAAAAAAATTTATAACAAAAAAAAATTTTAACTGACGAAAAAACCAAAAAGATCAAGGGTTTTTTTACAGTGTATTAATTTCTTAGAAAGGTTTATCCTTCATCTATACCATATCAAAAAATAAAAATGGGTTCTTTTTTAGTTTTTTTTATATAATTTTTTAAGTAGTGTCACTTCTAGTAATTGCCCTTATATTTTATAACAAAAAAAATTTTAGGTAACGAAAAACCAAAAAAGATCAAGGATTTTTTACAGTGTATTACTTTTTTATCTTTTTAAAATGAGCAGACGTAGTTTACCAACCGAAACTCTAAGCACAGTCAAGTTATTTTATGAAGATGATGAAATTAGCCGAATGATGCCTGGATCGCAAGATTCAATTACTGTTAAACAAGGAAACTTACGTGAAAAAGTTCAAAAAAGACTGATGTTATCTTCACTACGCGAATCTTACTACGAATTTAAAAAAAAACATCCCTTGGCCAAAGTGGGTTTTACAAAATTTACAATGTTAAGGCCAAAAAATTGTATGAAACTTGGAGTTGGAAACCAGCAAAATATCTGTGTATGCACATTGCATCAGAATATGAAATTGATGTTTGAAAAAAGTGGCTTAAAATCAATTTGTATTGAAGGAGAATGCACATTTACCGATTACAAAGATGTTCTCAAATTCGTTGTTTGTAATGGTGACATAGAAAAAAGCGAGTGTTGCGTTTCAATGTGTGGTCACTGCTTTAAAAATTTAAATAATCTAAAAACGCATATGCTAAAACATTTTGAAAATAACCAAACTGAAGAAATAATATACAAAAAGTGGAATACAACGATTAGATGTGTTCTGGAAACGTTAACCACCAACCCAGAATCATTTGTCAGCGATTTTACTGAACACATCAAAGTTCTGATTCCGCATCATTTCATAGCAAAGCGACAATCTGAATTTATCAGCAATAAAAGAGCGGCGCTGTTATCAGGAGAAATGTTAATTCAAATGGACTTTGCTGAAAATTATGCATTTCTTGTACAAGATGCCGTGCAAGGATACCATTGGAATAATGATCAGGCTACAATACATCCGTTCGATATTTATTACAAAGGTAATTATTTTAATATTTTGGTATTAGTAAACACATCCATCCACACTCATCAAAATATTTAATAATTTTTATTTATTTGTTTTTTTCCTTTGTTTGTTTATTTTCAGATAACGATAAATTAACTCATAAAAGCTTCGCCATAATATCTGATTGCAATACCCATGATAGTATAGCAGTTCATCTATATATTTCAAAAATGGTACAGTTCGTGAAGGCCAATATAACCAACAATATTAATAAAATCATTTACGTATCAGATGGTGCAGGAGCACAATATAAAAATAAATATAACTTCATTAATTTATGCCATCACAAATCTGATTTTGGGATTGACGCTGAATGGCACTTTTATGCTACCAGTCACGGAAAATCTGCATGTGATGGAATCGGAGGAACATTGAAGAGAGGTGCTCGAAATTATAGTATTGCAAATAAAAATTAAATCCAGACAACGAGGCAACTCTATCACTGGGCATCAGAAACATATAAGACCACCATACAAGTTGCTTACGCAGATGCTGAGGAATACAACAACGTTAAAGAAAAGCTATTTTCAAGATATAAAGAAGCTAAAACTATAACAGGAACTCAAGGCTTTCATTCATTCATTCAATAATTCCGATAAATGAAACTTTTGTACATGTGCGCAGATATTCTGACTGTGCCAAATTTGAGCAGCGCAAAATTTCTTACAAATAATTGATCTAAAAAACATATTAAAGATACCAAAAGCTTAAGTTCGATTGTTCGAGATTCAAAGAAAACTTTAAGTCTTTTAAAACAGAAGTATACTCAGAAAAAAAACATTTGCTCAGTTATGGCTTCAAAAATTTTACAACGTTACAGACTAAAAAAAAAAAAAAAATTGCCGGAACCACTGCCCAGAAAAAACACAACAGTAAATGATTTTCTTATGAGGGACGACGTTAGTAGAGCTTGCGCTGGAAAGAAAGAAACCGTTACACGCGGTAAAATAAAAAAGCAAAAACGATAGCTGTCTGATACGATGAAAAATCTGTACAAAATGTTTAAATCCAAGAACAGTAAAATTAATATGTCCTACATAACTTTTACGCGGCAAAAACCTTTTTTTATAAAAAGTCCTTCTGTTTCTGACAGAAATACCTGTGCTTGTATGGATCACGCCCATATTGATTTAAAGGCCAATTCCGGTAAAGAAACTGACAATTCCAGCATCGGAATCAGAGTCAGAAAGCACAAAAAGTAGAACAAGTAGCAATTCCAGAAACCCAAACCGTGTTGGCGGAATTAGGGTTGGTAGAGGAGATCGGATCCGATGACGAATCCGATACAGAAAGCAACCGAACTACAATCCGAAATTGGTTCACCAGAAATGATGTCAATTTTAGAACTCATCGAATTAATGTGGGAGACGGGCTTTCTCAAGGTAATTGTTCTTGCTCTGAAGCAAGCAGAGCGTCTTTCAGTGAAAAAACGCAACCTGCCTTGGAAAAGGCATATCACCTTGATGCAACAAGGGGTTTTAAATACGTTAAAAAACCTCAAAGTGAACTCGATAGAATTAGCTAAATATTCTTTCGGGGATTTTAAAAAGTGTCTCCAATAAGGAGAATTTTACACGATGTTTACGAGAAAGAACATCCCCAGCTCATTAGCAGAATTTATAATGGAGACTCATCAGGCAAACACAGGGGGTCCATCTTCATTGTCTGCTCCCATGACGACCACTACCATGTCGTCCATGACTGCACATATGGAAACTATACCTGTAAATGCCCAGTCATCGAAACTTGGAAGTTAATTCGCGGAGTTGGACGAAGATTTGCAAGACGAGTTATTGCAAGCTACAATTACTCCATCAAACACTGGACTATTTTGAAAAATGGGGACGAACAATATACCACATGGACGTCGCCGGCAACAACCTCATACCAGGTGGTGAAACTGGATGTATACAACTACAAAAGGATCTCTCACTTGCACAAGAGCAATTGGTGGAAGGAAGCCGAGATACGATCGACTTTCACCACGAAAGAGATCAAGAAATCTCCAGATGTAAAAGACGAGGTAAAGCCGAGAAGATCATCTAATTTCTACAACAGTACAGGTAAGAGCTTGAAAAACTCAGTAAGGACTTAAAAAATACTTGTATCTAATAGCTCAAGCATTTTTTCGGGAGAATGCTCGGAGATTCTTGCTTCCATGACCTCTAGAAAATTGTACAAGGCAAGCTGGTAGACAACAGCAAACCGAATTCTTAGACAACCTGTACCACTGTCCGGCGACAGTGGTACCAGAAGAAAAAATATATTTTAGCCACTAACTTATTTTCAATAAAGAAATTTTGTATTTTAATATAGTATTGAATTCTCACGGTCTTTTAACACGTTAAACACTCTTTTTAAAGAAATGAGTATACTATTGAAATAGTTTAAGGTGGTATCTGAACCGTTAGTTTTGCACACGGCATCATATGGGATGTTTTTATTTGACACTTTTCTCGCAGTGCAATTAGATAATGATCTGGCAACACTTACAATGAACACAGCTCAAAGGCGGAATAGCGATAGGGATGAGGTGTAATACAACAAAAATAAGTTACATATTAAAAAAAAAACCTTTTTAATAAAGTAATTGAAAGATAAGGTAATGTAGAACAACAAATATTGGATTTTGAGGTATACGATTTTACGGTGGAGTATAACAGGGGGAGTGAAAATTACGCAGCAGACGCACTATCTCGAATAGAATTCGACTTTGGGCTAATAGAAATTCCAATGAAGTGACCACAAGAGAACCAAACACAGAGCCAATAGATATCCGGCAATAAATGCCCACGAGTACAATAGAAATGCAAACCCGATAGTTCCATTCCGATTGCCCCGACTACTGATAAAAATAAAATGATTGAGAACAATAATAACATTCCATTACCTACATCACCACTTAAACAAAGAACGAATCATAAAGTAATTTCTAAAAATGTTCTTCCAGATCAAAACAATCAAGTCACTGTTGAGGCTGTTGTTCATAAAGAACCTGATGATTTAAAAGCTACAAACATCGACTAGTTTTGAGCTTCCATTGGAAAAGACGAAAGTTGTTCCTATTGCTTTAAAATTTGTTGTTTTTCTGTACACGTCTGCCGGATGCCTTACTGCTGCCACCTCAGCTGATGCGGACTATTGTATTGTTGGGTATTATGACTGTCGCCATGCTAAAGCCGATAGGCAATTTATAAAAATTGAGGATATGAATGATTATTCCGCCGTTGACTCTAATTATTACAATGTTTCCGAGATTGGAGGAAAAATTCCTGTTTTTGGACCCAACAAAATGAAATACTCTTGCGATGTGTGCGATTGTGTAGACCAATGCGCTAAATGTTTATCAAAACTTACGCTGCCAAATATTATCTTTTTCGAACCAGGTGAATTTATACCAGATGAGTTCTCTTCGTACATTAATAGGCATACGCGTGATCTTAGCTTTACCAAGATGATTGAGAATGTTGAACATATATTTATTAACATGGATTTGTTCCCTGGTTTAAAGGTTGGGAATAGAGTTTCATTTGCCCCTAATCTATTTTACGAAGCATATTATCATATTTCCCATTTCTATTATTTTGGAAAAATGTATTATCCAGACTCTTTTGATTTTGCTCAGCTAAACCGTTTCGAAGCCATTTCACTAATTCCCTATTCAAGACAAACTTGGGCTAAAATGACTGAAGACCTTCCAGAAGAAGCCCCTCCAATGGGTGAATTTAATCCATTAAGTAGAATTTTACATACAGTTGCTGAAACACAGGTTGAAAATGAAGATCCGAATATAGAATTACCACTCATTCCACTCCAACTAAGTTTCAAAGTGGATTAACAGGTGTATTGTCTTTCCCGCGGAATCAAACTCCATCAGCTGACATATTAACTTATTTTCAAGGTAACGATGGTGTTTTAACATATGACCATTTTTCATCTGCATTACATTATCTAATGTTTAAATATAATTACTCGAAAATTTCATTTCAAGTCAATGTATATCCAATAAACTCCGACTTAAGTTGGAGGTTATACATTGCCGACCCGGTTGTTATGTCAGTGTGAAATATTAAAGTTTTAGGTGTTTGTCAGAAAGTAACAACACCCTCATAAAGTTTTAATTGAAAATGTTTTCCCAACACATAAGAATGATAATGCTTTTCTGTATGATAAAGTTTGCACAAATGCAGAGTCTTTATCCCCCTAATTGCTTTAATGGTATAGGCCAATGTGAGATAGACCAGGACGGAGTAACAATTGAAGTAGAAGGTGTCCCAATAAAAATCGATAAGAATAAAACGTCAAAAAAAAAAGGCGGAATAGCGATAAGGATGAGGTGTAATACAATAAAGATATGTTACATATTTAAAATAAAAAAAAAACTTTTTTAATAAAGTATTTGAAAGATAAGATAATGTAGAACAACAAATATTGGATTTGGAGGAATACGATTTTACGGTAGAGTATAACAGGGGGAGTGAAAATTATGCAGCAGACGCACTATCTCGAATAGAATTCGAAGACATTAAGAAAAATTAATTAAATAAAGTACTGAAGGTGACTACAAGACTTTAGGCTAACAGAAATTCCAATGAAGTGACCACAAGAGAACCAAACACAGAACCGATAGATATCCGGCAATAAATGCCCACGAGTACAATGGAAATGCAAACCCGATAGTTCCATTCCGATTGCCCCGACTACAGATAAAAATAAAATTATTGAGAAAAATAATAACATTCCATTACCTACATCACCACTTAAACAAAGAACGAATCATAAAGTAATTTCTAAAAATGTTCTTCCAGATCAAAACAATCAAGTCACTGTTGAGGCTGTTGTTCATAAAGAACCTGATGATTTAAAAGCTGAAAAAGCCCAAAAAAGGAACAAATTTAAATTGAAACGCATTTAAAACAAAACGAAGAGTTTAAGAAACTTAGATTCAAATAAAATAAACACTACAACACCATAACTTATTTGAAAGACTCTAGTAGAGCAATTTTAGCTGAATATTTTATGTTGCAAGAAATTTTAGAACTATCAGAGGCAATGGAGCAGCAATTGCCCACAACATCTCAGCAAAATTTAAATCCTGGGCCAGTGCCGCAGCAACCCCAAACGCAGCCCCCTAAGCATGGCCAGCGTCGCAGACATAAGAAACCTAACGAGCACAAAGACAAAGATGGATTATTACGATTACAAACATCGACTAGTTTTGAGCTTCCATTAGAAAAGACGAAAGTTGTTCCTATTGCTTTAAAATTTGTTGTTTTTCTGTACACGTCTGCCGGATGCCTTACTGCCACCTCAGCTGATGCGGACTATTGTATTGTTGGTTATTATGACTGTCGCCATGCTAAAGCCGATAGGCAATTTATCAAAATTGAGGATATGAATGATTTTTCCGCCGTTGATTCTAATTATTACAATGTTTCCGAGATTGGAGGAAAAATTCCTGTTTTTGGACCCAACAAACTGAAATACTCTTGCGATGTGTGCGATTGTGTAGACCAATACGCTAAATGTTTATCAAAACTAACGCTGCCAAATATTATCTTTTTCGAACCAGGTGAATTTATACCAGATGAGTTCTCTTCGTACTTAATTAATAAGCATACGCGTGATCTTAGCTTTACCAAGATGATTGAGGATGTTGAACATATATTTATTAACATGGATCTGTTCCCTGGTTTAAAGGTTGGGAATAGAGTTTCATTTGCCCCTAATCTATTTTACGAAGCATATTATCATATTTCCCATTTCTATTATTTTGGAAAAATGTATTATTCAGACTCTTTTGATTTTGCTCAGCTAATCCGTTTCGAAGCCATTTTACAAATTCCCTATTCAAGACATTATTTAAGCGTAAATATCATAAACAAATTATTTGTTAACACATATAGCGGTAGCAACGGTGTCCCCACCGACTCATTACGCAAAAATTATATTCGGGCCGCATCGTTGGGAAACGGCCTTGACAAGGTATAATTTTTTTTAACTTCAATCCACTTTTTTTTTCGTGTAGGATAATTCTTCACATTTTGCTATGCCTGCCATATGGACTGGTTAGCTAGCTTTAGCTTTTAAACGTAAATTACTCTCGCCTCAATACTGGCCATAAGTCAGCGGCGGACGCCTTCTATGCAGACGTTCGAGATAAGCTCGTCACCGTCTTGACACGAAGGGGAATAAAACTAAATGTGCCAGTAAACAACCTTCATGATCAGATTTACGTCAAAGAAGAAGAATGTTATCAATGAAAACTCCTTCTGAAATACCAAGAAATGTATTTTAGCATTACATTATTCAGAAGTGAATTTTATTTGTGATATTCAGGATAAAGCTGTACTTAATATTGATTATTCGATGTTTGATATGACTTTAGATATGACTTTAGTAGATTCCATACCTGGAACAATTTCTTTAGCAACTGAAGAAGAAGAAGCTAGTACTTCTTCATCTGCGAAACAAACAACGAAAAGGGATAATCCTGACGCTGTTAAACTTGAAGTTGATCTTTCACAGATATTTCGTTTTTTGTTTGTTTTGACAAAAAAGGGGAATAAAAATAAATGTGCCAGTAAACAACCTTCATGTTCAGATTTACGTCAAAGAAGAATAATGTTATCAATGAAAACTCCTTCTGAAATACCAAGAAATGTACGCAGTGAAGTGGCTAAAGCAGTGTTCTCAGGCATTTTAGCATTACATTATTCAGAAGTGAATTTTATTTGTGATATTCAGGATAAAGCTGTACTTAATATTGATTATTCGATGTTTGATATGACTTTAGATATGACTTTAGTAGATGCCATACCTGGAACAATTTCTTTAGCAACCGAAGAAGAAGAAGCTAGTACTTCTTCATCTGCGAAACAAACAACGAAAAGGGATAATCCTGACGCTGTTAAACTTGAAGTTGATCTTTCACAGATATTTCGTTTTTTTTTTTTAACGGAGATTATGCCAAAGCAATAACCAACCTTGTGCAGGTAAAGCTCATCCGAGCTACACTTCTTGCCGCAGGGTAATTTTAAGAAGTTTATTTCTTTATTTATTTTTTATTACAATCCATAAACTCATGGCTTAGTTAGAATAATAGTTTTTAGTGTTCCTGAATTGACTCAACTTGTAAAGCTGGTTCAAGTTTAGCTTTGGAAAAGACTGTAGTATACCATAGCCTTTGTAGTGTGTTTGATAAGTTGAAGTTACTATACCTTCTGTACAGTATTATTCAATACCATAATATCCACACACGCCAAACTTAACCGTTGGAATATGCTTGCATTTGTGACGACACGAAAATCATTTCATTCATTTTCGCTCACATTCGGGTGTATATTTTTTTTAGTTTTTAAGAATGCGAATTGTATTATTTTTATTTTCTAGTGTACATAAAGGAATTGTTTAATTTTCTTATTTTTTATACAAAAGAATTGTCCTCTTTTATTTTTTATTTTCTTTAATAAAACTTATAATAATATTAAAATAAGAACAACAACCTAACTACGAAAGAGACAGAAACAAAGCTCTCTTTCTTTTTCTCTCTCTTTCTTCTTTAATATAATAAATCACTCACTCTCTTTTTTAAGTTTTTCTCACTCAAAGGCATATATAAAGACACGGTCAACCACTAGACGGGCAGTCAGTGTGTGGTCGTCAAGGCGATCACATCACAGTAGGACTCAACTGGAATGAGTGCCGTAAAGCGCATCTCAGTTTAAACCCAGAGGTGTGCCGTTTGGTGCCTCAAATCGATGAAGGAGTTTTGAAAATATACCTTCAGTCGATCTGAGGAGTGCCGACAAAAGGTACCTCGCGAGTGTTTCAAGAGAAGTTCTTACGCAGGTCTCTCACGTAGTGTCCCCCATTACATAAAAGAAAAACAAAAAAAAAACACAATAAAATAACTTACCGTGTTCTAAACAAAATTTGGAAATATTTTTTTTTTTTTTAATAAGGGTGAAAAGAAAAGTTTCAAAATGGGTGGCAAAGAATCTAAGGTGGAAAACCCAAATGCAAATGTTATAACGAGGTAGTTGCCCATGTAGAAACTCCCAAGGTTTATTTAATTATAATCATAGCACTTCTTGTTACCAATTTGTTGACGACACTTTATCAACTACATAAAAAGTCGTTAAGAAAAAATTACATAAGAGCCGCTTCGTTGGCTAACGGTCTCAACAAAGTATAGAGATATTTTTTCCAAATCCAAATTGTTTTTTATTTCTCTGATCCTATCATTTAACCTTTAAAAGCTCTAGTAATTTTTTGTTTTTTTTTTAAAGAAGAAAAAGAACGCAACTTACAATGATTTAGCTACCAAATGGAGTGGGCACAAATCGTATTAAAGGCAAGAATAATTAAAGAAGATTTTGATCGGTCTTACAAAAGTCTTAATACGGATAGGAACACTAACAAGGGAAGTCTCCCTGGTGTCACCCTCCGATCTTCATGAAATTAGGATATGTTTTTAAGAACGAAAATTAATTTGACACGTATTTTTTTTAGCGGCTCAAACTCATTTTTAGGGGGGATCGATTTGTATGGGGGGAAATTTGCCCTTTGTCAGTTTTTTACGATTTACGACTATTTTAACCAAATTAATAGAAGCATGTGTGGTATCAGATTAAAGGTATTAAAAATACCTATCTCGTGGTGCTAACAACGGGCCAAAGAAGTTAATATTTTTCGACTTATTAACAAAAATTTTCTAAAATTTTGGTATTTTACTCAATATGACGAAAAGTTGTGCATGTTTGGACACGTTCTTAGCACACATAGATAGGTTTTCCAAAGACCTTTCATTTGGTTTGTAACATGACTAGGTTTCTTTGCATAATATAGAAGATAAACGAAAAAAAAACTAAAAAAAATGGCCTTGTCTTCCCCCCTCCTTTTTACCCCCTAAATATGAATTTGGGCCGCTAAAAAAATACCTGTCCCTTTATTTTTTCTGCTCTACAAATTAAAACCAATTCCTTAAAGATCCCCGGGTGACACTAGGGAGACTTCCCTTGTAAGAGAGAAACGGTCGCAAAGCATCTTAATAACCTTATAAATTCTCTAGAAAGAATTAGAGTAATATGGTACACTGTGCAACTATGTGTGTTTGTATTCAATAGCATGTGAGTGAAACAAATAATTTTACACTAACAAGTTTCCCTGGTGTCAACCGCCGATCTTTATGGAATTGTTTTTTTTTTTTTTTGTAGAGCGGAAAAAATAAAGGGACACGTATTTTATTATATCGGCCCAAATTCACATTTAGGGGGCGTAAATGAGGGAGGAAGAAAGTGTCATTTTTCAGTTTTTTTTTTTTGTTTATCTCCTATATTTTGCATAGAAACCTAGACATGTTACATACCAAATGAAAGGTCTTTGGAAAACCTATCTACGTGTGTAAAGCACATGTCTAAACATGCACAACTTTTCGCCATATTGAGTAAAATACCAAAATTTTAGGACATTTTTGTTAATAAGTCTAAAAATAATATTTTTTTTTGGCACGTTGTTAGCACCAAGATATAGGTACCCAAGTAAAAATGTGAAGGATAAGTACTGATCCGAAAAATGGATCGCTAAGATTTGATCAGATTTAATCGGACGGGTACAATTTTATCCGAAAAATGGGTTTATTTAATTATAGAAACCCATTTTTCGGATGACATTGTATCAGTCCGATTAAAACTGATCCAATCTTAGCGATCCATTTTTCGGATAAGTACTGATCTTTCAAATTTCGGATCAGTTCTGATCACACAACAGTGTTTTTTTAAAATACATGTTTGGCCAATAATAGTGCAACAACTTCATATATTTGAGATCATAGTTCAATTCTACTCTAACGCTTTATACCAGATTTTTATTCCACCCAGTGGCTGCTGTGCAGGCTTTCAAAAAAGGCAAAAATAGCGTTTTTCGCGTTTTCAACCGCGAATCATTAAAATTCTAGACGTGATGGAAAAATTTAGAGCACAGATTTGGAATCAGCGAGTCAAAATCTTTAAAAATTTAATATGAAACTTTAAACCAAAAAGATTGTAATCGGATTCAAACATAAATAACATTTCTACCTAAAGAGAAAATTTCCCCGAAGAAATCGCAAGATCTGGCATCTACCAACACCACTCGTTATAAATTGTGTTTCATTCCCACAGTATTCTATACACGACAGCTACATTTTACGCACCACCATAATTATTTAATTTGTAAAGAGAAATAAATAAAAATCCTCTATAATTAAATAAAATCGGCAGACAAGAAAAAAGTGTGGAATATTTATTTTATCCCCAATGATAAAAAATAAAGTGTATCACCACAAAAAGAAAACAAATAAATAAAACTTTACTATTGTGAAGAAATAAAAGAAACATTTGTGTAAAACATAAAATCACACATTTTATTATTGTACAATATCTCTCTCTCTTTCCCTATCATAGCCTTTAGCAGAGCATAGTTACACACAAATTTTAGCGTTATATTTAGCACACAACAAACAAAAAGAAATAGCAAACAATTGTAAGTAAATAAAAATAAATTAAATAAAATCAAATAACAAAAAAAAAATATTTTTATTTTTTTCTCTTATTTAAAAAAAAAAAAAATTATTGATCACACCGCTTCATCATATTGATGACAAGTTACATTGGACGAAAAATTATGTAACTTTTCATCAATATGAAGAAGCATTCCTCTGAGTGCATAAAGAAAAAAAAAAACACATCCGTGTAATTTACCAACAGGTCAGTATTTTGCATAAAATTGCAGCTGAAAAAATCTTAATCTTGGCTATATAATTAGTGCAAGTAAAAAATCAGCTGCCAAGAGAAGTGAAAGGTACTTATAAATGTGAAAGAAGCGAGTCTATCGAATCAACGCCGTAAGGACCACATCCTTCACCATATAGTGCAGAAGCTACCCTCAATGACCTAATAGCTAAAGTGCAAGATTTAAAAATATGTATTCAAGACATCATGTCCATCATAGTCTTGGTATTGACCTGAGGCACCTCTATTGCACATTCAAAACTGAAGAAGATGCCAGAGGCTTCTAAGGTGACTGGACTTGATGAACAAATACGAAACTGTCACCAAATTTGATCGAACAACAGTGACCTTATCATGTGTGGTTGCACACAAACAATTTTTTTTCCATGAACGATTTTCATAGTATTTATGAACAATTTGATACTTTTTTATAATATTTATAAACTTTTTCATAGTATTTATGAAAAATGTTAAAAATTCTTAAATTTCACATATGTATTATGATTTATTCATAAATACTATGAAAAAGTTTATAAATATTATGAAAAAGTAATAAATTGTATGAATTTGTTCATAAATACTATGAAAATCGTTCATGGAAAAAAAAACTTGTGTGTGCTGCTCGACCAGAATTGACTTTCCGGATTTTAATTAACCCAATTATAAGTAGACCAACATATCTTGATCTTCTCATTTCATCGGGATTCACAGATTTCTCTTAACTTTAAGAGGTAGCTTTGTTTTTGCATTACTACCTTATCGAATTGACAAAAATCACAACGCCATGATTTGTGCATCAATATTTTACATGGCACTTTTAACAATCAAACGACATTAACTACTTTGTTCATCTGCAATTCATTTTTAAATCACCAAATTCACAATGTTTTTCAAGTTATATTTTTTAATTTCTATAATTATACTTTTGTTGATTCTTCTGATGATAATCTTTGCATTAGGAAGCCGGTCATTCGACACCTCCTAGAAAGGCTAGAAGTGGAAATAAATTAGTGATATAGTGTCCACTAACATCCCCGGCGGTTGCTCTCTACCCGAACAATTCCAACATCATCAGGCGGCAGTCAAGGTGGCTGGTTGGCTTGATAAACTAAAATCAAGAAGTAATATTAACAATTGGAACAGCTCTTTATCAACGGCATCCCGTGCCAGTGGAGCGATCAAAAGAAGAAGACGTATTTTTTTTTTGTTCATCCCAACATAAAAGCGCTGTCTACTACACAAACAACCTCCAAGGCAAAATTTTCAAGGAGAAATCATCAAGGTTTGAGGATAAAATCAGGAATTAAAAGGTATGTATTGTGGTTTATTAGTATTTTGTGCGAAATTATTTTCGGTTTCTACATTGGAATCCAAAAATATTTAAAAAAAAAAAAAAAAATCATCAAATAATACAAAAAAACGAAAGCCTACGATTAAAATAGCCATTTACAACACCAACAATATCATCCCTAACCTCAAACATAAATTGTACCATTATACACAAAAAGTACCAAATTGAAATAAAATTACCATCATTGTGAGAGGATTTTTAAGTTGTGTCATGCGCAGTAACGTATAAATAGTTGTCATATTATTTTTGCCAGAAATAGTTACAAAGTGTTCCGGTTCCATTTCATTCCCACTGCAATATTGAGGAATAAATGTGAAAAGACAACAAAAGTGTTGAACAAAGGTGGTACACTTCACACTTTAAATATAATTTGCAGTTTTTAATAGCCGCACGCTAAATTTGTGAAATTTTTATAAAAATATAGTGAAATAATTAATTTTATAAACTTTTATTAAACATAATATGTTCATTGTAGCTAAATGACGCCTGTTGCAGTAACCATGTTTTGATTGTTAATGACCAAGCCAACCTTTACGAACAAAAACTATTAGCATTAAAATGCATAAAACAAAAAAGATATGTGTATAAATTATCAAATTCAATGGCAGGCGCGGATCCAGCTCTTGGATTTGGGGGGGGAAAATTTTTTTTTTGCTAATTTTTTTTTTTTTTTTTTCAGGGAATTGCAGGTCGAATTTGAATCATTGGTTAAGGTTTTTTTAGTGTTCAACTCTTTTTTATTATGTTTTTTCTATAGAAACATTTTCAAATTTTAAAAATTTATTCCTATAATAAAAAAACTTAAATGTTTGATATTTTGAAAAATGTCTCTTCAAGAAATTTAAAGCATTTTTCTGATAGCAAAAGACCCAGATTCTGACATTCTGACATTATTTTTAATAGAAAATAAGTCAGGTTTGAGATATGTTTATTCACAAAAATTTTTCTGATTTGGAAATTTTTCAATGTCATTTTCTTAAAGAGAAAGTTTATAATTTTGAGACGTTATCCAAATAGGAAAATTTTGAGGCTCTGAGGCATTTTGATACAGAAAAGGCTTTAAAATTTATACAAAAATATTTTGAGCAGGTTTATTCTAGCTCGAGGTTTTCATTACTTTTTCATTACTTTTTAAAACTGTGATATTCTCATAGAATAATTTTTAAAAAATTATTCTATGGGAATATCATAGTCTAAATAAGTAAAGGAAATTATGACCTCGAGCTTGAATAAACCTACTAAAATTATAATATTTTAAAGGTCAAATGTAACGTCAAAGGTCAAATTTTTAAATAAAATTAATAAGAATTAACACAAAAAATTTTAAATTCTGATACACCTTCATATAGAAAATTCTCATATACTTATGGAATTCTCACACCAAAAAATTTCTGTATTAAGATACAATTTTCGAAAAGAAAAATTCTCAGATTAAGTGATTTTCACATTGAAAACTTAAAACGTCCTTAATATTTTTTTCTATTCTATTTTTCTACAAAAAGGTTTAAGATAAAAAGTCTCAGAGTCTGAGTTTCCGAAATTTTTTCTACAAAAAAAGTCTTGGATTCTCAGACATTTTTCAAATTAAAAAAAAAAAAAATGGAATCTAAGATCTTTTTTATATTCTGTGATATGTTCTCTAAAATTCTCAGAATCTAAGGCATTTTTTAGAGAAAAATGCTTAGATTCTGAGTTATTTTTTCTATCGAAAAAGTCATAGATTTTAGAATATTTTTTAATATTAAAACTCAAAAATTCAGAGATATTTCTTCTTTAGAAAAAATCTGAAATTTTTTTTCTTGTATTCTAGGACTTTTTTTTCTATAGAAAAGGTCTCAGCTTTTCCTAACTAAAAAGTCTTAGATTCTGAGACATCTTTCTAATAAAAATAATCTCAGATTCTGATACATTTTTCGAAAGGAAAATACTTAGATTCCGAGAAATTTTTCCTATAAAAGTCCCAGATGCTGTATAATTTTTCCTTTAGAAAAAGTCAAAGTTCTATTGCATTTTTTGTATAAAAAATTCTCAAATTTTCCCTGAATAAAATTCTTATTTTTCCAACAGAAAATTTTTTTTTTTTTTTTTTCTGTAAAAAAATTTAAGATATAAAAACATTTTTTCTAAAGAAAACTTATGATTCTTGAAAATTCTAGAAAAAATTCTCACTCATTGCATTTCCTCTATTCTTTTTACCCAGAAGAATTGTCAAATTTTCCATATAGAAAATTCTCAGATTTTTCCTATAAAAAACTATCAGATTTTTCCTATAGAAAACTGTTAAATTTTTTATATAAAAATTGTCAAAGTTTTAAGATTTTTACTATAAAAAAAATTCTAAGAAAAATTATCAACTATTTTCTATAGAAAAATTCCCCAATTTTTCATTTAGAAAAATTAAAAAAAATTTTGTCTAGAAAAATTCCGAAATATTTCGTCTATAAAATTATTTGTATTTTTTATAAAGAAAAGTTTAATCACGTAGACAAAGTTTAACAGTCAGAAACATTTTAGGATTCTTAGACATTTTTCATAGAAAAATTTCCATAGAAAAAAATGTTCCTATAGAAAAATTTCTAGATTTTTCCAATAGAAAACATTTAAGGATTTTTTCAGATCGTTGGACATTTTTCATAGAATTTTTTTTTCAGATTATTTCCTTTTCACTTCCTTTTTCTCTCCTCCTTTCTTTTCTTTTCTTTTCTTTTCTTTTCTTTCCTTTCTTTTTCTTTCTTTTTTCCTTTTTCGTTTTTTTTTTTTCTTTCGAATTCGGTTTGGGGGGGGGGAAATTTCCTTTTTTCCCCCCCCGTGGATCCGCGCCTGTTCAATGGTGATAATGAAATTAGTATGTTTATAGAAGAAGTAACATCATATTTATATGTTAATATTTTGTTTTTAAAAAAATATTTTTTTTTTTGTTATAAATTTTAGTGGGAAAAAAAATTTAATTTGCAAAATAATTGGAAAAGGCTGTTTTTTTTTCGTATGAAGCCGAAGATATTTTAGATCTGATGGCAGAATATATTTTTTACCCCCGAATTTGTGCTGACAGTAATGCAACATTGTCATTTACAGTGTCTCCCGGAGATGAACGAGTTTTTATACCCTCCAACTACAGTATGAGGGTATACTCACTTTGTCATTCCGTGTGTAACGCATCAAAATATCGGTCTAGGACCCCATAAAGTATATATATTTATGATCAGTGATCGATTCTAAGACATTCTAGCGATGTCCGTCCGTCCGTCCGTCTGTCCGTCTGTAGTTAACACGATGCAGTCCAAAATAAAAGAGCTAGACTCCCGACATTGGGCACGAATATGTCTAATGTTCCTAGGCAGGTTAAGTTCGTAAAGGAGCAAAATCGGTCCAGGGGGAAAAAAGTTCCCCCTTGAGGAACTAAACCAACCTCAGAAAAATACCATATTTTTACATGATTTTCTTTGTTTTTGTTTAACAAATGCAACATTTTTATGCTACAAGAAGTTCAAAGTCCTGCATTTGGACCCACAGAATTAAAAAATGTCGTTTTTTCGGTCCGCCCCCCCCCCCCCTTTTATGGGCGAGGAATATTTTTTTTTTTAAATAAACTTGTATTTTTTTAGAGCAAAAAGTATACGAATGAATTCTTAAATACATATTCGAGAACAAATGCCCCCCCCCCCACCCCCAATTACCACTACAGCCCCCCCTCCCCAAAAAAAAATAAAACGCCCCTGCATTTTTTTTTCATTTATTTGCATGTTGGAGGGTATAACAGATTCGGCACGGCCGAATTTAACACTCTCACTTGTTTTTACCTTCAATTAATGTCGTAGGTACATAAATATTTTTTAATTTTATAAAGTCAAGCCAAGTCAATAAATGTCAAATTGTAATTTTGCACAACATTTTCTATCATGTAGTCCAGACCCATATGAATTATATTTGGATTACTGTAGTAAGAATTGAAATAATAAAACATAAAATATGTACATTGAAACTTATAAAAAGGCCTTCCTTTGTCACATATTTTATCTAACCCAATTATAGGTAGACCAGTATTTCTTGATCTTCTCATTTCATCGGGATTCATTGATTTCCCTTAATGTTTTTGCATTACTACCTTATCGAAGTGACAAAAAGCACAACGCCACGATTTGTGCATCATTATTTTACATGGCACTTTAAACAAGATGTTTTAAAAACAAGACACATCCAAATTTGACCCAGGAGGAAGGTCTCAAAGAGTTCAATGGGTTTGCTAAAGCTGCAATTAACTCCACAAAACATGCGGTGGAAACAAAAAAGACATTGCTGGCCAGTATTATTATAGCTATAGCAACTAAGGATATACACATCAGGAGAATTGTTTTCTGAAGTTAGATACCTCATAATACTTGGACAGCTCCAGCCGAGTAAACTCCTTGGGAAGTGGAAATACTCATAGCGTCAAATTGTAGTTTTGCTCCGCATTTCTTATCATGTAGTCCAGACTCATATGAATTCTATTTGGATTACTCTAGTAAAATATGGACTTTGAAACTAAGATATAGAAAGCTTAGGTACATCCAAGTCAATTTATGTCAAATTGTAGTTTTGCACAGTATTTCTTGTCATGACATTGTACCTTAAAATAAACCATCAAATATGGACTTTGAAACTTAGAGGAAACTTAAGATAGTACATCCAAGTAAATAAATATCAAATTGTAGTTTTGCACAACATTTTCTACCATGTAGTCCAGACACGGTGCCCTGGATAGGATTTAAATAAAATGTTGGTGTTACTCCAATTTTTAAGTGGATTATGTTTTTAGAAGATAAAAGAAAGAAAATGAGAGAAAAAAGAAAAAAAGTACTAGGCGCTTTTTTTTTGGCGGGCAAAAAGATGAATTTCAAAAAAACAAAAAAGAATTTATTCTTTCAAATGCATTAAAATTTGTATATACGGATGTAAATTCATCACATATTTACTTATCAGTGAGATTTAGATATATATGAAACATATTTTTCCAGATATGAGACTTGAAAGAATAATTTCACTATTAATTGAAACTAAATGAAATATGTCCTTGTAAATTACACTGCTTTACAGCCAAAAAATACCAAGAACGCCACATGCCTGGATAAGTTAATTGGGACCTCCTGAATACGAAAAACGCTATAATTTTATTTTGGTAAGTACCGTTTTTTAGATAACGGTACTTTTGTGTTTTTCTGTGTATGGTCTCACTCAAACCCTTCTGGAGTCAAACCGAAAAGTCCGATCGAGATAAGTAGCATATTGATGGAAAGGTAATTGAATGCCCTTTCCGTCGATATGCTGTTCTATTCTATCTGATCAGAAATGGCTGAGATATGGCACCTCAAATTTCAAAATTTTTCTATTTTTTACGTTTTTTTTTAAATTTTTAATTTTTATTTAATTTTTTTTCTACGTTATATTAAAGATCTGGAATGTTTTATTTTTTTACCAAATAGTCTATTTCATTACCAACATTTTAAGCGTAATTTGAAAAAAATCGGATAAAAAATAAAGTTTTTATTAAGGATTTTGTGGAACGACAACATTTCCATTTATTGCTCACACAATATATTCGGGCATCAGTTTAAAAGTATTTAAAAAACGAAATTTGAATCTCTGATATTTTGGCAGCCCTGATTTACGAAATATGACATTTTGTCAGTTTATCTTTGTACTCGTAAAAAATAAAATGTGTTGAATCTCTGATATTTTGGCAGCCCTGATTTACGAAATATGACATTTTGTCAGTTTATCTTTGTACTCGTAAAAAATAAAATGTGTTTAATCGATCCTAACGAATTTTGTTATGTTTGTGGTGTTCTTGTGAAAAAAAAATCACAACATTTGATGCGAAAAATGAATACGAAAAATTTATCTGAAGCGTATAAGAAGTATTTCGGCTTTCGACCTGCGTCTCTCGACAAGCCGTGGACACCGAATAGTGTATGTAACAACTGCCGAACAATATTAAATAAAATTGGTAAGGGTCAAGAGTGTTTCTTCACATTTGGAAAGCCAATGCAATGGAGAGACCAGATCAACCATACAACAGATTGTTATTTCTGTTTAACGGAAAAGGCTAACGGACGTAGAATTGAACCAGTTTATCCAGTTGTTAGCTCGGTGACACTGCCAGTGCCTCACTCAGTATCGTGCCCCAAACCGCAGCTGATTGTAGCGGACCCCAAAGACATACAAAAGAGAAGAATAACAAGTGATTCATCAGATGAGTGCAGTGAATCAGAAATGCAATCAAATAAGAAACCCCATTTACTTACTCAGGCCGAGCTCAATGATTTGTGCCGAGATTTGTATTTGCCGAAATCGAGTTCTGAAGTACTTGCATCACGATTGCAACAGTGGGGATATTTTGGTCCTGAGACACGTGTTACATATTACCGTAATCGCAGCAAACAACTTGCACAGTTCTTCGAAAAAACGGCAAACTTTTGTTTTTGTGCCAACATATCTGGTCTTTTTAACGCTCTCCAACAAAATTATGACCCAGAGGAATGGCGTCTTTTTCTGGATGGAGGCAAGGATAGTTTGAAGGCAGTCTTGCTGCATAAAGGGAATACGAAACCATCAATTCCAATCGGATATGGAAAATACATAAAGGAAACATATGAAACAATGAAAGAACTTCTTGATCTCATACATTATGACCAACATCAATGGAAAGTTTGCTCTGATTTTAAATTAGTTGCCATACTATCTGGATTGCAAGGGGGCAATACGAAGTATCCCTGTTTTCTATGTCTATGGGACAGCCGTGACCGTCAGAATCACTACACCCGAAAAGTTTGGCCCGAGCGAAATGGACGTACGCACGGAGAGTACAATATCAAAAATGATCCACTCATTCCTCAGGAGAAGATAATACTTCCTCCATTACATATTAAGCTTGGGTTATTTACAAATATTGTGAAAACGTTGCCAAAAGACAGTCTTGCCATCCTTAAACAAAAATTTCCGAGAGCCACAGCGAGCAAAATTGAAGCTGGTATATTTGATGGACCTCAAATTCGTGCTCTGTACGGTGACCAAGCATTTAATGAGTGTTTAGGTACAGCCCATTTGGAGGCATGGGAAGCATTCCAGGACATCGTTCACAACTTTTTGGGAAACTACAGAAGTCCGGATTACGCGGAGAAGATCGATACACTACTGCAAAAATTCAATGCCATTGGTAAGCGTTGAGTGAAAGCATGTATAAAAAAAAGGCCGTTATCATTTGAAAATTTATTATTTTTAACTTTTAGGTTCAAATATGACCCCTAAATTACATTTCTTATTCTGTCATTTGGATATTTTCCCTACAAACTTGGGCTCCGAAAGTGATGAACAAGGTGAAAGATTTCACCAGGAAATGGAAGAAATTGAGAGACGTTACAAAGGCTGGTGGGATGAACAAATGATGGCGGACTATTGCTGGTTCCTCATTCGCGAAGATCCATCGGAAAAAAAACGCAAAAGTTCAAGTCGCTCGTCATTTTAATTTAAATTGTTTGAATTTACTTTGAATATAGTGTGTGAGCAATAAAAAACAAAATATTGTCGTTCCACAAAATCCTTAATAAAAACTTTATTTTTCATCCGATTTCTTTCAAACTATGCTTAAAATGTTGGTAAGGAAATAGACTATTTGGTAAAAAAATAAAACATTCCAGATTTTCAATATAACGTAGAAAAAAAATTAAATAAAAATGAAAAATTTTTAAAAAAAAGTAAAAAATAGAAAAATTTTGAACTTTGAGGTGCCATATCTCAGCCATTTCTGATCAGATAGAATAGAGCAGCATATCGACGGAAAGGGCATTCAATTACCTTTCCATCGATATACCATTTATTTCGATCGGACTTTTCGGTTGGACTCCAGAAGAGTTTGAGTGAGACCATACACCGAAAAACACAAAAGTACCGTTATCTAAAAAACGGTACTTACCAAAAAAAAATTATAGCGTTTTTCGTATTCAGGAGGTCCCAATTAACTTATCCAGGCATGTGGTGTTCTTGGTATTTTTCCAAATTAAAAATTTGTAAACCTGTGTTATTTATAAATGTAAGTTCATAAAAGTTTTCAGTGTACTACTCAGACGGACAGCAGAACACAAGGTTGTCTCAGTTTAGACCTTAGTGAGTCATATAATTTTAAAAGAATTAATACTTTTTTGTTATAAATGTATTTTTAAAACTAAAAAAAAATCGGAAAACGATAGTAAAAATCATTTAAAATGTGTTTGCAATGCCTAAGGAAGAGTAAAAAAAAGTAAATAGTTTAAAAAGAGATACAGAAAGTGTTTTGGACTATTTGTTTATTGTGAAACTTATGGATGGACTTAATATCCTTTTTTAATTTTGTTTATTTCGCCAAAAATTCTTTGTAAATTTTTTTTATATTGTTGGGGTAACTTCCCCCCTTCAAAATCTAGAAACAGGATCAATATTAAATGTGAAGTAACTGCTAGAGTTAAAATTTTCATTAAATTAAAGAAGAAATTTGATTTAGTCTCACTAAATAGTGAAATTATTCTTTTAAGTCTCATATCTGAAATAATATGTCACATATATATTTAAATTTCACTGACAAGTGAATATGTGATGAATTTACATCTGTATAAAAAAATTTTTAATGCATTTGAAAGAATAAATTCTTTTTTGTTTTTTTGAAATTCATCTTTTTGCCCGCCAAAAAAAAAGCGCCTAGTACTTTTTTTTCTTTTTTGGTTCATTTTCTTTCTTTTATAGTCCAAAAACATAATCCGCTTAAAAATTGGAGTAACACCAAAATTTTATTTAAATCCACTCCAGGGCACCGTGCAGAGCCTTATGAATTCTATTTGGATAACTCTAGTAAGAATTGAAACATTAAAACATAAAATATGTACATTGAAACTTAGAAAACTTAGATACACCAAATCAATATATTGTAGTGAGCATAGTGTGTCATTGTTGCCCAGCATTTAAATATTCAATTAAATTCGCATTCCATTCCCACAGTTTTGATATAAGGAATATGACACCTTGTGCTGAGCAAGTACAATTGATGAACACACACTTATGCACACACACACACACCATTAACTTTTTACTTACAAGGGAAGTATCTCAACCCTTATGAACCGATTTGCCTGAAACTTAAAATACATATATATAAATGAGACGATTTTAAGGTTGGGCTGTCTCGGCTTTTCGGCCATATCAGTGTTTCAAAATTTCGTTGTCCCTTTATGAAACCATATGGACCTCCGGGAAAATTTTGATATCTCACGAACTAACAGGAATATCCTCTAGAGCAAAAATACGCGTCGACTTAAATTTAGTAAAGATTATTTCGTATTCATATGGACATCGTAGTTCTATTTCTTCATATAAATACCCCCAAAATGTACACATTTTCATGAAAAAAGTATTTAACGAAGCCAAACTTTTACAAGGTTATGCCGTTAGATAGGCATTAAAAAAACCTCTCTTCTGATATGTAAACATCATATAGTTTGTTAGAAAGAAATGGCTGAAAAATCCAAAAAACGATATTTTCGCCATTTTTGACCCATGTTTTGAACCCCTAAATCCCCGATATGGCCGATAAGCCGAGACACCCCAACCTTAGAATTGTCTCTTTTATATATATTTTACGTTTCATGCAAATCGGTTCATAAGGGTTGAGATACTTCCCTTGTTAGATATTTAAGTTCTAGACATTTAAGTTAAAGAAAATAAAAGCATTATAAAACAAACCATCAAAAAGAACAGTTGATTCTCTCATTAAATATTTTGCGTGACTACATGGCGACCGTGACAGGACCCGGGTAAAAATGAAATATATATGATCATATATGATGATATATGTATCATATATGGATTTATATAACCATATATTATCATATATGCCTCCATATATGTTCATATATGATCAG
Source organism: Pegoplata infirma (assembly GCA_963921195.1). NCBI lineage: Eukaryota > Metazoa > Arthropoda > Insecta > Diptera > Anthomyiidae > Pegoplata > Pegoplata infirma. The sequence goes on from OY992539.1 coordinate 56,103,854, forward strand.
ATCCGTAAATTGGCCCGATATGAGCTCATATCGGGCCAATTTACGGATCTGATCATATATAAAAATATATGGAGGCATATATGATAATATATGGTTATATAAATCCATATATGATCCATATATCTTCGTATATGATCATATATATTTCATTTTTACCCGGGGACGCAGAAAAATAGCCAAAGCCAAATCATCAACACCAACTGCTATTTGGACAACCATACAAAAAGAGACAGATGCAGAAAAATAGCCAAAGCCAAATCATCAACACCAACTCCTATTTGGACAACCATACAAAAAGAGATTGATGCAGAAAAATAGCCAATGCCAAATCATCAACACCAACTCCTATTTGGACAATCATACAAAAGACAGGAAGGTTCTGTAAATATCGCTCGCAAGCTGAATGAATACAGACGAGGATGATGAAGCAGCTCCATGAAGAAAAAATTTTGGACAGCTAAGTAACTAATTAAATTTAAATAGTGTTATTACTTGTAAAGGAACCGCAGACAAATAAGTCAGCCTTTCCAAACCCTTGTGAACCGCGGATAAAAAAGTCCGCCTTTCAAAAAGGGAAAAGAAATACTTTTTTGCACTTTGCCCGCGGCAGGTTTGCCGGTAAAAATGTACAAATGATCCTTTAAAAATTGTAAATATTATTAAATGAAAAATGGGTAAATGAAAACCCGAATTCTACGAATGATCCTTTAAAAATTGTAAATATTATTAAATGAAAAATGGGTAAAACTGAATCAAAGATTGAAAACCCAAATTCAGAAGTAATTAATCAAGTTCGTGTGGTCAACACGGAGCCACCGACATTTTATTTAATGATGATAATAGCAATATTGTCCGCAAATCTAGCGACAACATTGTACCAGCTCCATAGAAAATCAATAAAAAAAAAATTATCTGAGAGCCGCCTCAATGGCAAAGGAATTAGACAAAATTTAAGAAAAATTTATTTTAATACTTTTTATTAATTTACTTAATTAAGTTCCAATTTTAATCTTTTTATTACAAATTCCTTATAATGACAGGCGGGAAAAATGGCCCAATTAGACTCTCAATTGAATCAGTGCGGGGGTAGGTGACGGAGTAATGTCCATAACCAACATAAGCTCACCGTTAGACCACCCGTCACAGACGGAGTCAAAGAAATAAAGCCTATGTTCACACAACATACAATCCAGATCAAAAAAGAGTTAGCAAACCTTGTGATATAAAGTTTTTTCTTCGGTAGCTCCGTATTAGTATGTGTTAAACCCTGTTTAACAAGGGGTTAAATTCCGGTTTTTTTGTTTCTCTTTTTTTTAATATATTTAGCTCTTATACCAACTGCATTGGTTAATTTTAGTTTTAGTATACACATTTTTCCATATGTGAATTAGTTTTTTACGTAAAACAAAGTGCAAACTAGTTTTAGTTTTTTTTTTTTTTGTATCGAGTCAGTATTAGAAATACTATAGAACGGCATTGAAGCCAATATCAATAAAAAGTATTTTTTGTACAGGTTCCTGGAGAACGTTTAAAGTTAAATCTGGCTTGTTTTATTGATCCAAAAATTAACCGGCTTAGGAAGCCAAACATATGGTCCTTCGACACCTCCTAGAAAGGCTAGGAGTGGAAATAAATTAGTGACATAGTGTCTACTAACATCCCCGGCGGTTGCTCTCTACCCGAACAATTCCAGCATCATCAGGCGGCAGTCAAGGTGGCTGGTTGGCTTGATAAACTAAAATCAAGAAGTAATATTAACAATTGGAACAGCTCTTTATCAACGGCATCCCGTGCCAGTGCACTATAGGAAATTTTACCCTTTTTTTGGCCAAAATTATTTACAGCCAAACGGCTGGACAGATTTGACTAATTTTTTTTATTTGACTTTTGGAAGACTCTTTAGAGGGAGGGAGTGACTCTTAAAGGTTTTCATACACTCAAAAAAAAAATTAGTAAAGTTACCTAAAAAATTACTTAATAATTAGTTCCAAACAGGGTTCCCGGGTTATAAGTTGCCGCATCTAAGATTTTTTAGATCCTTGATAGATTATATGGTTTTCTAAACTGTTTTTACAATACATTTTTTTTTGAGTGTACACTAACTATCGAAGATAACAGTAGAAATTTATTTTAACAATGTTAAGAAGTGTCAAACAAATCTACTTTTTAATAAGGATTTTAGTCAAAAATTTTATTTTTGAGTTCCAAGTCGTCAACTACATTTCAAAATGCCACTACGGGCAGCCGTAGATGATGCAAGAGCTAGGGGCTCAACTTCCCTATTTAGATCTTTAGAGATTTCTGCTGTAACTCGTATTTTTGTTCTCGCAGATTTTGACAAAAAAGTTAATTGCGGTTGCCCAGGTTTCGATTAAGGGGAGGCAGGCTGCGTTTCAAGTTTTTTTTTAGCCAAGTATTGCCTTTAAGCCAAACAGCATGCTGTCTTTCAAAAATTTTTAAACTCCTACAACTTTTAATCCTTTTCATATTTATATTTGAACAAAATATTCTTAATTCCTCCTTTATATATTGTTTAAAGTTTTCGAAACATTCACTCTCAGCAATGTATGAAAAGAATTGGTCAGAAATAGCGGCTCCTTATCCACCTCTGCTTTATTTCTCTCGCCATGTATTAAATAACTCTGAATTTGGCACTCAGTAGTCACCTGGAAAAATGGGTATAAAAAAAAAGTTTGCACATATCCGACCTTGAAATTTGATAAATTCGGAAGGTAATTGATTGTCCTAGAGAACTTTTATGGTTTTATAGCTAACATATGCTATCATTTTTTTTAAAGTCAAAATAAAATTCCAATTCATACTTCAATAAGTTCATCTTAAGGTCACTTCAATTTTTCCAATAAAATCGATCTAATAGATGAGTTCACCTACATTTCACTATTTATCATTAAAGTACTCACCTTTGACATTATTGTCCATTTTTTAGTTTTTAAAAACTATAAATTCTTAATATAAAAACTTTTGTTAGAAGCTATCACAAAAATCGCTGCTCTCAATCGTTATTTTATAACTAAGTAAGAAATTGCAAGAAAAACTACTGATAAAGTGACAGTACATCAATTCTGTCGAAAAATTGAGAAAGAATTGTTTACTTTGTTAAGTTTTGTTTATATTAATGTAAAAAAAAATAATGTTTGCAAAAATTTTAATTTTGACTTTTGGCCAAAAAATTGGTAAAATTTCCTATAGTGCAGTGGAGCGATCAAAAGAAGAAGACGTATTTTTTTTGTTCATCCCAATATAAAAGCGGAGAAATCATCAAGGTTTGAGGATAAAATCAGGAATTAAAAGGTATGTACTGTGGTTTATTACTATTATGTGCGATATTATTTTCGGTTTCTACATTGGAATCCAAAAATATTAAAAAAAAAAAAAATCATCAAATAATACAATAAAACGAAAGGCTACGATTAAAATAGCCATTTACAACACCAACAATATCATCCCTAACCTCAAACATAAATTGTACCATTATACACAAAAAGTACCTGTTACTAGATGGCTCTAAACTAATGACCCGCACTGTACCCCTATTCAATTGACACCGACTGTATCAACAACGGTACATCATAATTCCTCTCATTGGAATTTTGCATTAACATTGTTATTGTTGTTAATTTCTTCTTTATCCATTGTTAAGCATCAATACTTAACAGAAAAGAAATTAACGACACTCAAGTTTGTGACGTGAAACAATTAACTACGCAACTAATCAACATACAAAATCTTTAACATTTACAAACAACAACAAATATTAAAAGAATAAAACATACAGTGAACAAAACAATTGTACAAACATTTAAACATATTAGAAAACATTTACATTACAAGAAACTTTACAATAAAACCAAATCTAAAATACAAATATAAAAAGTGTTTAATTTATTGGACCCAAAAAGGAACTAAAAGGTTTGTCCCTAAACAAGTACCAAATTGAAATAAAAGTACCATCACTGTGAGAGGATTTTTAAGTTGTGTCATGCGCAGTAACGTATAAATAGTTGTCATATTATTTTTGCCAGAAATAGTTACAAAGTGTTCCGGTTCCATTTCATTCCCACTGCAATATTGAGGAATAAATGTGAAAAGACAACAAAAGTGTTGAACAAAGGTGGTACACTTCACACTTTAAATATAATTTGCAGTTTTTAATGGCCGCACGCTAAATTTGTGAAATTTTTATAAAAATATAGTGAAATAATTAATTTTATAAACTTTTATTAAACATAATATGTTCATTGTAGCTAAATGACGCCTGTTGCAGTAACCATGTTTTGATTGTTAATGACCAAGCCAACCTTTACGAACAAAAACTATTAGCATTAAAATGCATAAAACAAAAAAGATATGTGTATAAATTATCAAATTCAATGGTGATAATGAAATTAGTATGTTTATAGAAGAAGTAACATCATATTTATATGTTAATATTTTGTTTTTAATAAAATATTTTTTTTTGTTATAAATTTTAGTGGGAAAAAAATTTAATTTGCTAAAGGCTGGTTTTTTCATATGAAGCCGAAGATATTTTAGATCTGATGGCAGAATATATTTTTTTTTACCCCCGAATTTGTGCTGACAGTAATGCAACATTGCAATTTACAGAGTCTCCCGGAGATGAACGAGTTTTTTTACCTTCAATTAATGTAGTAGGTACATAAATATTTATTAATTTTATAAAGTCAAGCCAAGTCAATAAATGTCAAATTGTAATTTTGCACAACATTTTCTATCATGTAGTCCAGACCCATATGAATTATATTTGGATTACTCTAGTAAGAATTGAAATAATAAAACATAAAATATGTACACTGAAATTTAGGAAAAGTCCTTTCTCCAGTTGTCACATATTTTATCTAACCCAATTATAGGTAGACCAATATTTCTTGATCTTCTCATTTCATTGGGATTCACTGATTTCCCTTAATGTTTTGCATTACTACCTTATCGAATTGACAAAAAGCACAACGCCATGATTTGAGCATCATTATTTTACATGGCCCTTTAAACAAGATGTTTTAAAAACAAGAGACATCCAAATTTGACCCAGGAGAAAGATCTCAAAGAATTCATCGGGTTTGCTAAAGCTGCAATTAACTCCACAAAACATTCGGAAGAAACAAAGAGGACATTGCTGGCCAGTATCATTATATCTGTAGCAACTCTGGACATACACATCAGGAGAATTGTTTTCTGAAGTTAGATACCTCATAATACTTGGACAGCTCCAGCCGAGTAAACTCCTTGGGAAGTGGAAATACTCATAGCGTCAAATTGTAGTTTTGCTCAGCAGTTCTTATCATGTAGTCCAGACTCATATGAATTCTATTTGGATTACTCTAGTAAAATATGGACTTTGAAACTATAATATAGAAAGCTTAGGTACATCCAAGTCAATTTATGTCAAATTGTAGTTTTGCACAGTATTTCTTGTCATGGCATTGTACCTTCAAATAAACCATCAAATATGGACTTTGAAACTTAGAGGAAACTCAAGATAGTACATCCAAGTAAATAAATATCAAATTGTAGTTTTGCACAACATTTTCTATCAAGTAGTCCAGAGCCTTATGAATTCTATTTGGATAACTCTAGTAAGTATTGAACCATTAAAACATAAAATATGTACATTGAACTTAGAAAACTTAGATACACCAAATCAATATATGTTATAGAGTGTTTGAATGGTTGATATTGCATCAGTCCGGGGGTAGGTGACGGAGTAATGTCCATAACCAACATAAGCTCACCGTTAGACCATCCGTCACAGACGGAGTCAAAAAATATAGCAGACCCGACCAACCTGCAAGAAGTTCAAGTCATGAACACCTCACCACCGTCCCAAATTCCCATAACCCTTAAAATTTGCTAAAATTTGTCACCGAACTTTGGGAACGAATGAAAGCAATTGGCACCCGCCTTTTTGCTTCCTTTTGTAATGATGATAACGGAGCGATCGTTTTTAAAAGCTTGCTGAGACTAGAGAATGCTACGCACAGTTAACCAGTGGACGCAGTCCACCATTTACGCAGTCCACCATTTACTCTTTTGGCAATATAGCTAATATTATTAGTTGTTTGTTAAAAATATTTGGTGTTAAAATTTTAGTAATTTTGATAAAAAAAGAGAAATAATTCCCTAGCTGCATTATAATAAACTATATAAAACCAACAGCGGACAATTGTTACCAAATAACAACGCAAACAACTTTAAATGAAAAAAAAATTGATAGAGATTTTCGTAGCTGCATAACCAGTGAAAAAAAATTAATAAACTTTCATTTGAAAAATGGACGCTTTAAATTTTTTTAGTAATTTTGATAAAAAAAAAGAGAAATAGTTGCCTAGCTGCATTATTATAAACTGGACGCTTTAAATTTTTTTAGTAATTTTGATAAAAAAAAAGAGAAATAGTTGCCTAGCTGCATTATTATAAACTGTATAAAACCAACAGTGGACTGTTACTAACAAACATAACCAGTAAAAAATTAACCGCAAGAAGGAGGTCCAACCAACCGCAAAGGAAGCGGAGCGAAATCCACGCAAAGAGGAAACTTTCAGAAGAAGAAGAATGATCAATTCCAAGCCAAGCTCCAAGCTTCTTTAATGAAGCGATTGAAAATAGTAGACCCGACCAACCTTCAAGAAGTTCAACTCATGAACACCTGACCACCTCAACAATTTGTATGGAATAATGATTCAATGAAATCGATTTCATTGAGCATTTTATATTAAAAAAAACCAATAACTCAATGATTCAGGCCCAACTTTGGAAGAAACAATAGAAAATATTATACAAACGGAATCAATCACAGAAGCCACAGAAACTCCGATAACAATAATAATTAAAAAAAAAAGAGAATGACCAAAGAAATCATTCGATAATAATTTCTCCACCAAATCAAAAAATCGAAAAGTGTCTGAGCTAATAAACCTTTATTCATAGGAAGAACTGCAATATGCAGCACTAAAACTAAAAGAACACTCTACTTTGGAAAACGACGCGTCGTTTTCCTGATATATATTTTGAACGGAAAGATGAAAACGACATTATTTTACATATAATGAATAATCCATTCTTCAAAATCTCCGACAAACAAGAAATTAAAATTCATAACTTAAAAATAAAAATTTTTTTTAAATACTTTAAGAAAACGGTACAATCAATGTTCCAGAAACAAGAAATTGTTTTACTCACGCAACCAAGAGTGGCTAAGAAATAAACTTATTTTTAAAAAGCCATCAGTAACTACCACGGAAACTGGAAAAGGTGGTCGAAGCCAATTGATAATTGCTTAAACATATCAATGAAGAAGTTTCTTGTAGCATCATTAAGGATTCATTTCTGCATCAAATTCAACCATCGAAAACTAAAAAGAGTAAAATTGCTATCATTGAAAAAATAGTGGAAGCAAGCCCCAGACGCACAAAAAGAATTTTAGAAAGTATGCCGACACCAACTGAAGAAAATAAATTTACTCCAGAAGAAGCATTTGCACTATTTTTGGATTTGAAACAGGGTTGCAAAAGTTGGTACAATTGTACTTTTTTTGGTACAATTTGAAACTCAAAAGTACAATGGTACACCAATGACTGATTTGGTACAATTTAAGAATTTGCTCAGTTTATGTCAGTTCCATGTCAAAATGATTTGTATTGTAAATGGGTATGACGTTTTCAAAATTGGAAAATCGGAAAGTTCTCATACAATGTCGCCCATTGCTTTTAAAATATATTTTTACTGCATGTTTCATATTTCATAATATTTTAGGTTTTCTCTGGTTTCCTATACATTTATATCATAATTTGAAGGTTGACATTCATTTGGTTTCGGATTTTTGGAGGAAAATTGGTCAAAAAACCTTACACACACAAAACAATTCGATTCCACCATTAAAATAGAATTCTAACGTTAGATTTTCTTGTTCTCTTACAAGGAAAGTATTGAAAGTTAAAAAGTTTTCTTTGAAGAACAAATCTAAGACTGACATGTCTGAGCTAATAGGCCTCTAATCAGTTTTAAATGTTTAAAAGGGTGTAAAAAATTACCGATGTTGAAAAAATTATATACATAATTGCATTTCTTAAGTGCAAAAACTGCAAAAAATTAATTTCCTAAGATTTATCGCGAGGGCAGAAGTGCCTTCCGTCGGCCCCCTCCCAAAAACACCTTTTTATATTTTTTTTCCAATTTTTTAAAACTTTTTTTTTTTTTTTGGTACAATTGATGTCGAAAAAGTACAATTTTATGAGCTTGTTGGTACAATTTTAAAGTTCTCATTTTGCAACCCTGATTTGAAAATGACTAAAAACCAATATACAGAATTGCGGAAGCGAACCAATGAAAAAAATTGTGGAATTTTTCCATCATATCGAGATATAGTTTCTGCCAAAAAAGATTGCTATTAGTGTAACTTCAAGTTCAGCAGAAATAAAATTGCAGGATCTTCTTGAACACACTGCAGAACGATTATTAAAGACATTTGATGCTGACTATTTAAAGAAGTTCATGCAATTAATATTACTCATTCATGCAATTCATGCAATTAATATTACTCATTCGCAACATTAAAACAAGAAAATACAAGCAAATTATAAAATTGTTATGAAATTTTAAATTCAAATGCGATTTTCTCGAAAAAAAAAACGAAAAATACATTTCTGATTTTTTTGTGTGGATGGACAAACATCTAAACTTAAAAAAAAAAAAAAAAATTTAAAAAAGAAAAAAAGTGGCCGGATTTTTGATAAATTGACTTTTTTAAAAAATGGAAAATTTCAGAACGGGTTCTAAAAATTTTTCAAGGAAAAAAAAATTATTCGATAGCCCATACGAAACTATATAAGAATGTAAATTTTTAAGATTGTGGTGCATTCCGTTTTAATGTGATAAATATTTTTTCAAGGAAAAAAAATTTATTCGATAGCCCATACGAAACTATATAAGAATGTAAATTTTTAAGATTGTGGTGCATTCCGTTTTAATGTGATAGATATTTAATCAAGGCAACTCGCCACAAATTTGACCATTTTTCCAATATTTGACCACGCCTCCCTCCTAAGCCCAGTTTTTAAAAAATTGAAAAACCGAAAACGCAATTTTCTAAGTTCCATATAGGGCTATCCATACAAGCTATTCAGAAGTTTATGGTACACGTGTTTTTTTTCGCTGGACATTTGGTGTGGAATGCCTCATATGGATCATATATAAATGGATGTATCCAGATCTACTTCATATATAATCATATCTGCTTCAGATATGTTTTGATCTGTAAATTGAGTCTATCTGACAATTTTACATATATGAACATATCTGAAAATGTCTGATCATATATGCCAGATAGACTCAATTTACGGATCTGAAAAAGGAGATATGTTTTGATCTAATTATTTTTTTACTTTGGTCTTTTTTATATTTTTAGCAATCGTTTACAAAATATATATCAATGGTATGGCGACATCAATCATCAATAACACTTATTTTTTCAAATGCCTGACGTGGTACAATAAACGCTACATTTTTCAAAACATCTTATATAGATTACAGGTTTCAGACGAAGATTTACATTTCTGCATTAATCAAGTCCTTAGTGAACTTGATATTTATTGGAGAGTTAGTGAACCCTTAACAACTTTAAGTAGTTCCGAGTCTGATTCAGAAGCCTTATCTTTTGCTTGGTCCAGTGTTTTCAAGGACGGTTCTTTTACAGATTTCGTACCTAGCCAAGCGCTCAAAGAGATACTAGATACTAGAGTTGATTTTGGATGCGGTAAACGAGAACCCAAGACGAATCCAATTCAATGTATGTCAAATTGTAGTATTGCTCAGCATTTCTAATCATGTAGTCAAAAGCAATCAATTTTTGTTCTCAATAAAGAAATTTTGTAACACAACAAGAATCCAGACAATTTTTTTAAATAATTGTAATGATAGTATGTAAATGCCAAACGTTTGTATGTAGTATGTTCACTTTTCATACATTGTAGCTAAACAATGATGTTGGGATAGGTCGGCAATTTCTAAAGTCAATGTATTTTGGTTCTGTTTGGTGTCATTTATTTTAAATATGATATGCTCATATTTGGGAGCAATGGTTTTGAAAGAATTTGTCAAAAATAAAAAAACAGAGACATAGTAACAAATAGAAATGTACTCAACAGTGCATTTATGAAATTGCTGTCAACAACCGAAACTGAAAGTGACTGATGAAAACTGCATACAAATCGTGAGTAAGGTTTTTGATATTAGAGAATAACTTATAGAGTGAATTCTATCAATTTACTCAAATCTTAGGCTAAGAATTATTTTCATAAGTTATTTATAAGTCAAAAGTTTTGTAAATAAAATTCAATCATAATCCAAAAGCTGAAAAAAGAAAGTCTTCTTATTTACAATCAGCTCAGCCGCATAATTAAATATTACATAATAAAAATAAGAAGAGCAATTTTCAAAAGCAATCAATTTTTGTTCTCAATAAAGAAATTTCGTAAAACAATAAGAATTAAGACAATTAAATATAATTTGTTAATAACTTTAGACGCGTATATATACGCTCAAGACAAAAATACCTATAAAAGTCAAATAATGTTTGTTCTCAATAAAGTATCGTTAAAAAAAAAAAAAAATTGTGGTAAATTCTTTAATATTTATATAGGCAAAAATAAGAAGATATATGTTCAAAAGCAATCAATTTTTGTTCTCAATAAAGAAATTTTGAAATTTGTTCATAAATTATATAAGCAAAAATAAGAAAAGATATATTCAAAAGCAATAAATTTTTGTTCTCAATAAACAATAACAATGTAGTGTGTTTGAATTGTCTACGTTGCCATCCATTCCGATTGTAACTGGATCCTCATACATTGTATGGGAAACATTCCACAACTGCATCTGACTTAAACTCGTGGGAACTGCTGACATATGTAGTTTCTCACATAGGGAATTAGTTAAGTTAGAGTGGTATTGGTGAGCGTGTTTCTCTCCCCAATATCCGTAGTATACACATTCTCTCTAATTAATAAATTAGGCTCGTATGGTTACGGTCTTAGTTCAAATACAGTGAATACCTCCGGACATCATACTTCGAATTCGCGCGTTATCTCAACTAGACGGGATATTTGCGCTGCTGTCAGTCCAAACGTCAACAATGTATGCCCATCTGCTAGTGATTTATCTAGCACTTTAAAACGTGTTGCACCTGAGCGCCATATACGTTCAAATGTTAGCAACCACAATATTATAAATGTTTTTGAAAATGAAATGACTAACGGAAATCATCGATTTGTTGACGATATATCCATTAATGATATAGTTAACTTTTCCATATCAGTTGATACTCAGATTATTTGTTCTGAAATACCTCAATCCTGTGTTACGAAGAAACACTTGCAATTATTTTTTGGCAGTGATGATATTTATAACATATATCCAAAGACCAGACATGGGCGATACCAATTACATTTTTTTCAATTACAATTACATGTAATTAGTAATTGAGTTTTTTCAATTACAATTACATGTAATTAGTAATTGAATTTTTCAATTACATTTACATGTAATTAGTAATTGAGTTTTTTCAATTACTAATTACATGTAATTGTAATTGAAAAAACTCAATTACTAATTACATGTAAATGTAATTGAAAAATTCAATTACTAATTACATGTAATTGTAATTGAAAAAACTCAATTACTAATTACATGTAATCGTAATTAAAACGTTCAAATTACAGTGTTTTCCATTACATGCAAAAAAAAATCTGACAACTGATAAAGTTTTATTTTTAACAAATTAATAGTGACTGGCGAAATTCAACATCAGAAGCATTTTGGACAAGTTAAGTGATTACGGTCGATTCTAAATATGATATTTAAAACTAGTGTAAAAAAATATAAGTCAAAAATATAACATAAAATTTGTGACATAAATATATAATTTGTGTGTATAGTTATGGTGGCAGATTCTAAACTTGAAACTAAACTAAACTTTTCTTTTTCCTACTACATTACCATGGCTTTTACTGGTGACATGTCACATGATTTAAAACTAACACCGAAATTATGTAATATTTATTTTAATAAAATAATTATATGTATTAATATTAATTAAATAATTTTAATAAAATATAATAAATAAGTGATACCAACTACATACAAAAATAAGTAAGAAAATAATAGTCGGTCAAGACCGGCCATATAATACCCTACACCAGTGTTTTCCGGAAAATGTGTCCCAAGTCCAAACATGGACCGATTTGGTTTATCTTAGGTCAAATCTTTAATAAGTGTAGAAAACACTCACAAACCAAATCTGACATGAGTGAAATAGTCTTCTATTTGTTTTTAAATTAACCGATTTAAGAGAATAGCGGGCGAAATTTTCATATGGGACCTACCCAGCAAAACTTTGGTAATGGGTAGTGATTATATAACACATTACCAGGTAATGTATATACCTTATTTGTAGCATTATTTTTGGATGTCTTACCAAATATTTGTTCCACAACGTATTATTTTCAAGTGAAAAATAATGCATTACTAATAATTTGATACGTAATGTATGATTATTGGAAAAAATGTATTTCATATTTATTATTTCTAAACATTAAATCATGGATGACTTATATTTGGTTACATTATGTATTATTTCAAAGTTTGAAATAATGCATTATTTATAATTGGATGCATAATGCATTACAATAACATAAAGAATAATTATTTTTTAAAAAATGCATAAGTTTAAACTAGAGATGGGCTCACGACAGGAAATTTCTAACGACACACACTCACGAGCATATTTTATCTACTTACCGCACTTACAACCACGTGAGTAAATTTAATACAAAATTACTTTTTCACTACTCGTAATACCTTATATATTATCTTCTAGTATGCTATATTATTTCATTTCTGGTAACCTATAAAATATCATATATTTTACACCTTACTCGTATTCTTCGTTATAAATTTATGACTTATTTTATACCTTACTGGTATTCTTTGTGATAATGTGGATGCATTACTTTGAGTCTCATCGCCTGTTAAAATCATCAATGCTGCAATGTATAAAATAAGAGATCCTATACCTTATTTTATACCTTATTTGGTAATCTAAGTTTTGCTGGGTAAGTCCAAAAATGGTGTGATTATAATCAAATTTTGATTGGGTAATTAAAGTACGTGTTAAAAATAAACAAAATTTTAATAAATCATTTCCTATTTTCATGAAATTCTAGCGATTTATGTGAATATCGGGAGGGTGGTTTGTATGGGGGCTACAAGAAGAACTGGTCCGATTGCTTTAAAATATGGAATGGTGATTTGTGAATACAAAACACGTTTACCTGCCAAATTTCGAAAGGATACCTATTGTTATTGTTAGAGTCATTGGACTCATATTTTAAGGGGACGTTTGTATGGGGGCTAGGTCAAAACATGGACCGATTTTTGCAAATTTCAATAGCGTTCGTCGTTGTGTCAAAAGAAGCTTAAGTCTCAAATTTCAGATAAATCGGTTAAAAATTGCGACCTGTATCGTGCGCACAACGTTTACATGGACGGACATCGCTAAATCGACTCAAAAAGTTATTCTGAGTCAATATTGAAGGTGGGTCTAGGACCAATATTTCGGGAAGTTACAAACATCAGCAGAAACTCATTATACCCTGTACCACAGAGTGGTGTAGGGTATAAAAATAGTGTTGCGAAAATTGTAATGGTAAGTAGTGATATCGTTGTTTTTACAAGTAGTTACAGCAAGGGGTACTAATAGAAAATAATATATTAATATAATAAATAAATTCGAAAAAATTTTGTAATTTGGTGTTTTTTCGACTAAATTTTGCGTTTTTTATTTGCATCTAGCGGTCAAAAAATTATTTTATTTGTTAGCAGGAAATCTAACGACTTTTTTTATTATCTTAAAAATTATTAATATTTCGCAGGTACAGTGAAATCAGAAAATACACACGCATTTGTTGGATTTTTTTAAAGCATGCCAGCAGCAAGCAAAATCCTACCTGCATAAGTGATCGCTTGCATAATTTAACATATAACAAAAAGGAAACAGCTACAAAGTCATAAAGACATAAAAAACCGGGATTTCCAAAAGGAATTTAAAAGACACTATTATTTTTTTACAACGCAAAATATGTGAAGACATTGCATTGAAATTCAATGGAGTGGCTGTACATCGCAATAAATATTTGAAAAATTGAAAATTTTGGCACGAAAAGGTCTACATTTTATATGATCTTCTTTTATATGTGTGGTCATAAAAATCAAGTTTGGTTAAAAATATCGGGATTTCCAAAAAGACATTAGTAATTTATTTTTTTGCAACGCGAAATATGTAAAGAAACTACCTTTTAAAGACATTGCATTATCATTTAATGGAGCGGCTGCATATCGCAATAAATATTTCCAAAAGTGAAATTATTATTACAGAAAAGGTCTAATTTTTTTTATTATCTGCTTTTATATGTGCCATAAAAGCAGATCCTAAAAAATGTTGACCTTTTTTTTGATAAAATTTTCCCTTTTGCAAATATTTATTACCTGAATTATTTTATTTTATCTTTTAAAGCAAATTTGTGGTTTTCAGCCAAATTTATATTCTTTCAAAGATTTTTTGTTGTGCTTGATAAATAACACTGGTTTACAAAATAAAAAAAAATTTCTGTGCACGAAACGTGACTATATTTTTTTTATATATTACAGACTACTAACTAAAATATCAAAATTTTTTTTTCACGGATTCAGTAATATTAAAAATTTGTTTAGCGTTTCTTTAAATTTTTCGACTATTTTCGTTATACCTCGCGTTGTTTACATCCGATCTACTCGCGATAAAATCCATGTTAAAGAGAATTTCCAATCAAATGATAAGATTACGTTTAATTAGCATACATAATATGTCATATTATGACAAAAATACGTTATTTGAGCAATTAAATCAAAATTTGGATGGTCGACAAAAATAGAAATCGTAACAAATAAATTTTATTATGATTTCTCTTCAGAGACCAAATATAACAGTTGTTTGTGACTTTTTGTTTTAAAAAAAATATTCTAATGTATTAACAACTGTTGTATTTACACTTTTTTTGGGACGCTAAAAAACGACAAAATTACTTTTTTTTTTTAATCTGTGTAAATATGTTGCAGATGGACGGGCATATCATTGACAAAATGTTGGTTTAGCTTTGAAAAATACTTAGGTAAAATTATATTAAAATTCACAGGAAAAAAAAAATTTTGATAAAATAATTTTTTCTTTCCAAATTGTAAAAAAAAACGATTAATAATGTAAAAAAATCATAATAAATAACTACTTATAATATTTTTAAAGACAAAAAAAAAACATACAACTATTCTTTTTCATGGTATTCGGATGCATAATAATAAAAATTAATTTGATTCATGTTTCAGTTGAAAATGAATACTTTAAACTTTATTTCAAAACTAAAAATTTAATGAATAAATTCATTGTATAAAAGATCTGGTTTTATTTAAACCCTATCAGTTTTAGATTTTCTGTCTATTTCAGTTATGAATTCAAATTTAGTTAAACGATTTTTTACCTAAATATGTGTTAAATTTAATTTGTTTAACTAAAATGTTTGCATTCCAATTAATGTGGTGATTATTACTCGCATTGTACGGTCTATTTTGTGTATTTCTTTTGTGTCGTCTGTAGTCATTGTTAAGCTTTTTTAAAGACTACCACAAAAACTCTCGTTATCTTCGTTTGACTTGGAGTTCTTGCTTCCAGTTTGTTGCGAATGACTACAGTATTGTGTGTTATTTTCATTTGCTGGCTTTTTTCAAAAACTATCAACTGAGGAGTTTAACAATTTCAGTGGCAGTTTAGTTATTTTAACTCTGTTTTGAACTGCTGTAAATGGCACCCACAATTCTGTTTACAACTTGAGGCCAGCGCCACCTGCAGGGTCGAAAAAAATCAAATCTTTAAAACCTTGATCAGCATCTAATATGTATGTCTTAGGTTGGTAGCTCTTATGATTCCAGAGATCATGCGTTACAAACAATTGCACTAACGATTTTATGCATAAAGATTTTTGAATAAATATGTATGTGTACACAGAGAAAAATAAATTTCCAACTGAATTTTTCAGTTGTATTAACTCAAAATTCGGTTGCTGCTACTACATTCTGATGTGGCTAACGAATTTTATAGTTGTTTAAATTAAAAGACAGTTGTAATAACAACATTTTGTTGTGACTACCGATATTTAGTTATTTCAACCTTAATTCAAATGCATTCACCGATTTTTTCTTGCAACAACTGAATTTCAGTTGGAAATTAGCAAATTTGTTTTCTGTGTGTAATTGACAATATTAGTAATTAACTACTAAATGTAATTATAAACATGTTTCTTACAATTACATTAAAATCAATTACATTTTTCAATTAGATGTAATTAGTAATTGAGTTTTTTCAATTACAATTACATGTAATTTGTAATTGAGTTTTTTCAATTACAATTACATGTAATTTGTAATTGAGTTTTTTCAATTACAATTACATGTAATTTGTAATTGAGTTTTTTCAATTACAATTACATGTAATTAGTAATTGAAAATTTTCAATTACTAATTACATGTAATTGTAATTGAAACTGTAATCAATTACACAATGTAATCATTAACCCCCATGTCTGCCAAAGACTACATTCAATAATGTAAAGAGCCTTTATATCAGTCTATGTAAAAATTATTGTGATGATTTATTTGCACAAGATCCTGACGTTCCATCGTCAGATGATAGATACTTTAAGCTTAATGGTAAACAAATACCTATGTTAATAAGTAATTCTCACATTTTATTACGGAGTGCATATGGTGGGATGCTTAATCATCCAGCTATAATTTATTATTTGAATAAATTTTACAGTATCGTTATTTCTGGTGCGCCCGTTGTTTGCGTGTCGCACAATTTTTCTTACTATAAAAAAGCTATATTGGTTAATGATAAAGGGTTGCACATTCCGGCGCACATTTTAACTTTCGCAGGCGATGCCAATTGTGATTGTAATGATTGTATGGTTATAGGTTGTGCTGCCATACTTTGCGCTATTTTGTTGAATTGGATAGTTGTTGATCATAGTGATGTCGCTGACGTTAATCATACTTTACGGAATTTAAGTGTATCCTTCTGTATGATTTACAATTGTTGGTACTCTCATGCTAATGTTGTACAGCCTCTGTTTGAGCCAAAGAATATATATATATTTGATTATTCGTATGCCGTTAAGATGTTGCTTATCGGAAAAATGTTACGCATTAAGGTCTTATTCGTAAGTAATCCTAGCAATAAAAGACGTTCATTGGTCTTAGATTTTGGGACAATCTCAGAGGAAAAAATATTACCCTCTATATTGAATGTATTTATAACGTATTTTGAATTTATAACATCTCTAGGATTATATAATTTTTCTTTAATAGTTTGCAGTGAATTTCAACCCAAAAAGAATAGCTTACAAGCGACTAAAAACTTAGATGATTTATCTAATACTGAATTTTTGTGCCAAAAGTATAAGGTTTTCCCATCGGAAAGATCATTACGAGGTCACTATATTACCAACGTATCATTTTTTAAAAACTAATTCAATGGGAATTTCGATTAAGCATAATACTCTTGAATTGTTCCTAATACCCATTGATGGGTATTTATTAGAGTCCGACCGAATATTCGGTTTCGGTCTCGGTTTCGGCCGAATAATGGGGTTTCGGCCTCTATTCGGTATTCGGCAAAATTTTGGCCGATTATTAGCCGAAACCGAAACTTTTTGGTATTTTAAAAAAATATGTAAAAAAGTCGGTGAATTTTTTGATTTCGTATTTCATTACACTTGTTTCAGTTCAATTGAAGAAAATGTTAAAAGTTTATGCAATAAATGTAAAACTGTTTCAGTTCAAAAATTATTTTCTCCTAATCTGCAAATGAAATATACAATTTTTTTGTAAGTTTTTTAAAAAACATTTTTTTTTTCAAAAATACAACAATTCCTATGGTTTCAAAGCATTATATGCTGTATATTAATCTTTAACAACTTTTTAATAATTTTATTCATGCCAGGCGGTAGTTTTTTTAAAGTTTCGGTTTCGGTTCGGTTTCGGCCGAATATTACTTTTTCGGCCGAATATTCGGTTCGGTTTCGGTTCGGCCTCGAAAACTGGCTTCGGTCGGACTCTAGTATTTATGTGATGGATTAGCATTGTATATACGAAGAAAAGTTGCGGACAGAATATTGTCACAAATATCTGATAAGATATATAAAAGTTACCCGCCTACTTCACGTGATAGACGATTTCGTTTTATATGGAAAGACAGTGTAAGTACTGTTGAAGTTAAAAATGAAAAAAAAAAAAAATTGTTGTTTTTTGCACATTCTCTCTAACGATTGAATGTGTTAGTGAATAAGTTATCTCTTTTTAAGCTAGCATAAGTTTTATTGAATAAAGATAAAGTAAGTTGCGCTTCGGCGCTGAACAAAGTAACAACGAGTTAATTAATAAACCTAACAACAATCTCGGCTTACACTCAAGTGGATAAACCTTACCATAAAACAAAATTGAGAAGGAAGCAAAAATGAGAAGCAATCAATTTTTGTTCTCAATAAAGATGCAATACAACAAGAATTAAGACAATTTCTTTAATAATTATATAGGCAAAAATAAGAAGAGATATTTTCAAAAGCAATCAATTTTTGTTCTCAATAAAGAAATTTTGCAATACAAAAGAATTAAGACAATTTGATATAATTTTTAAAAAAATTGTTAAGTCAAAAATAAGAAGAGATATGTTCAAAAGCAATCAATTTTTGTTCTCAATAAAGAAATTTTGTAATACAACAGAGATAAAGACAATTTAATATAATTAATTTTATAATTTTACAGGTAAATACAATAGATCGATAAAAAGGAAAACGTCCAAATTATGTTGTGGACCTATGGTTAGCTCGGAGTTAAAAGGCATAAAATGGAAAGAAAAAAAAAATTAAAAAAACAATAAATTTTGGTTCTCAATAAAACATTGTTTAACAAAAATAATTGTGGTTCAACAAAAAAGATCCAACAATTGCAGTTGCATAAACATTAGGGTGGTTCTCAAAAACAAAAGTTGAATTTTTGAATGGGCCACCCGGAATATATATTAAGCACCATAAGAAAATAATACATGATTTTTTTCAGAATTTTTCATTAAGGTTTAGGGGTCGCTACCGGGCTCTAAACATTGGGCCTAAAAAAAACTTCACGTAATGAAAAATAAAAAAAATAGATTTTTACTTTTTTTATTTTTATTATAATTATGCAGTGGTTCGATAGGGCTCTTGCAGGTCGTAGGTTGTTTGAGTACGAGCAAATGACAACTACGGACACTCGAACAACTTATGACGTAGTCAAGAAGATAACAGTTATGGGAAGATATTCATTATACTTTAGATCATCTATTATGTTACCACAGCGGTTTGTCGACGGACGCTCAGGTGCGCTGCGAGATGCTGTCGGTGTGCCCGTAAGGGCACACAATGAGGCAACCCGCTTGCGCAGAGTGGAGGTCCACAGAAATTTGACAGTGCACGAGAATTTTTTTTATAATTATAAGAAGAGATATTTTCAAAAGCAATCAATTTTTGTTCTCAATAAAGAAATTTTGCAATACAAAAGAATTAAGACAATTTGATATAATTTTTAAAAAAATTGTAAAGTCAAAAATAAGAAGAGATATGTTCAAAAGCAATCAATTTTTGTTCTCAATAAATAAATTTTGTAATACAACAGAGATAAAGACAATTTAATATAATTAATTTTATAATTTTACAGGTAAATACAATAGCTCGATAAAAAGGAAAACGTCCAAATTATGTTGTGGACCTATGGTTCGCTCGGAGTTAAAAGGCATAAAATGGAAAGAAAAAAAAATGAAAAAAAACAATAAATTTTGGTTCTCAATAAGACATTGTTTAACAAAAATAATTGTGGTTCAACAAAAAAGATCCAACAATTGCAGTTGCATAAACATTAGGGTGGTTCTCAAAAACAAAAGTTGAATTTTTGAATGGGCCACCCGGAATATATATTAAGCACCATAAGAAAATAATACATGATTTTTTTCAGAATTTTTCATTAAGGTTTAGGGGTCGCTACCGGGCTCTAAACATTGGGCCTAAAAAAAACTTCACGTAATGAAAAATAAAAAAATTAGATTTTTACTTTTTTTTATTTTTATTATAATTATGCAGTGGTTCGATAGGGCTCTTGCAGGTCGTAGGTTGTTTGAGTACGAGCAAATGACAACTACGGACACTCGAACAACTTATGACGTAGTCAAGAAGATAACAGTTATGGGAAGATATTCATTATACTTTAGATCATCTATTATGTTACCACAGCGGTTTGTCGACGGACGCTCAGGTGCGCTGCGAGATGCTGTCGGTGTGCCCGTAAGGGCACACAATGAGGCAACCCGCTTGCGCAGAGTGGAGGTCCACAGAAATTTGACAGTGCACGAGAATTTTTTTTATAATTATGCTTGATTAGCTTATTAATAAAAAAAAAAGTATCATTTTGGTCGGACAAGTATTTCAGTTCTAAAAGTGATCATGAAAAAAAATTTAGGCTGGTTGGGGTCTAACTCTAAATTTTTTTTTTTTTCAGTTTTGATAAGCTTAAGTAATAGAGTTTTAGTTGCTCTTGATAGTATATTCTGCTTAAAATGAGGACCCAATGGGGTCTACCCATGTGTAGAGGCCTAGCGACACTATGGAAATCCCAAGAACCAAAAATGTGCTCCGTTTTGCTCTATCTTGCTTAGTTTTCAAGATATCGCCATTTTAAATTTAAAAAATGTCTCAAAAGTTCGCAAACAGAACACTAAAATAACTTTATTTTGTTTCTAACCTAGTTCTGTACGTTATTGTAAAGTTTCTGTTCTTCAACTCGCAGGCATAACGTTCGGAATTCTGTTTGCGAACACCTTCACAACCACTAAAAAACTTTTTAGTGAATGTGTTCTTGGAACGGTACGTTTCGATAACGTACGGTCGCTTCATAGTTCCGTACAGAACACTAACGTACCGTACGTAAGAGTTTTTTTTTCAAACCCTGCACTAGAGTTCAACCAACTACAATATTCGATTATCAAACAAATAATTAAAATTATATTTAAACAAATATTATTGTAAACTAAGCTTTTATTAATATTAAATTGTACAATAAGCAAATAATTAAAATTATATTAAAACAAATATTATTGTACAATAAGCAAATACTAAATTAGGTTAAAATAAGTTGTCAATTACAAAGTAAGCAAAATAAGTTTATAAAAAGAAAATAATTAAATAAAGAGTCAGTTGTTACTACGTTCACCACAGCACCACATCATGTATTCAAAACTTCGTAACTTATATATTTATTTGTGAATGTGAACAGACGCAAATTGCAAAAATGTTAAAAGTAGGAGAAAAAAATCCTGTAATGAATATATATTGAATACATATTCAATAATCGCACAGTATAGCGTAAAACAGAAAATACTATGACTTCTACAATTGCATACATTTCAATGCATTTTTGTTTTCATGTAATTCCTCAAAATATTGAGTCATACTTCGATATATGAGTTTGGTCATCGCTTTGATACCAATAACCCAATTCTCTGTTTTTGTTTTGATTTGTTAAATGCAGTGCAATGACACTTTCATTTTTAGTTTCAAGTTTGGATTTTGGAAAGAGTTCAAACTTCAATATATGCATGTGCATTTTTAATACAGAGAGAAAGAATGTGGGAGGAGTTATAATTAAGTCTAAATGCATTGAATACTTTAAGTTATTGAGTGAAACTACTGAGTCACTCATAGAGAGAGTTCTAGATTATGTTAAGAACTTCTCATAGGTTATTTATAAGTTATGTTTTTGAATTAAGTTTTTTTTAATCAAATAAAATCAATAAACTAAACAACAAGTCTTTTTCTAATTCGAAAAGAAGAAAATATATTACAATCCAATAAGAAAATATTTTTAAAAGCAATCAATTTTTGTTCTCAATAAAGAAATTTTGCAATACAAAAGGATTAAGACAATTTGATATAATTTTTTAAAAAATTATATAGGCAAAAATAAGAAGAGATATGTTCAAAAGCAATCAATTTTTGTTCTCAATAAAGAAATTTTGCAATACAAAAGAATTAAGACAATTTGATATAATTTTAAAAAAAATTATATAGGCAAAATTAAGAAGAGATATGGTCAAAAGCAATCAATTTTTGTTCTCAATAAAGAAATTTTCCAATACAACAAGGATTAAGACAATTTTTGTAATAATTATAAAGGCAAAATAGGAAGAGATATGTTCAAAAGCAATCAATTTTTGTTCTCAATAAAGAAATTTTGTAATACAACAAGGATTAAGACAATTTCTTTAATAATTATATAGACAAAAATAAGAAGAGATATGTTCAAAAGCAATCAATTTTTGTTCTCAATAAAGAAATTTTGCAATACAAAAGAATTAAGACAATTTGATATAATTTTTAAAAAAATTATATACACTCTAATTAAAATGATTTCAGTTTCCTACTATAAATTGGGTAAATTTACACGAAATGTGTAGTTGTACCAAAAAATTATTGGAAATTTACACATTTATAGTAGTATATTATTTGAATTTGCTGAAATTTACGCAATTTATAGTAGGAAACTGGACTCATTTGTTAAGAGTGTAGGCAAAAATAAGAAGAGATATGTTCAAAAGCAATCAATTTTTGTTCTCAATAAAGAAATTTTGCAATACAACAATGATTAAGACAATTTCTTTAATAATTATATAGACAAAAATAAGAAGAAATATTTTCAAAAGCAATCAATTTTTGTTCTCAATAAAGAAATTTTGCAATATAAAAGAACTAAGACAATTTGATATAATTTAAAAAAAAAAAATAATATAGGCAAAAATAAGAAGAAATATGTTCAAAAGCAATCAATTTTTGTTCTCAATAAAGAAATTTTGCAGTAGAAAAGAATTAAGACAATTTGATATAATTTTTAAAAAAATTATATAGGCAAAAATAAGAAGATATATGTTCAAAAGCAATCAATTTTTGTTCTCAATAAAGAAATTTTGCAATACAACAAGGATTAAGACAATTTATTTAATAATTATATAGACAAAATTAAGAAGAGATATGTTCAAAAGCAATCAATTTTTGTTCTCAATAAAGAAATTTTGCAATACAAAAGAATTAAGACAATTTGAAAATAATTTAAAAAAAAAATATATAGGCAAAAATAAGAAGAGATATGTTCAAAAGCAATCAATTTTTGTTCTCAATAAAGAAATTTTGCAATACAAAAGAACTAAGACAATTTGATATAATTTTTAAAAAAATTATATAGGGAAAAATAAGAAGAGATATGTTTAAAAGCAATCAATTTTTGTTCTCAATAAAGAAATTTTGCAATACAACAAGGGTTAAGACAATTTCTTCAATAATTATATAGGCAAAAAAATGAGGGTTATGTTCAAAAGCAATCAATTTTTGTTCTCAATAAAGAAATTTTGCAATACAAAAGAATTAAGACAATTTGATATAATTCCCGACTAAAAAAAAATAATACGGGGCAATATAGCATTTGATCCCAAAAATGGAGGATCCAAAATTATATGATTATATCTTATTATATCAAAACTTAGATGATAAGATATAATTAGATCCCAAAAATGGAACGGTAAATATTATCTAATTTGATATTATAAAAAATTAGATTTAATAAGATCTAATAATACACAATTATATCTTATTAGATCTTACATGATCTTTTATATCAAATCAGATGAAATTTACCGTTTCATTTTTGGGATCCATTTATATCTAATTATATCAAATTTGATCTAATAAGATATAATCATATATTTTTAGATCCTTCATTTTTGGGATCAAATGATGGATCTATTTATATACAATTATATAAAAAACTATATAATTACATCAAAACTTTTTTACTCGGGTTTTTAAAAAAATTATATAGGCAAAAATAAGAAGAGATATGTTCAAAAGCAATCAATTTTTGTTCTCAATAAAGAAATTTAGCAATGCAACAAGGATTAAGACAATTTCTTTAATAATTATATAGGCAAAAATAAGAAGAGATATTTTTAAAAGCAATCAATTTTTGTTCTCAATAAAGAAATTTTGCAATACAAAAGAATTAAGACAATTTGATACAATTTTTAAAAAAAATTATATAGTCAAAAATAAGAAGAGATTTGTTCAAAAACAATCAATTTTTGTTCTCAATAAAGATATTTTGCAATTCAAAAGGATTAAGACAATTTGATATAATTTTTAAAAAATTATATAGGCAAAAATAAGAAGAGATATGTTCAAAAGCAATCAATTTTTGTTCTCAATAAAGAAATTTTGCAATACAACAAGGATTACGACAATTTCTTTAATAATTATATAGGCAAAAATAAGAACAGATTTGTTCAAAAGCAATCAATTTTTGTTCTCAATAAAGATATTTTGCAATACAAAAGGATTAAGACAATTTTATATCATTTTTAAAATAATTATACAGCCAATAATAAAAAGAGTGATGTCCAAAAGCAATCAATTTTTGTTCTCAATAAAGAAATTTTATAATACAACGAGGACTCCACTACAGTAGAGAGTAATGAAAATATGAATAAAGGAGCATAATGTTATTTAAGATCCTTATTCAGAGATGTTCAAAAGCAATCAATTTTTGTTCTCAATAAAGAAATTTTATAACACAATATATTAGGGCAATTACGTATTTTCAACCTAATACTTCAGGAGATATTTTAAAGAAAACGATGTTCAAAAGCAATCAATTTTTGTTCTCAATAAAGAAATTTTATAATACAACAAGGATGAATATATTAGCATAAGGGAGCATAAATTTGTCTTTGATCCTTATTTAGAGATGTTCAAAAGCAATCAATTTTTGTTCTCAATTATGCATAATCTAGCGTGTAATTTGTTTTTGCATGTAACTCAATACATTTTGATTGACATACATACAAGTACTCAAATCATAGAAATCTTTGCTCAGCGCATTCCATACTTTGTTTTGATTTTGACAAAGAGTACATTGACACTTTCAGTTATGTTCTGAGTTTGAATTTGTAAAGGAGTTCAAATTCTAAATGAGTCATTTGTATTGTTTTCAATATACAATTTTGTTTGAGCTTGAATTTGTAAAAGAGTTCAAATTCAACATGAGTCATTTTCATTTTTTTCCATATGAAAACAATGAAAGAGAAAGTAAATGCTCAATTTGAACGTATTAAATAATTTTAAGTTATTGAGTGAATATTAGAAAGTCACTCATAGAGAATTTCTAGACTATTTTAGAAATTCGAGTGTCATCTGTGTTGGGATCACGTTCAGGTTGGCAGACCATGAAATCAAGACTCAACAACTTAGTCAACGTCTTATTTGGACCTTGCATGCCGGTATCTGTAAAAAGCTTAGAAGAGCTGAAAAAACAAATAATAATAAACAGATGACTGAGCTCTTTGCTACTGTCTTGATGAGATATTTGTTAAAATCAGTTTCTCCAACCTCCAATATACAGACTAGAAGCTTGTTCATAGCTGATTGTCTCATGCACACTGAAAAAACAAGGATTGCAAGTAATCAAGATGATAGACCAGCTTAAAAGATTGTTAAACATGAGCACGGTGGAGCTTTTGCCCAAATGAGCTACAAAGAAGATTATCAAATCATTGTCTGAGGCGGTTGAATTCAATAAATAAGCAGGGGGAGCAAGTGAAGCTACCATCCCTGCATGGGGAAAAATCAAACTTCCCTCACAAACAACATGGAGGAGATGGGCCAGAATTTTTGACTCAAGACAACTATCTCATCTAAATGCGAAAACCAATGTAAGACTGGTAGTGAGATTAAGTGTTTGTTTTGCACATTACCAGGACAAAGACTCCATGTTGAGAATGCCTCTTTTTAATGCAGATGCGATAAAAAGAGAATTCAAATGGGAGTACGAAAATCTTGTGGGCTGCTACGGTCATGAAACAGAGGCTGACACTCCAATTGGGAAAGAGGCCAAGGCTTTGATGAGACCTACTTCCAATATTCAAGCAGGTACATCATCCAGAGCACCACATTTCAGATTCAACGATGAGTGAAAACAACAGAACCCAAACATTTATATTGTTTTTAAATTCAACTTGACAAATTATCCATTGATATGTAGTGTTCGACCAAACAGTTCGGCCACTAAACGGTATTGTTCAAAAATCGGTATTTGCAAGCATTTTAAAGAACTTTTTCTGATGGCCGTTTGTTTGTTGGGGCGATAGAAGACTATTCTGAATTTCACATTTAATGGCGAGGACGAAGTTAAGCACCAATTTAAACGTTCGGTAAACGAACGTTTGCCCAAATTGAAAAAAGTTTGGTTACCAAACATTGAAATAGTGGCTTAACTTATACTAGTTCTTAAACTTTACATTATCGTCTTCCATCGCCCCAACAAGTATACCCCATACAAAAAAAGTTGTTAAAAGTACTTCCAAATACCAAATTTTTATTAAATGCCTTGTTTTTTTTGCCGAACTGTTCAGTCGGACACTGTTGCTATGTTATTTATTCATCAATTTATTTATTTATTTAGCTAAAGCAGTAGCGACTAAAGCGTTCTTTATGTACAAAAGAAAAATGAAATACTCAATAAAGAAATTTTATAAAAACAAAGTAAATTTAAGTCAATTAAGAAAAATCAATAATGCAAAAATTCTCTAGACGTTTAATTAGAATATCAAATCTGAATTGTTAGTTAGAAGTTAGTGGTCTCAATATACGTAGAAAAAAATACATGATTGGAACATGATTATTACACGAATGCACCACATTTAGTATATAAGTTACTGTAATATTATTGTAGTGATAAAGTAGTTGTAAATAGAAGCTGTGTATAAAAAGAAATTATAAAGTTCATCAAAGACATAAATGAGTTTTTTAATATAAAAGAACGCAACACTTCACATGGCGATCCTGCGGACAACAACAAATCCAGCGCAGAAGACATCAGATGAAAAAAAAAAAAAAAACAGCACAGCAGCAAGAATAAAAAAAGGTAAAAAAATTTAAATATATTTGATATAAAATGTCTAGTGGATATAGCACCACAAAATTAAGAATTGTTTCATAAGACGGTCTACCATAGAATTTGATTTAGAAAAATTTTAAAAAGATAAATACATATTTAAAAAAATTGAGACTTATCCCAACTAGTGAAAAAAAATTAAAATATTTTACAAATGCAAATAAGGAACTTAAATAAAATTGTAAATGGGGAATTATCAAACGAAGGTCAAAGAGGTGATAACGGCTAATGCTCCACCAGCAATTAGTCTATGGGGGTTTTGTAGACACACACATTTTATTTTTGTACTATATCCCTCCCTTTCCCTATCATAGCTTTTAGCACAGCATAGTTACACACAAATTTTGGCGTTATATTTAGCACACAACAAATAAAACGTCTTTTTAGTGTTATTATTTGTTGGTATTCTGTAGACAGGTGGCTAGAGGCTAAGCCAAAAAAAAAAAAAAAAATCTAAATATATTTGATATAAAATAATGTCCACAAAATGAAGTATTAATTCATGGGACGAGTCTACCATAAAATTTGATTTAGAAAAATTTATAAAAGACAAATATTTAATAAAATTGAGGCTTATCCCAACTAGTGAAAAAAAATTAAAATATTTTACAAATGCAAATAAGGAACTTAAATAAAATTTTAAGTGGGAAATTATCAAACGAAGGTCAAAGAGGTGATAACGGCTACGGCTAATGCTCCACCAGCAAATAGTCTATGGGGGTTTTGTAGACACACACATTTTATTTTTGTACTATATCCCTCCCTTTCCCTATCATAGCTTTTAGCACAGCATAGTTACACACAAATTTTGGCGTTATATTTAGCACACAACAAATAAAACGTCTTTTTAGTGTTATTATTTGTTGGTATTCTGTAGACAGGTGGCTAGAGGCTAAGCCCAAAAAAAAATAAATCTAAATATAAAATAATGTCCACAAAATGAAGTATTAATTCATGGGACGAGTCTACCATAAAATTTGATTTAGAAAAATTTTTAAAAGACAAATATTTAATAAAATTGAGGCTTATCCCAACTAGTGAAAAAAAATTAAAATATTTTACAAATGCAAATAAGGAACTTAAATAAAATTTTAAGTGGGAAATTATCAAACGAAGTTCAAAGAGGTGATAACGGCTTAGGCTAATGCTCCACCAGCAATTAGTCTATGGGGGTTTTGTAGACACACACGTTTTATTTTTATACTATATCCCTCTCTTTCCCTATCATAGCTTTTAGCAGAGCATAGTTACACACAAATTTTGCCGTTATATTTAGCACACAACAAATAAAACGGCTTTTTAGTGTTATTATTTGTTGGTATTCTGTAGACAAGTGGCTAGAGGCTAGCCCAAAAAAAATTTTTTTTTTTTTATTTTCCAATTTTCAAATAAAAAAAAATTTATTGAAGACACCGCTACATCATATTGATGACAAGTTCATCATATTGATGTAACTTTTCATCAATATGAAGAAGCTTTTTCTCTGAGTGCAGCAGTGCTGTAAATGAGTGCATTATTAAAAACAATTTTTATTCTTAATAAACTAATTTTTGTATTTAAAAGTAAATCAGATCAATTTGTAATAGTTACTTTCTTTATACGTCTTTAGACTTTTATACGTCTACATAGATTTCCAACAGTAATTGCCAAACAAATAAGAGGAGAGATGTTCAAAAGCAATCAATTTTTGTTCTCAATAAAGTAATTTTTGTATTTAAAAGAAAATCAGGGGCTAATTCTCGCAGTCGTGATCAAAATTATTTTGTTTTGAGTTAAATATCGATAGTTCGAAATTTGCGGATGATGGGACTCGTTACTTTTCGATTCGATTTTATGTTTCAGTGTTTTTGTATTTTTTAAAGCATAGTTTTAGGCATGCAATAAACGTATGATTTGTTTTTGTTTGAAATGCAAAACATGTTTTTGTCGCTCAGCCTAAAAATATGCATTTATAAATATTTAGTTTTATTTTAATAATTTCGAATTACAACAGGCCTTTATTGTTGGCATACTTATCAATGCCATACAAAGTTCACGGTTATGTGTTAACGTCGAAAATTCGGGTAGATAATATTAAATGCTATACATTGTAAATGAGTTTTTAATTGTAAAAAAAAATATTTTGCCGTCAAGCTGAATTGTATTAAATAATCAAATTTTATCAATATATTTTCAAAAATGTTTAATTTAAAAAAAAAAAAAAG
Source organism: Pegoplata infirma (assembly GCA_963921195.1). Lineage (NCBI taxonomy): Eukaryota > Metazoa > Arthropoda > Insecta > Diptera > Anthomyiidae > Pegoplata > Pegoplata infirma. The sequence continues at coordinate 56,133,256 of OY992539.1, forward strand.
TGGAGGGTTAAAATTGTCCGATTTGACTTAAATTTTAATTATATAATTTTTAGACTAACTCTTGATTATACATTTTGACAAACAAACTAATTTTATATCGTATTCTATCATCCAAAATTATTTCGTTTGTATGGTGGCGCATGGGTGTATGATACTTGTTTTTTTTTTTTTTGAAGAAATTAGTTGCTAACTTTATTAGGTTTTTTATGAAAATTTCGATAACTTCAACCGAAAACTTATTTGAAAAAAGCAAGTATCATACAGAGAGATGGGAGTATGAGTAAATTTTGGCTCACAGTCACTTTACGCTCGAATGACTAACGTAAATTTTTCGTTTTAATCACGCTCACTTACTAATCACGTGAGTAAAAAAAATTGTTCACGCGTGACTAACGCCAGATTTTTTCAACTCACGCTTACTCACAATCACGAGATTGAAATAAAAATCACTCACGCGTAATGCACGCAAATCACGTGACCAGCGCCCATCTTTAATACAATACGCTAATCTTGTTGAATAAGATTTTCCGTTTTTTTGTTTTGTATTTGTCTCTTAAAATATGTTATTTGTAATTTTATACAAAAATTTAATACAGTAATATCATAAAATACAGAAATAAACGGAATATCGAAAGCTAATTTGCTATCGAATGAAATACCGCACGATAACGTATAAACACTCGCTCGATATCGAATGACATCATTAGAAATTTCGATACACATAACTCGATCACGGGTGATATCATCCCAAAAGAAAAAAAATTGCACGTTCGAGTAGAATTTCGATCGCTATCGACTGCGAGAATTAGCCCCCTGAATATTTGAAGGTTGTATGCAGTAAGGGATTTTGTAATTGGTTTTCGAAATCCAAAAACTTTAAAGACCGCTAAAGAACTAAAAGTGTATTGTACAGTTTATGAATGTATCCGGCAAGAAGTATGTAAAGGAACTCCAATTTCTGGATTAATAATAAAGGACAAATTATTTTTTTCTTATATTATTTAAACTTGTACATGTGGAGAAATTAAAAGTTCATGAAATAGAATTATTCTCCGTATAATGGCATTACCGAAAAAGTAACGATTCGCGAACCGGTTATTTTGAACGACGAGTCATCAATAATGTCAGAAAACGAAAACATTCACAATCAACAAGAGATAATTTTAGGCGATGGAGACGGCGATTGCGAAAGAAAAAAAGGAAAATCGAAGCTTCGAAGTTCAGAAAAAGAAGAAATTAGATATCGATATAGAGATGAAGAAAGTAAGTGATCTTCCGGAGAACACGACTCATTTGTCTCTATTGTCCCTACTTTTGGTAATTTGGACGAAGGATTTTCTCCCACATATAACTACAATATTAAAGATGTTGATCTCTCTTTGAAGGAGAAACAATACGAGGCGAAGAGATATCTACATATGTTGATGTACTCTCTTCATGTCCAGAAAAACTTAACACACAAAAGAAAGAGTTAAACAAGTGTTCCAATGCTCTTAAACATTGAGTGGTCCACGATATATATGAAAGCGACTATGACATTGAAGACATCCACTTCGATTTTAAATTTTCAGCGACAATCCGCATTATTTGATATCATTTGAATCAACTCCACTTCATCCACGATTGCACATACTGCAACAGTTCATGCAGATGTGCTTTCATTAAATGTATTCAAAAGATATGCTTGAAGTAATTGCAAGTTGGAAATTTGCGATCCAGCACTGGATCAACCTCTCAATCTATTGGCAGAAGGATTCCCGGCAGTACTTATACTATAACATTGCCAGGTGAACGTGGTTACCAAGTAGTGAAACTTGGACATATTCGATTTTTCCAAGATATCAAAAAAGACAAAAACGGAATGGTGCAAGGTAGCGAATTATCGTTCAACGTTTATAATTCCAACACCTTAGGATTTGAACTATCAGTTAATAATGAACTATGTGTGAGGAATCAAATCAAGGGGCATGTCACAGACTCAATTCCGTTCGGAAGTGGAATAAGTGGTTTACTCGTAAAACGCAAAGCAAATTTTTTTTTTCGAATGAAACCACTTTTATGAAATTCAATTCCACTTTGATTTTTGAAAGTGATTTCATTCCGAAAAAAATAATATTCGTTTTGCGTTTTGCGAGCAATCCACTTTTTTCAAATCCGAACGGAATTGAGTCTGTGACATGCCCCCAAATTCCTGGAGTAAAAAAAGAGGAAAGGGAGATAAAATAATCGACTTTTTAAAAATTTCATAAAAAAATTATCAGAAATAAAAAAGTTACAGCTTGCTAAATAAACATGATCAAAATGTAGCATTAATCATTTGAAATTGGCTGCCACGATACAGCGAAAATGGGTAGACCGATTTAGGATTTGTTTTTTCCATTTGTAGAGAATTAAAAACTCTAGACCCTGGCGTAGAGCTTTTTCAACTTTTTTATTTTATACTTTTTTTTATACCAAAAAAAAAAAAAAACGATTTTTTATGTATTTTCAATTTTATGAGTTTAACGTCTTATATTTTTACAAAATTTAAAAATCCGACTACGTCAGGGACTAGATTTTTTAATCTTCTACAAAATAAAATTAACAGAACTAAAATCGGTCCACCAGTTTTTGTTGTATAGTGGCAGCCGATTTGACTTTAAAAAAAAAAACACCCCATAATGAAATGATAAGCATGGCAACCCTGGCAATGCACAAGTCCACTATATATTTTTATAAATACTACAACAATGTAACTTTCTAATACAAGAAAGAAAATTTCAATTACATTTCTATATATTTGTTTATAGCTGTTTACATATTGTTATTTCAAAAGAGTTCTAAAGGTATAACCTCCCTTAAACAGAATATTGTTGTTGCCAGTAATAATGTTTGCAGTTTGGAATCAATTTTAAAGTTGAAGTATTTTTCTTTTGTTTTTCAATTAATAATAATAATGGATATTATTTATTGAAAATGCATTTTCTGTGTAAATTAATGGCCGTATTCAAAAGGAAATTCTAGACACTGTCTAGATACTGTTTAAGGATTTCTTATTCAAAACACATTTTCTTAAACTATGAACATACGCTGAACATCTCTTGCCTAACTCACGCCATATTGATTTTGTAAAATGTAAACAACAAATTAAATGCCAAAGAGTTAAAGTTATTTTAAAACTCTCGTTTTTATTAAAAACCATTTCCACAACTTGCTCTAATAACACTGTGCAACACCCAAAATCGGAATGGGATGAAACCAAAAGCAAATGAAAGATGACATTTTCCATAACAAACCCCTCAAGGCTTTTTTCCAGTTCAGAGTTAGATTTTTTTTTTACACGCATTTAAAGTTAGTGCACTTTTATTATAATTACAATAATAAATGCTTGAAAATTGTATTAGTGGCGAATGATTAATATTGTAATTGCCTTTAAACAACAATCATACGCAACGGTGTCCAGTGTTTTATGTTAATAATTGCCTTTAAATAACAATCATACGCAACGGTGTGTTGTGGTTTATTTGAATAGTTTGGCTATTCAGTAAATAGGTACGGGACCGATTGCAGCAAAATTCATACCAGTCATAGCTAAAGTAATTTTCAGCTTAAGTTTGGAAACTGGACCCTACATGTTCAATAAGGGCACAACCAGGGGCGTTTAAAGTAGGATATGTTTAGTACACACAAACTTTAGATGCTTTAAAATCACAAATTTTAAATGCGTGTAAAATAAAATCTAGCTCTGACCTAAAAAAAAAGGCCTTGTGGGTTTTGTTATGGAAAACGTCAGCTTTCATTTGCTTTTGGTTTCATCCCATTCCGATTCCGAAAGTTCGATTTTGTATCACTGTGTAATTAAAGCCATTTTTAGTAAAAAATTAAGATATTTTTTGTGGTTTTTCATAATATTTTTTTGTTTTTTTCTTATGTGATTTACTAAAACAGGGATGGTCAACTTTTTGTTAAGCAGACTTAACTAAAATCATTTTGAATAGACTCTTGAACAAACAGTGAACAAGCCCACAAAACATTTTAGTTACGAACTCGATGTTCAGGGTGAACAAACCGTGTCTAAAACTTCATTTTGAATACGGCTGTAAGATTCTTTGTTTTTAAAAACGAATGTCGTAATTCGGAAATCGGGGAAGATTTAAATTTTCTAGATCCGGTAGTTACAGTTTAGGGTTTAGATTTTAAACATAGGTTTGTTGAAAAATTTATAATTCCCAAAACTGGTTAAACGCTTTGCGACAGGAACATTGATATAGGAAAAGTTACCTGTTCGAACAAACAAAATCCGAATGATTTCAAAATCAAATTCGAATAAGTCAAAAATCAAATTCAAATGAACCCAGTTGGCAAAATATAGTCATCGCTGACATACTGCTGACTCTCCTTTTATGAAATTGGTGACATCTTCATATAATTTTTTCAAATGTCCCCAATGACTTGACAGCAGTTGGCAGTATGTCAGGTTAAAATGGTTAAACGCTTTGCGACATGAACATTGATATAGGAAAAGTAACCTGTTCCAGCAAACAAAATCCGAATGATTTCAAAATCAAATGCGAATAAGTCAAAAATTAAATTCTAATGAACCCAGTTGGCCTAAGTCACCGCTGCATTACTGCTGACTTTCCCTTTATGAAATTGGTGACATCTTCATACAATGTGTCTAAATGTCACCAATGACATGTCAGCAGTTGGCAGTATGTCAGGGGTAACTTTTTTTGCCAACTGGGAATTTCAAATTAAATTCAAATAATTTCTAATTTAAATTCGATTAATTTAAATATCAGATTCAATAATAACAATTTCAAATAACTAAAAACTCGAATTATCAATATTCAAAATCTAAAAAATTTCAATTCATTTTAGGTTTTTCTGTTTTAAAATGAGATAAATGGAGGATATCGTAGATTTAAGACAACATTTGTTAACACTTAAAATTTTCTTAAATACCTTTTTCTAGAAACAAATTTTATTCAAAAACTTAACAATCTTTTGGCAGATTTCATTAAAAAAAAATAATTACATAAAGAATTTATGAAATTGTTTTCGTACAATTTTACGAAAAAAACAAAATAAATTAAAATGTATCATGAATTTTTGTTTTCAGTGTATGATGGCAAAGTGTTTGGAGAACATTGCTGTGCATGTATACTTTATTTGTCTTCCTGTGTAAAAATCTATTGGATATTTTCTGATCTGATTTTATCTGCTAATATATTTTTGCATCTGATTGTATATAATTGTATCTGATTAGACCTAATAAGATGCCGAATTCGTTCGAATGTTGAGCAAATCCGATTTTGGCTATCGCAGATATAATTATATGCCATCAGATATGAATATATAAGCAGATCAGAAAATATATAATTCATTGTTGCACGGGTTATAAAATATTCTGATAATTCTGAATTTAATTTAAGTTTTTGAATAAAATTTGTATACCGTTAAATTTTTTAACTTGTTTTTAGATTTTTTTGTTGTTTTGTTTTAATGGCACCTTTTTGTAAATGTGTTGTATACTTAATATTAATACTGTGTTGTATATTTTTTTTCAAGTGATTTAATGGGTGGGAGGTGATGATATAACAACTATTGGGGGTTTTTTTATAGAATATCAAAAAATGTTAAGTCTTATAATCATGTTGAGCTTAAAAAATTTTAGAAATTGACTTTTTTATATAAAAAAAAAAATTGTGTTAGGGTATCTTTTCCCATATGTCTACATCTTCAGATGTATTTTCGATTTTGTACCTTATAAATTTATTTTTTTTTAATACATAATAATATAAATAAATGTTTTTTAGGGCTGGTAACTCATCACAATATAATCAATGATTAAGGCTAATCAGTGTTTGCAAACGTCAAATTATATGAAAATAAACTATGATTAGTATTAATCATTGATTAGCTTTTGATAAGTTACCAGCCCTTAATATAGTATTGACCAGGGCTTCTCAAGCTATTATAATACGCGTGGTATGAGAGATTCTTTGTGGAGGTATGAAAAATTAAAATATAGAAAAATAGAAAGAAAAAACAAGTAAGAAAGTTAAATTCGACTTTTTAGTGTAAAATTATGTTAAGCGTAAAAATAATAATAATACCGGTTTCTGGTATTAGCGGGAACTGGTACCGGATTCCCAGTTCTTGATTAATTCCCGGTTCTGTCAGTATTCCCCGGACTACCAGTATATACACACAAAAAAAAAATTTCCATGAACGATTTTCATAGTATTTATGAACAAATTCATACAATTTATTAACTTTTTCATAATATATGAAAAATGTTAAAAATTCTTAAATTTCACATATTATGATTTATTCATAAATACTATGAAAAAGTTAATAAATTGTATGAATTAGTTCATAAATACTATGAAAATCGTTCATGGAAAAAAAAAATTTTGTGTGTATACATGAGAGGTGTCCTTAAAAACGAAAATCACCTTCTTATACCTGGTAGGGTCCTAAAATGTTCTTAAGTATCTAAAAATGAGTGAGGCAAAATTTTGGGACAATCGGCGAAAAATAACTCGTGCTGAAAATGGATTGAAGTTTTGGGAGATTCTTATATCAAAGAAACCCCCTTTTTTTGTAGTTTTTGGAAAAATATTGGTATTTGTAATTTTTTGTTAAGTTTTTTTGTGAAATAATATAAAAATGGTATTAAATTACCTTTCCAAAAAGAATAATAAAATTAAAATCGGTTAAAAAATAAGCATTTCACACATACATGTCCCAGACCATTGTAAGGTTTTTAAAGCCAGAATTTCAAAATATTCAAAATTTTTAGGAAAAAAAAATAAAAAATTTACTTAATGATCATATTGAAAGCATGTTTAAGATTGAAAATACCAGATATGGTAGTCAAGCTTTTTTTATTTGCCGCGGGTAGTGAAAAAATTTTCGCGGATTCCAAATAAAATGCGTTTTTCTACAATAATTTGCAAATATGGGAATATTTTTTCTCTACTGCACGGAATGAATGTAAAACGTGGAATCCGCAGAAATTATATCACTACCCACGCCAAATGAAAAAAAGCTAGACTACCATATCTGTTAGTTTTTATCAATAACATGTTATTTAATAAGATTATGGAGTAAAATTTTACTTTTTTTTTTGACTAAAAATTTTGAAAATTTTTAAATTTTGGCTTTAAAAACCATTTAATAGTCTGGGGCATTAGACTAGCATTTTCTGTATAGCAAAATTTTTTCTTCTCCGATTTTAAAGTACGGGCATTTTTGTATTCTACTAGGCCTAAACCTCATGTGGTACCAATTTGAGGCCAATCGGATTAAGTTAACCCGGCGCCCGGCGGTCAAAGTTTTGGATTTTTGAAAAATAAAATATATAAATCTTTCGACACATTATATTTGTTAATTTTGATGTGCTGAGCACGAATATAAAAAAAATTAAAATCGGTTGACCAGTTTTCGAGATATCGCTATTTGAAATTTGCAAAAAATTACGGTTTTTTCCTACGGTCAAGAAATTTTTTGAAAAAAGTCTCAAAATTTCATTCCGCTGGCCATTTTGTGGAGTTTAAGACAATCTTTCATTTAAAACTAATTTGAGCCTAATCCGATCATTTTAAGCCGTGGCGCCCTTCGATCAAAGTTTTGGATTTTCCACCAAAATTTTGGATTTTTGAAAATGAAAAAATAAAAAAATAAATATCTCGTGATACATCATTTTTAGCATGCTGTATACAAATATCAAAAAAATTTTAAAATCGGTCGAACGGTTTTCGAGATATCGCCATTTAAAATTTGTCAAAAATTGCAAAATGGGCGGTTTTTTCCCACGTTTAAATTTTTTTTTTGTTAAAAACTCTCAAAATATCTTTATTTTAAAACTTTCATAGAGCTTGATACAATCTTTCATTTAAGCTTAATTTGAGTCAAATCCGATCATTTTAACCCGTGGCGCCCTTCGATCAAAGTTTAGGGTTTTTGGTAAAAAGTTTCTAAAAAGCCAAAAGTTTGATCGATGGGCGCCACCGCTTTAAATTATCGGATTTGGCTCAAATTAGTTTTAAATGAAAGATTGTGTCATGCTCTACAAATGGGTCGGCGAATGAAATTTTGAGACTTTTTTTTTTTAAATTTCTAGAACGTAGGAAAAAACCGCCATTTTTTACAAATTTGAAATGGCAATATCTCGAAAATCGATCGAGCGATTTTAATTTTTTTTTTATATTCGTGCTCAGCAGACATGAGCTCAAATGTATTCCCTTCTTCGCTTACACCAAATCATTCGCTTCAGAGTACACTATTTTTAGAGTACAGTGTTTGCGAATGAGAATGTTTACTATGATGCTAAACAACAAATTAAAAAATTTGCTGTGCTTGTTTAAACGAACACGAAAAATGTCGTGTTTGAACGATTAGAATGAAACAAACGTTCGTTTTTAGAATAACAAACATAGTACACACAAAAAAATATTTTACCAATAACTTGGGAGGATATGCGTTTTTAAAGTTTTTTACATAAATTATGAAAAATTTTGTAACATTTTACCAAGTTTTTACATAATTTTGGTTAGGGTTTGTAAAATTACACAAGGTTAAATACTCTTATAAATATTTTCTAAACTTTTATCAGAAACAAGCAAAAACTTGGTAAAATTATGCTATTTTTTGCATTATATATGCAAAGAACTTTAAAAACGCATATCCTCCCAAGTACTTGGTAAAAATTTTTTTGTGTGTAGAGATTATAAAAATAACACCGTATTATAGAATATTTTTAACATACACTGATCGCTTAGAATTTTTGTAAAAAAATGTTTTAAAAAAATTGTTGGAAAACTTATTATAAATATGAGGGTAGTAAAAAAAAAACGTTTTGATGAAAAAGTAAATTATGCTTTGTGAAAAAATGTATTAGGATGTATGTATGTATAAGAAAAATATGCAAAATAATGCTGTTAGTTTTTTGTTTGTCTTTTTACACTTGCTCGTACACGCACACGCACAATCTTATTGTGTCGTTGAAACAAATCATAAACATTGTGTTTTTTTTTAACTAAAAGTATTCCCAACAACAATAAGTACCGCTTTAAAGTTTTTTACATTAGGGTGGAGCTAATTAGATCTATTTCGAAAACGTCGGGTCGGTAAAGTTGCCTTTTAGGGTTGACATTAACACATTAAAATATTGATCCTGTGAGACAATGGCCTTGGCTTCAAAATCGGAGAGTTCCGAACAAAGTAAAAAAATATATTTTTTTTCTTAAATTATTTAATATTCGGACATTACTTAAAAAGTGTTTTTATGGTAATTTTTTTTTTGTCTGTAAAAATTTGTTTTTGTCTGTAAGTTTTTTTTCTTGTTTTGCAAAAAAATATTTTATTATTTCTTGTTTTGCAAAAAATATTTTTAATTCGTTTTTTGCTGAAAATATAACGTCATGTTGACTCAGTTTTGAGAAGATGTTTATTTTTATTTGTCGTTTTGTTTAATTTGGCCTTTAATGCAATTTGAAATTAATTTTAAGAAAATAAGTTGTTTTTAAAGAACATTTTTTTAATTTCTTTACAGAAAAAAAAATGTTTACCATAAAAACACATTTCATTAATGTCCGAATATAAACTAAAGGCTGGGTTAGCTACCCGTAACTGTCCCCCTACGTAGCGTAGTGATCAAAATCAAATAGAAAATCACAGTCTGCAAAGAAGAATAATTGCACTCATTTGTTCTTATATAACGAAAATCTCTCTACGCTAGTTTACGGTTGAGGGTGCATAATATTTTATTAGCCTAAATATTTAAAAAAAAAAATAAAAATTTTTTTTTCACCGACGTTTTCGAAATTCGAAAAAAGCATAATTTGCTCCACCCTAATGCACATACAAAAAAATAGACAAACTTTCGGTATTAGCAGAACAGTTGAAAATGTATTTGGTCACACACTACATATTTCATCATTATAGGTACTAACATTTTCCGCCATAAAGCAAAACATTTTTTTTCCCACAATGAACATTATTTTTCGAAATAGAAAAATAATTTTTCAATCCACCCTAATATTTATTTTTATGTATTAAATTTTTTTTATCCACTCTTATTTATAAATTAATTTTCCCCATACTTATTTTTTATTTACCTCTTCATTTATGCTACATAACAAAATGTTTATTTTAATTCGCACTTGCATACATACATATATTTTTTTTATAAAAGAATTCCCCCAAATAGCCAAACAATATTTTTTTTTTATAAAAATCATTCTATTTACACGCTTCAGAGTACAGTATTTTCAAATCATTGGCTGTCTATGTACTCCCTAATTGGTTCATTCGTGTTACGAATGTCGTTACACTAGTGTGTGTAGCTTTCTCTTGCACTGTGAGCATAGAATGAAAAACTCATTCGTGTTGAACGATAAGAATAGAATATTGTCCACATTCTAAATTTTTTAGAATGTCTCTAAACGCATTTTAACACCATCCGTGCACATGTCTGGTGCTCAGCGCATCGAAATTAACAAAAAAGGCTTGATGTGTCAAAAGATAAATATTTTTTTAATTTTATTTTTAAAATTTTTTCAAAAATCCAAAACTTTGACCGCCGGGCGCCACGGGTTAATTTAATCCGATTGACCTCAAATTTGTACCACATAAGTTTTAGACCTAGGACAATTTGCCCAAACACTTGGGAAAATCGAAAGTTAACAAAAAAAATGCCAGTCTACTGGGGCATGTATGCGCAAAATGCCATTTTCATATTACTTAACAAAAAATAACATATACCAATATTTTTCAAAAAACTAGAAAAAATAGGTTTTTTTCATTATTTAAGAGTGTCCCAAAACTTCAATCCATTTTCGGCACGAGTTATTTTTATCCGATTGTCCCCAAATTTTTGCTTTCTGATTTTTAGATACTGAACTACAATTTAGGACCCTACCAGGTATTAAAAAGTGATTTTAAACAAGTAAAAAAGTTAAATTCGGCCTTGCCGAATGTAGTGATACCCTCCACAATTTCAAAAAGATTATTGCAAAAAACTTTATTTAAAAGGAAATTACTTTTTAAAAAAAAAAATTTCCGCGAAAAAAAAATTTGGTAAAAAAAAAATCCGCGATTTTTTTCTTTTTTTGGCAAAAAATATGTTCGTACTTGTTTAAATACCATTTGGTGTTCAATTATGTCCACATATGTCAACCAATAGCCGAATTAAAGCATTTTGTATTTTTAGGTTATGTTGAATGTACTGAAATTTTTGAGGTGTGCTTACATTTTCGTTCATAACTTTTGAACCGCTGAACCGATATCGCTCAAATGCAATACCAAACTTGTCGATAAATATGTTAAGTTTCAGTCATCTCTGTGCAATATTTTGTCCGTGACAGCATTTTCCACAGACAGACGGACATCGCTAGGATGTCTTAAAATCGATCGGGCATCATGAATATATATACTTTATGGGGTCCCAGATCGATATTTCGATGAGTTACAAACGGAATGACAAACTTATATATACCCTCTATCACTAAGTGGAGGGTATAAAAATTACCTTACAAGGGAAGTCTCCCTGGTGTCACCCTCCGATCTTCATGAAATTTGGATATGTTGTTAAGAACGAAAATTAATTAGACACGTATTTTTTTTTAGCGGCCCAAACTCATTTTTAGGGTGGGTCGACTTGTATGGGGGGAAATTGACCTTTTTCAGTTTTTTACGATTTACGCCTATTTTAACAAAATTAATATAGGCATGTATGGTATCAGATTAAAGGTATTAAAAATACCTATCTCGTGGTGCTAACAACGGGCCAAAGAAGTTAATATTTTTCGACTTATTAACAAAAATGTCCAAAAATTTTGGTGTTTTACTCAATATGACGAAAAGTTGTGCATGTTTGGACACGTTCTTAGCACACGTAGATAGGTTTTCCAAAGACCTTTCATTTGGTATGTAACATGACTAGGTTTCTTTGCATAATATAGGAGATAAACGAAAAAAACTGAAAAATGGCCTTGTCTTCCCCCCTCCTTTTTACCCCCTAAATATGAATTTGGGCCGCTAAAAAAAAATACGTGTCCCTTTATTTTTTCTGATCTACAAAATAAAACCAATTCCATAAAGATCCGCGGGTGACACTAGGGAGACTTCCCTTGTTAGTCGTTAGGACACCTTTAATAAATACATTCGACAAAGCCGAATTTAACTTTTTTACTTAAATTTTTTATTTACCTTAAAAACATCCATCACTTAAAAATATTTTTACTTGTTTTATGTTTCAATATATACATATTTTTGTTTTTCTCAATTTTAGTTATGATATTTTCAAAAAAAAAATATAGTTTTTGAACAAATTTTAGTTCACTTGCGCTATTAAAAGCCGGAGAAGACCTGGTACAGATTAAAAACTATTGTACGGGTGCTGTAATCATTGGCAAAAGTTATTAGTATTTAAAGAAAAGTCGCAAAAATCTTTAAAATAAATTTGCTATGTGCAGCAATAACTTCGTAATGTAATATCTTTATAAACAAAACTAAAAGATTTTTAAGCATTTAAAAAAAATTAAAAATTTGGAACTTTCGACAGCGACTACAGGCACTCGTAACTAGATGATTTGTTTTTGAACTTATTATACAATTTTACATGAGTTTAAATAGAGCATTTAAAGAATTAATGCGATATTGTAATATTTAATTTCAAAAGAAAGTGTAGAAGTATATATTTTTTTTTGTTTTTTATTTTGATTTACTGCACCCTCTAGCGGAAATTTAAACAATTTAAGGATATTTTTTAAAATGTGTACACAGTAGGTTACAATGGCAGTAAAAGGGTTAAGAACTTAAAATTAATTTAAAAACAAATTTTTAAAAATTCTTTCAAATACTAAATTTTAGTAATATTTTAGAACGAAAAATACACATGTTACTGTTATACACAGTACTAAAAAAAGTTTTTTTTTTTTAATTTTTCAAAGCAAAAACAAAAAATATTAATTCTTTAAAGCTCTATATAATACATAACATACACACAACATACCCCTAAAAAGCTGCCTTTATTTAATTCTGCAATTCATTTCAATCTTCCATTGATTGAACTACTAATGAACACCAACTCCTTCACTATTTGTTGTAGTATTTGTTGTGTTTGATGAGTTGGCAGGGAGATTGGTATTATTTTTATTATTGGATGTAGTAGTATCAATATGATTTAAGTCCAATTTTTGTACTCCACATTCTAATTGTTGTAGGCAGTTTTTTTGTTTATTGGCGGCGGCACCAGCGTCGGCAGTGTTAGTTGTTGTTGCGGTTGAAATTGAATTTGAGCTGGAGGTAGTTATATTATTGATATTTTGCTGTTGTTGTTTGTCATCTTGATTAGCAACAGCGGCGGCGGCTGCTGCTGCTGCTGCAGCAGCTGCATTTGACTTTTTATCCTTGGATTTTTTCAAAGCACTTAATAAAACATTTTTTTCTTTATCCTTTGTTTTACCAGCCTCCTTATCTTTATCTTTGTGTTTATTGTTTTTAGTAAAACGTGGAAATATGCAGCCATTTGGCAAAAAGCCCCCTAATTTTTCTTTTTTAGTTGGCGCAGGTGTAGGGGAGATTTGTTGAACAGTCGCTACAGGGGCAGCAGTTGTATTAGTTTGTTGTGAATTCGTCACTACAACTCCCGCACCAATATTTGCTGCAGCACCATTACAATTTGTATTTGTTGTACTATTTATTAAAGCTTGTTGTTTGTTTGAATCTTTAGATGCTGTATTAGCATTTAATTGATTACTAACATCTTGTTTACCGCTGTCTAGAGAGTCTTTACAATTATTACCATTACTTAAGCCATTATCAACTGTTAAATTAGTTTGCTGATGGTTGTGAGAATTTCTTTGATCTTCACTCACCATTGACATTTTACTGTCCAAATGCTCGGCTAATAATGCCAACGATATTGTGGTATTCGATGTTGCTGATGTTATGTCCATCTCATCTATATTGTTTGTGGTCATGTTATTATCATTTTGTAGTTCTTGTATCATCTTTCTACTTCTTGGTGGTGTTCCTCCACTATCACCAGCCATTAACATAACACCACCACCCAATATTGATTTGGGAAACATTTGTTGAGGTGTGTTTGAATTATTTGTGCCACCATTTGTTGATGTATTGGCTAAGTTATGATAATGCTGTTGCTGCTGTTGTTGGCGCTGTTGCAACATTTGTTCTTCGCGTTCTCGGTCTCTTTGAGCTTGGACAGCATTCCAAACATCTTTTAATTCACCCGATATATCACGATCTTTTAAAATAACTGCATTTCTAAAAATAATTAAAGTACGAAAAGGAAATGTTAATATTTTTAAACAAATTCTTATAGTTTAAGTTGTAGACATGGTGGTGTGAGCAAATTTTGGCTAACGAAGGATCACAAATAAAACAAGTAAGAAAGTTAACTTTAACAATAATTATTTTCAGTCAAGCCCCGACCATATGATACCCTACACTAGTGTTATCCGGAAAATGGATCAAAAGTCCAAAGATGGACCGATTAGATCTATTTTATTAGATCTATTTTAAGTGATATTGGTATTTGTTGCGAAAAGACCGATTTAACAGAATATCGGGCGAAATTTTTAAATGCGGACTAACAAGGAAGGTATCCCATAGCTTACACTCCGATTGCTCTGCAATTAATATATGTTAATAAGTACCAAAAACTAAGTTTTACCTGCTACTTTCGGCTATCCCGGTGGTTAAAAAAGGGTTGCCACCTTATGAAAAATTAAGGACTTTCGGGAAAATCTGAATAAAAGCCGAACTAACAGGAATTTCGCCAAAAGCAAAAACACGTGTCGGCATAAACTTAATAGAGATTATTATATATAATTTTGAGGGTCGTACGTATATACTTCTCCATACAAAGTAGCTCAACATTTACACATTTTTTTACAAAAACCAATTTAAAAAAAATAATTTTGCCAAGTCCGATACACCATTGGATAGGCCTTAAAAAACCATTCCATCCATGTACAATGTTCATATTGATCCTTTGGAACAAATACGAAAAAAAGTGGTCTACCACACGTTAGATGACTGGGGAAGTTTTAATAACTTGGCTGATTTTTTAACCGATTTTAGTTTTTTGTACCTTATTAGAGAGGTATTTCACTCCTAATCAAAATTCTGTAACCACATGAATGCAAATTTAAAGTAAAATAAAAAAAAAATGAGAAAACAGAAAAAAGTTCATATTTTTCCTTGTAATCCGTTTTTTCAAATTCAAGGCCGATGCGGCACGCCTTACCCATGTCCGATCAACCTATATTTTTGTGAGACATATTTTTACCCACAAATAAATATATCTAGGGTAAGTTAGGGTCAATATCTACCATTTTTTTTTGGAGCACCATATAAAATAAACCAGAGTCAAAAAAAAGGTTCAATTTTCAAAATTTGAAAAAAAAAATAGAACGAATTGAGATCACATCTCGAGTTATGGCTTAAAAGTTGCATAATTTAGAGTAGAATTATTAGACATTTAAAAAAAATCGAATGTTTCGGACTTTTTCCAAAAGTCGATTTTAATTTTTAACTGGTCAAAATTAATTGAAAATTTAAATTTTTTAATTTTTTTGAAAAAATCGCCATTTTTAAAAATATATTACTGAACACCAACTTGGTATAAAAGGCTGAAAATTTGAGTACAAGTTGCATTTAATATGTACTAAAATTTATAAAGTGAGTGATTTGGCCTGAAATGCCCCATATACTTTATGGGGTCCCAGACCAATATTTCGAGGTGTTACAAATGACAAACTTATACAGTGACGAGCAAAAGTGTAACAGGGTTCACATTGCTTAGATAATCTGCTCTATATTTTAAACTACACAAGATAAAGTATTGAAGTTTTTTGATAATTTTATTAGTTAATTGATCAGAATTTATAAACATTATCGAAATATGCTGTAAAATTTTTTATAAAAAAAATATAGTAAAAATTCCATAAAAAGGCAAGTGTTACATTATTGCACTCATGATTTTTCTACATAAATCTTTAGGACAACTTTTATATTTCGCGCATATAGACCCGGATTTTGCAATTTTTTTATAAAACTTAATAAATAACATAAAATTAATTCATTTGTTGAAAAGAAATTTTGGCTAAACATTTTTTTTAACTCAAAAGTCCGTCCTTTTAACGATTTTAGGAGAGCCACACGTATTACTCAAGCTTAGAATATACAGACATTATTTTTTTGGAATGGCGTTTATATCCGGCGATAGTAGAGCCCATTTATAATCAAATTCATAAGTGGTTTGTTTATTTTGCAATTAATACAATTTTTTTATTGGGTACTCAATTTGGGTTTTTGGCGGAATTTCAAATATTTTTGCAGATATTCAACATTTTTCGGATGAATACCAGCCAATTCTGGCCGATGATGTTTTTTCTATATTCGGTCTTAAATATATCGTCAATTAAAATCATCAGTAGATTGACAATATTGTTATAAAGAATGTAGTTATTATTAAATCCCTATTTAAAATTATTGTTTGGGGTACCTAAATTGAATTAGTGAATTTCGTCCAATGATAAGAGCAGCAAAAGACTTTTATTTAGTAAACATTATTTATTTTTGTTCTTTCTGAAAAAATTAACTCCAAAGATTGCGTTCTGATTCGATAATTTGACACTATGGCACTAAACCGAGGATAATGTCCAAAACCACGAAATGTGATAGTGGTTTTAAATGGCATAAACCCATTCTTAACAAAATTTATGATCAACTGGTGATATAACTTGTTGATATATTTACGGATGAATTAAGAAAACACTTCTTGAGGCAAAATTGGCCTTTATTCAGCCGAAAAATGTCGAATTTCGGCAAAAATATTTGAAATTCCTCCAGAAACCCATTCCAAAACGCAACAAAAATTGCCGAACATTTTTGTAAACGGGAAATTTTTTTTTTTTTTTAATTCTTGTTATTCCATAACGCAAAAAAATTTGCTAAAAAATATATGTCCAGGACTTCAAAAATAAAAACACCTACTAAAACCCAACTTACCTTACTAATTTAACACCAGGGTTCATGGCTTCAACGAAATCACACATTAACTCTACCATAGCTCGACGTTCTTCCGGATCTTTACTGTGACGACCAGAATCTTTTAAAACCTCAGGGTTAGCCATAACAGCAAATACAATTGGTGGACTGCGAGGACTACCAGGTGGAACCTTGAATTTAAAACAAATAAAAAACGTAATTAAAATGTTGTCTTTTAAATTATATCGCCAGTAAAAACAGTCAAAAAAATCGCGTATTTTTTTTTTTACCAATTTTTTTTTCTCTGAAATTTTTTTCAATTTTTTTTTTTTTTTCAAAAGTAATTTTTTTTTAAAAAAAGTTTTTGGCAATAATCTTTTTGAAATATCTTTTTTTGGAGGGTATCACTACATGCGGCAAGGTCGAATTTAACTTTTTTACTTGTTTTTTGGTTTGAAATAGCTCTTTTCGAGAAGAATCCAACGAAACCAAAATCGAGAATCGGCGATAAATATTTCTCGATATATCGCTTAAAATTTTAAAACGAAATCGCATATCTCTCCGCTTGTAATGATTCAAACGTGATAAATCTTCTAGCAACAAAGTTATTAAGGTTCAAAGTTTTTTTTAATTTTCGTTATTTGGCCGCCAAGTGCACTTTACAGGGCACAAAAAAATTTGGCCAAGTGCAGTTTACAGGGCACAAAAAAACTACCACAAGGGACTGAGTGCAAGCTCCTCGCATCTCTCTCACAAACCTTTGCAACATTTTTACAGAAGGTACGAAAACTGTTAGACGAGGAAAATACGATTATGTTACAAACAATGCTAACTTTTTATATCGAAAAAGCGCTTAATAAATTTTGAAAAAATGTATCAATTTCTAATTACTATGGTAATATTATTTAAGAAACACCTTTCAAAGTGTTTAAAACAAATTCTTAGCAAATAAAAAGTCATTGGATTTCCCGATAAACAACAAAAAAAATTTTTTTTTTGCTAAATGCAAAAAAACGCTCCATTAGGTCGGAAAAAAGGTCAATTGCAATAATTTTTTTCAATTTTTGTTTTTGTTTGTTCATTTGTCCTCTGTAATAGTATAATTAGCCAGAGCGGCGTTAACAGGAGTGGAGTGACTTCAGATATCTTTATCATTGAGAGTCTTTGCTGAGTGTGACTTTGAAGTTCCAAATTTTGCACTGAAAATATATGGGGCCAAAAACTTTTACGCAAAAACGATTTATAAGGTGGAGAGGATGTATTTAATGCAGTGGTGCGCACACACATACTATAACAATTATGCTTATGTGAGTAGTAGCAAGCGAAAAGTCAACAAATTTGCTCAAGCAACAGAATTTTATAGTGTACGTGTGTCGACAGCGCACAAGCAGCATTTTTTAGCCTATTCCCGTGGGAATAGGAATTACATAAATGCCCATCACTGATTTAATGCATGGAGTTTGTAATCCCTACTCGAATTTTTTTTTTTTTTTGGGTGGACGCAAGGTTTATAAAAGGTACAATCCAATAACCTTACTTTTCCTCCATAATAAGTTTTTTAATAAATTTTAAAACAATAATATTTACGAATTTTCAAAACGAAATAAAAATATTAATAAATGACTCGAGCTCACACTACACCAGGGCATTGCTTGTATGGCAATACCGGAAAAAAGTTGTCTATTTTCGTCTCGATGGCAGCACCTGCTAGTGAGTCTTTAGTAGCACACTAAATTTTAAAAACTCTGTAACTAACTTTTGCGTGCAAAATTATCAAATTTTATTTTATATGTAAGATATTGAGCAGTTGCTACGAGTGTATGGAAAATTACATTTTTATCTGAGCTGTATTTCCTGAGTTATTTGAACCCTTACTAAGTTTTAGTATTATCTCAAGAATATTCTTGAGCGTTTATTAAGACATGCGCCCGCTGGAAGGTAGCAGAAGAAACTAAATTTGTTTTATCTCTATATTTTAGAGCAATGGTTCTCAAACGGTGTGTCGCGACCCCCTATGGGGTCGCGGAAGGGTTTCAGGGGGGTCGCGAACAAATTTGTTAAAACCTTAAATTTTGGTAAATTTAAAACACATTTTTTAAATTGTTGTGTTATAAAAATATTCAAATACTTTTATTAAAGAAAAATATTTTTTCCATCACTTAAGGTCCTTCCGTAATCACTGTGCAGTTGTTAATTTCTCGGGATGCCCAACACCAATTTGTGAAGTATTTTGGCTGAGTCTTGGAGCTGACAGTTCGTTTTCTATTAACTTTTCGATGCTGATTCCGAAAATTTGTTGCAAATTTGTCTAGTACGTTAGGTTTTTGAGAAAATAAAAGGCAAAGCTCACAAAAACGTATTCTTGTGCATTTTAAAGAGCTTTGTTTGTGAAATTTTCGGATGCGTCTGGGATCTGACCACTTTTTTCCATATACTTTTTAATGCTGATTCCAAATCTGGATCCCAATAACGGATCAAGATTCGTGATCGAATAAAATTTTAATCAATTCCAAACATTGGTACATAATTTTGAAAAAAGAACTATGTACTCCAAATTGGACTATAAATGCTTTCTTGGTAAACATTTCTTCATTTCTGATCAGGTTTACCTTTTGTTTTTCTTTTATTTTCGGAAATAAAAAATCAATGAAGATAGTTAGTTTCAATATAAAATGCCGTAGTTCGGGACCAGGTTTCCAAATTTTTGAGAAAATTGAGGTCAAAGTTTACAAAAATTGTGTGTGTGTTTTTTTTTAGAAGTTTTTTACTTGAAATTTTTGGTGTGCGTTGGGATCTGACCACTCGGGTTTGATTAATCTTTCAATGCCGCTTCTGAATTTGGTTTCCAAATTTTTCCATTACTTCAGGGTTTTGAAAAAACTGAGGACACACTTCACGTTAATATTTTTTTGTTTACCCTCCAACTACAGTATGGGGGTATACTCACTTTGATCAGTGATCGATTCTACGACATTCTAGCGATGTCCGTCCGTCTGTGGAGGACACGATACAGTCCAAAATAACAGAGCTAGACTCCTGAAATTTGGCAGAAATATGTCTAACGGTCATAGGCTGCTTAAGTTCGGAGATGGGCAAAATCGGACCACGGGGGAAAAAGTTCCCCCTTTAAGAGCTAAACCAACCTCTGAAAAAACCGCAATTTTTTATAGATTTTTTGCACTTTTTCTTAGCAAATGAAACATTTCTTATGTCAGAAGAAGTTAAAAGTCCTGCAGTTGAATCTCCAGGTAGGTTGTCTTCCACCGCCATAACCCCCCCCCCCCCCCCTCCAAAAAAAAAAAAGACTCCCCTGGTTTTTTTTTAACGTGTTGGAGGGTATAACAGGTTCGACAAGGCCGAATTTAACACTCTCACTTGTTTTTTATATGGGGGTCGCGAATAATTTGAAATATTGAAAAGGGGTCGCAAAGCAAAAGTTAGTGAGAAGCTCTGTTATAGAGTCTCTGCACTACACTATTTATGCTTAAAATATATTTTTTTTTGAAATTTGTGTCTTAGAAAATAGATAAGGTTTCGTTTGGTCTTCAATATTTTTTTTATAATTTAGTTGTATTCTTAAATTGTAAAGGCTTAAAAAGCGTTTAAATTGGCTAATGTGTGCGTGCACTGAACATTTAAATCGTTTTTGCCGACAAAAATGATATTGAAATAAAATTGTTTTCATTTACTTCACTAAAATATTACCTTTATAAATCTACCTTGGGTGGACGTACCTTTCCAAAGATACCATATTTATATCGATCATTACAAGCAGATTCATTTTTTATTTTAAAGCGATATAGGTATCTCGCAAAACTTTATCGCATATCCTCGATTTTTGTTTGATGAGATTTATCAATGATGTTAAGTTTTAGATATTTTGGCAAAATTGCAGTTTATGGGGCACACTGAAATCGAAAAAACTAAAAACGCCATCCGCTTTAGAATTAAAAAAGAAAAAAACCAAAATTATTGATTAGTGGCACCGGGAACTTTTTTTGGGGTCCTCTTTAATAGGGACATCCAGGGAAGGGACATCTTAAAATTATTTTTTTTTGTTTTAAAATTTTTTTCTGCGTAGCCGGCCTTCGGCCGGGCTTAGGGATTACAAAATCCATGCATTAAACCCACCCTCTCCGCAAAGTAAAGTTTTCTAGGGCAGCAAGCCGGTTAAAATCAGTGCTAAATTCGCTACTTTGTGCGGGGCTTAGAGGTGCTTCCCGAGTCCGGCGCCACTAATCATTAATTTCGGTTTTTTTCTTTTTTAATTCTTGGTCGGGTGGCGTTTTTAGTTTTTTTAATTTCCGTGTGCCCCATAAACTGCAATTCAGCCGATATTTTAAGCTATGCCAGTAAACTACAGTAGCCTAGACCTTACAGTATAGCCCTAGACCTTAGCCAAAATTAATAAATTAAACAAAATTGTCAAAGGTCTGCAATAAAATCAACTATCGTCCATATACATTTCAGGGGACCAAATTAAAAAAAAAAAATAACCACGCCGTATCATAACATAACCTCAATAACCAAATGACATGAAAAAATAAAAAAATTAACTTACCCTCATGCCACCATACAACGGTATAGGATCACTGGGTTCCTGAGGTATAACAATACGAGTCCAACTTAAGACATTTATAAATAATTCCTCGCCAGTTTCCGACGTTGTTCTTATGCACATATGAGGCTGAGGAGGGTTTTTAAAATGACGATATGCACGTGAATGCCGATAACTATGAGGTGGTGGTGATGACGATGCAGCCTGTTGCAGTAAACTTAAGCCAGGACTTAAATCACCAGCCGATGATGTTAATATTCCAGTATGATTTATTTCATTATCTCTGTTGTAGTCAGCACTAGTTGATCTAGATAATTCATTTTCACCAAACGTCGTTGCGTCACGTTGGTAACGGGAATTTTCCAAAGGAACTTTAGTTTGTTGTAATTCTTTATCATCTTCATCACACAATGATTGTTCTTTCAATGACGGCAGTAAATGGTTAAATGAAGCTGCATTTTCTTGATTTCTTTTAAGCGCATCACAGTTGTTTTTTTGAATATTAGTATTGGTAGCTTCGTCATATTCGCTTTTAATATTTTTGGGATCGGCAGCTGTATGATTAACTATGTGTGTGCCTTGTGAAGATGTTGATAATGTAATGCCGGCGGCCGACATGTTGTTTTCGATTAGTGGTGATTTTCTTGAATTTCTTTTAATTCACACGCACACACACATTTGCACAATTTTACTAAACCACTTTTTAAAAGTTATTTTCTTAGTTTTACCAACCCTTAAATGTTCAATTGTTTAATAATTTATATTTTCTCATTAAATTCAAACACTCTTACCATTTTTATTGTTTTAAAATTTTAGTTTTTCTTGTAAAAAATTAAAAAAATCCAGGAACAATTACATTGAATCTTTGTTTTTTATTCCTTTTTATTTTTTCTTAATGTATATATTTGTCTCTTTCTTTTTCGCCGTTGTTGTTTTACAATAATAAGCTGTGTTCTATTTTAATAGCTGTGTTTAATAAGTATAAGGTAACAGAGATGAATATAAAAGTACTTTAAGTGACTCTTCACAATACTGCAGCAAGCTGCAGACAATAACATTTTTACGTGTATTTTGAAGTTGGCACAACAAAAATTTTAATTTTTTTTTTTGCATTTTGCCCCAAAAATTAAGTTTTTGTGTTCTTTTCTAAAAAAAATATCGACACTTATAAAGAATATCGTGTTCTTTTCTAATTAGAGATGGGCGCGTGAGTGATTTCTGACTCACACTCACTCACGCTCACGACAGGAATTTTTGAATCACGCACACTCACTCACGAGAATATTTTTTCTACTCACACTCACTCAAAATCACGTGAGTAAATTTAATACAACTCACGCTCACGTGCACTCACACTCACGATGACTCACGATCACGAAACTTATACAAAAAAAATTCAAAAACTAAACTTTCAAAAATCTTACAAAATTTTAAGCAAAATTTAAAATTCAGCGAAATTTAATATTTTTTTTTTGTTTTTTTCGGACGAAATCTTAGGTTTAGCCAAATTTTGAAGTGTTTTTGTTGCTTTATATGGTACGAAAGGAAATATGAAGAGAAAATAAATAACGCAAGCTCACGCAAAAAAATCGGCTCACGCACACTCACTCACGCACACTCACTCACGCAATTTTTTTCCGCACTCACACTCACTCACAATCACGTGAATAAAACAGAATTCAGTTACACTCACGCGTGAATCACGTGAATCACTCTCTAATCTGCTCATGTGCCCATCTCTATTTCTAATAATGTCTGCCCTATAAAGTGCAAGAAAGTTGCACTTTTTACCTTGTAAAAATCACGGGGTTGAAATTGCCTTATATGCTATTTACAATTTACATATACCCCGTAATCCATATAAATTTGGATTTCAAATCCAATTAAAATCTATACCGTTTACATATGCTTTTTTGACATTTAGCGGGATTTTGTTTGTACTAATAGTGCGTTTACATTGGATTTCTAATCTAGTAAATTGCGATTTTAATCTACTTTGCAATCTGTACCGTTTACATTGGCATTTTTTACATTTGAGAAGATTAGGATTGGCATTTATAACAACAAGTTGGTAATAAATGTGTGTGACTGCGTCAAAAGACAGCGACGGTAATTAGTCGTCGCATGATTAACAAGGACAGTGACGGCGTTTACAAATAACAATGACGGCGGCATAATCATACTTGGCGGCGTCATCAAAACGGCAGGCTTTGTGTCGGTGTTTTTCAGTGTTGGAAAATGCAAATAATAGAAATACAGAGTTGTATTTAACTTTACCAGATTGCGTTTGCCGATTAGAGCCTAAACTACTAGATTGAAAAAAATTAATTTGTATGGGCAATCTAATAGATTGAAACTGGATTGGAGCCACAATCTACTTTAAGCTAGCTTAGAGGACCAGTGTAAACGCACTATAATAACTCTGTATTTGATTTAATTTGTGTACAGGGTTGTTAGTTGAAAAATTACCCAATTTTATAAATATTTCTAAAAACAATGATTTTTCTTTGCCGGAGCCAATATTTTCAATCCCACTAGTATATGTTGGGACCACAATATCAAAAAATGTGTTTTTATATAGAGCTGCTTCTTAAAATGCAAGAAAATTTAAATTTTTGCCAAGTTTGGGGCCGCCACCATTGAGTGTTTTTCTTTGTTAAGCCGCCCAGAGACACAATACATGTTGGATGACTTGTTAGTTGACGAAAAAATATTTTCAAAATACACTTATCCGACATATTTATACACATGTTGGATGACCGCTCATTTTTTTAGAATTCTTGAAGGAGTAACATGCAAATTTTTTTTATTTTTCAACTCTTTTTTATGTTTTTTTAATATATTTAGGTTAAAATTTACTTTTTAACATCATTGCTTTATACAAAAACATTACTTTGTGAAAAACAATAACAAATAATGAATTAAAACGTCTCTGTTCGTACAACGGTCGGATGACAAGTCAATACACCATCCGACATGTCATCCAACTTTTCATCCGACCATCGAAAAATCAAAACTTTTTGATTTTTCATCCGACCAGCCATCCGACCATCCGACAGCCCCATACACGAGAAAAATTACATTGGTCATCCAACAAGTCATCCAATTTGTTTGAAATGTATGGGAGCCTTTAGGAAGACCAAATTTGTCAACTAAATTGTGTGTAAAAAAGCGAAAAATGCAAAATTTCTAAATTGTACCATATGAGTCGCGGTAGTACCACGGTACTTTTGAATGTCAATATGTACCAAAAAATTTACGGGTGTACCAACTTTACCATCCCTGCTTTATATCTTCCAGATGTATATTGTATAGTGTTGTAAATTGTGGTTGCTTTTGACTACTCAATACTACTCGATACTTTTTCAACCGAGTACTCGATACTACTCAATACTTTTTTTGAAATTCAAAAATTTAAAAATAAAAGCTTCTTAAACACAATTAAGTTAAATTTTCTTCTACATTCTATTTATATTTGCATGATAAAATTTATGGTGTTTCTAAAAAAAATGTTGCATTCTTAGCGTGTACATTTTTTAAATGTTGTACTCACACCTTCAAACTCTTGCATATGTGACTGAAATAGAATCATAGGGGTGAAACGAATAAGTTTCGCACATGTTTATGTATTAGTGACGGCACGCGCGTGTAACTTTTGACGTTTCATACAAAACGTAAACAAACAACGAAAATACAGATGCAAAAGCTCACACGTACAGGCACACGTATTCTAGGCAGATAAGTAAATTTAGAAGTATTTTGTATGCGTCCATATTGAAAGTACCAAAATAAGCACTCGTGTTGCATGTCTATATGGTCTGTGAATAGAACACACCATCATAGAAAAAAATAGAAATGAAACAGAGTCGTATTTCGCTTGAATAAGTATTAGTGACAGCACATTATGTAACTTTTGACGTTTAATAAAAACAATGCAACATAAAGGAGAACAACAACAAAAGAGAAAAAAAAAAGTTTTTAAACTATCAATAGTGCGTATTATATTAAAAAAAATGTTGAATAAAGCAAAATAAATAATAAATTTAATTAAATGAAAGACAAATTCCATTTTTTATAAACAAAGAATCTAATTTGATATTAAATACGTGTGAGATGAGGAAGAACAAGCATTTTGCCACCATATTGGAAAATTCATCAAATACAACACTGCGTACCTTCTAATCTTTTCTATGCACACCATCATAGAAAAAAATAGAAGTGTAACAGAGTCGTATTTCGCTTGAATAAGTATTAGTGACAGCACATTATGTAACTTTTGACGTTTAATAAAAACAATGCCACATAAAGGAGAACAACAACAAAGAAAACAACAAAAGAAAAAACAAAAGGTTTTAAACTATCAATAGTGCGTATTATCTTTAAAAAAACGTTGAATAAAGCAAAATAAATAATAAATTTAATTAAATGAAAGACAAATTCCATTTTTTATAAACAAAGAATCTAATTTGATATTAAATACGTGTGAGATGTGGAAGAACAAGCATTTTGCCACCATATTGGAAAATACATCAAATACAACACTGCGTACCTTCTAATCTTTTCTATGCACACCATATAGAAAAATGCTGCCCTGTTTGTATACCTTTTAACCACAGTATGGGGGTATACTGACTTTGTTATTCCGTTTGTAACGCATCGAAATATCAGTCGGGGACCCCATAAGGTATCTATATTATTGATCCATGATCGATTCTAATACATTCTGTGAATGTCCGTCTGTCTGTAGATAACACAATGCAGTTCAAAATAAAACAGCTAGTCTCCTGAAGATTGGCACAAATATGTCTCATTTTCATATGCAGTTTAAGTTCGTGAATGGGAAAAATCGGGCAAGGGGAAAAAAGTTCCCCCTTGAAGAACTGAACAATGCTCTGAAAAAATAAATTTTTTTACATGTTTTTTTTTTTTGTATTTTTGTTAAATAAATTAAACATTTCGTATATTTATCCCGAAAAGAAGGTGATCTCAGTGGTAAACTAAACATGTTTAAAAAGTATTGCTTTAAAACTAAACACGTTTGAAAAGCATTCCAGGAAAATTTTTTGGAACAAATTCCTAGTTCAATTGATTCTTAAATATATTCTACGGTAATCATAACAAAATTTTCTATGTAAAACTATTTTTCAAAAAAACTACTTGCTCTAAAAATCAATTGCTTTCGGGACAATTTCAAACAAAAATCATTGATTCTGGAATGTTAAGTAGAATCGGTTACAGGGTAATATAATGCGTTTTGGAACCGATTATTTGGAACAGAAAATTTTGCTGGGATTGTTAAGTTATCACCAATGCTTTTAAAACTTGTTTAACACGTGGCATTTTAGATGAAACCAATCTGAAATTCAGGGGTTTGCTTTTGAACCACTGGACCGATTGAGATGAAATTCAATACCAAACAGACCTGGGGAACGTCAAAGATATATGCCAAGCTTCAACAGTCTCTATATTTGTCTTTCGAAAGTTAGCGGGTTTTTTATCTCGTAAATTCGCGAAAACCATTTGCCAAAATTTACTCTTTTGCTCATAACTTTTGAACCACTGCACTATAGGAAATTTTACCCTTTTTTTTGGCCAAAATTATTTACAGCCAAACGACTGGACCGATTTGAATGATTTTTTTGATTTGACTTTTGGAAGACTATTTAGAGGGAGGGACTGACTCTTAAAGTTTTTCATATACAAAGTTACCTAAAAAAATAACTAATAATTAGGTCCAAACAGGGTTCCCGGGTTATAAGTTTCCGCATCTTAGGTTTTTTAGATCCTTGAGAGATTATCTGGTTTTCTAAACTGTTTTTACTATTTCTTTTTTTTTTTGAGTGTACACCAACTTTCGAAGATAACAGTAGAAATTTATTTCAACAATTTTAAGAAGTGTCAAACAAAGGTACTTTTTAATAAGGATTTTATTCAAAAATTTGATTTTTGAGTTCCAAGTCGTCAACTACATTTCAAAATGCCACTACGGGCAGCCGTAGATGAAGCAAGAGCTAGGGGCTCAACTTCCCTTTTTAAATCTTTAGAGATTTCTGCTGTAACTCGTTTTTTTGTTCTCGCAGATTTTGACAAAAAAGTTAATTGCGGTCGCCCAGGTTTCGATTTAGTGGAGAGAGTCTGCGTTTCAAGTTTTCTTAGCCAAGTATTGCCTTTAAGCCAAACAGCATGCTGTCTTTCAAAAACTTTCAAACTCCTACAACTTTTAATCCTTTTCATATTTATATTTGAACAAAATATTCTTAATTCCTTCTTTATATATTGTTTAAAGTTTTCGAAACAATCACTCTCAGCAATGTGTGAAAAGAAATGGCCAGAAATAGCGGTTTCTTATCCACCTTTGTTTTATTTCTCTCGCCATGTATTAAATAACTCTGAATTTGGCACTCAGTAGTGACCTGGAAAAATGCGTTTTTAAAAAAAGTTTGCACATATCCGACCTTGAAATTTATTAAATTTGGAAGGTAATTGATTGTCCTAGAGGACTTTTATGGTTTTATAGCTACCAAATGCTATCATTTTTTTTAAAGTCAAAATAAAATTCCAATTCATACTTCAATAAGTTCATCTCAATTTTTCCAATTAAATTCAATTTTTCCAATTAAATCGATCTAATAGAAAAGTTCACCAACATTTCACAATTTATCATTAAAGTACTCTCCTTCGACATTATTTTCCATTTTTAAGTTTTTAGTAGTAAACAAAAACCATATGGTATTGTTTACGAAATTTTATCACAAATCGAAATGTGAGCGAGATGGAAGATACCAGTTTTACAGTGAGAATGCAGATTGTTTTTTGTCTCTCTTTGCTTTACATTTCAACCACAGTACAGACTAGTATGCAAACAATGCACATTGGGTAATTTGGGGCAATTTTTAGGCCAAAAATAATTACAGCCAAAGTTTTGGACCGATATGGCTGAAATTTTAAATTTAAGAGTTTTTTGTCAACACGCATAGCTGGATTTTATGAATTTGGTAATAGTGGAAATTTTTAGGGTTGCCACCATACGAAAAAAAGTGAAAAGACTGTATATCTCGAAAACGAACGGGCTATTTTTTTTGAAACTCGGCACAAAGAAAATACGCAAGGAGGCTAACAAAATGGCACATAACCCCTTTTGTTTGAATTTGTTCGAAAAGGCTGTTATTTTTTGAGCGGGCCTTGTACCATCTTAACGAAATATTTTCACAAAAAGCTCGTACTATTTCCTTCAACGAAGCCAAATTTTGGTTAAAAAATGAATTCAGAATTATTTTCTTAACACTTTTCGCCAATTAAAAACACGGCACACCACGGCTAGCATTATTTAAAGCTTATGCGAAGTTTATATTTATTGAAAAAGTCATTTATTTGAGGTTAAGTTAGAAATACACGTTTTGTTAAAAAAGCAATAACGTCCACCAAAATATTTTGTTTTTTTTTAATTTCTTAATATCCCCTCTCTTCACCATAGTATGCATGATTTCCTTCTTTTTGCTTAATTATTGATAAAACCGTTTTGAATTATATCAAAATTACACTTTTTAAGCTGCAATGAGTACGTTGCTTGCAAATGCCAAATTCGACTGCCCATAAATCAGCTGATTTTTTTTTTTGTAACCGAATATGCAGTTATTTGATTTGATATTTTCTTAATCGAACGTCGTTAACAAAAATATTATAATTGTTATTGCGAAAAATGATTTTTGGCCAAGATTTCGGGTCAAATTACCTACTGTGCAATGGTGCTAATTTCGTACTTTCCAATATGGTGGTATGGTTTTTAGTACAGAATTATCATCGCTGCCTAGTGTATGTGTGCCTGTACGTGTGAGCTTTTGTACATGTATTTATGTTGTTTGTTTACGTTTTGTATAAAACGTCAAAAGTTACACCGCGTGCTGTCACCACAGACCATATAGACATGCAACACGAGTGCTAATTTTGGTACTTTCAATATGGACGCATACAAAATACTACTAACAGGCCTATTCTCAGTTATGACTGGTTATGACTAATTTTATTATTTTGAAACTTCATATTCCCTGTGTTTGTTGTAAAAACAATTATAAAAAGTCTCAACATTTTAAATTATTTGTCAATTTTGAGACGATGTGGGTAGCAGGTCTTTATTTTTTTGAAATTTTCAAACAAAATTTGAATTTTTTTATGATTGTTTACAACAACCACATGTAAAAAATTGAGTTATGATTGAGTTATGACTTTTTTTGTGAATAGGCACCTAAATTTACTTCTCTGCCTAGAATACGTGTGCCTGTACGTGTGAGCTTTTGCATCTGTATTTTCGTTGTTTGTTTACGTTTTGTATGAAACGTCAAAAGTTACACGCGCGTGCTGCCACTAATACATACACATGGGAGAAACTTATTCGTTTCACCCCTATGGCTGTCACTAATCCTTACACACATCAAATGCAACTCTGTGAACATACTACTCATGTACTGTGGTTTGAACTTTAGTTTGGCATTGCCAGAATTTTCCAATTATTTTTGGTGATGCCAGATATACAAAACGGTCGATGGATTACTTTATAACTTTGATGATACCCTTTATAAGGGTTGACATTTTTTTTTTTTGGAAAGAACACAAAAACAAATTTTTTTTCCAGAAAAGAAAACACCATTAAATTATTTTTTAAATAATTTAAAAACTATTTTTCTAGAAAAAAAAATAAAGTTTTCTAATGCACAGAGTTACCTTTTAAGGTACATACAGACGACGCAATATTATATACAATATTCAATTATATTGATGGTGTGTGGGTAATATTGAAGATTGTACAATGGTCAATCAATATAATTGAATATTGTACATAATATTGCGTCGTCTGTAGGAACCTTTATAGTTGTATTTTATTGTTTAAATTATGCATTTTAAGTAGAGATGGGCGCGTGATTGATTTTTGACTCACACTCACTCACGCTCACGACAGGAATTTTTGAATCATGGACACTCACTCACGAGCATATTTTTTCTACTCACACTCACACACAATCACGTGAGTAAATTTAATACAACTCACACTCACGTGCACTCACGCAAGCTTCACTCACACTCACGTTGACTCACACTTACGAAACTCTTATTTATACAAAAAAAATTCAAAAACTAAAATTTCAAAAATCTTTCAAAATTTTCAGCAAAATTTAAAGTTCAGCAAATTTTACATTTTTCTTTGCTTGTTTCGGGAAGCTTCAGGCCCTATAAATCCCCGGGACCTGATGGTATAATCCCGGCTGAGATGCAGCAAGTGTCGGACTATATAGCCCCGTTGCTGTATAATCTATATACAGCATGCATCAACTGGTCGTATATTCCTTTAAGGCTGGGAAAAGTTCCCACACAGCTTCGAAGGATTTCAGACCAATTAGTCTGTCTTCTTTTTTGTTAAAGACAATGGAACGAATGATAGACTCATATTCGCGATAGCGGTAAAGGGGAAGCATCTGCCAACATTGATGGACATTCTTCAGGGTTCTCTGAAGGATCTGTCTAAATGGGCAAGAGACTGTGGTCTAGGAGTTAATCCAAGTAAAACAGAGCTTGTTCTATTTACAAGGAAAAATAAGATTCCTCCTTTTGATCCTATTTCTCTGGACGGCACTGAAATCACCTTCTCAGATGGAGCCAAGTATCTTGGAGTGTTTCTGGATAGGAAGTTGAATTTCAGGCGTAATATTGAGGAACGGGTGAGAAAAGCAACGATTGATTTATATTCCTGTAAAAGAGCCATTGGAAAACGATGGGGTTTTAGACCTCAAGTCGTTCATTGGATCTATACAGCAGTGGTGCGTCCAATTTTGCTGTATGGAATCATTGTCTGGTGGCCTGCTTTAGAAACAAAAGGGAACTGTGTCTTTATTACGAATTTACTACACCTACGGCTGCATTAGAAATCCTCCTTCACCTGATACCTTTGGACATATTGGGTAGGCAGTATGCGGCTGCATCGGCAATTCGACTTAATAGCACGCTGCAATGGAGGAGCAGCGATTGTGGCCATAGCGCGATCTTAAAGAAGATAACAATACCACAAAATGTGGACTGTGCTCCCTCTTTGAGCCTATTTGAGCGCCATTTTACCACTATGATACCATCCAGGGAGTCTTGGATGGGGGGCATTCCGGGTAGTGGAGCCACCATAAATTTTTACACAGATGGATCGAGGCTGCACGAACAAGTGGGCTTTGGAGTCTATTCGGAAGAGCTTGGATTGAGCCTGGCTCGAAGATTGCCAGATCATTGCAGTGTTTACCAGACAGAGATGCTGGCAATAAAGGAAGTGGCTGACTGGTTGAGCTGCAATGTCTTGTCTACAACCGCAGTTAACATCTATACTGACAGTCAAGCCGCGGTCAAGTCCCTGGATTCAATGTTTCTGAAAACAAGATCTGCCCTTAACTGCCGCACGTCTTTTAAGAGATGGCCAAGCAGTTTAACATACGACTCATATGGGTCCCAGGGCACAGTGACATTCCAGGGAATTGCAAAGCCGATGAGCTTGCAAGACTAGGAACTACCTTACAGGTTCCAACTGAATTGGAATGTGCTGGTATGCCTCTGGAAACTTGCAAGCAAAACCTACGGCTTTGTTCTGCGACGGAGACTAATCAAAGATGGGCAAATGGATGGACGTGTGAGACAACACGACTGATTTGGCCTTCTCTTAATCAGGGGCGCACAAGTGAGCTGATATCGCTTCCAAGAGGAGAGATTTCGACGGTGGTTTCTATAATTACCGGACACTGTCTTATAGGGAAGCACGCAGAGCGGTTAAATGTGCCGTCGAATGACTTTTGCCGGAGTTGCATGGATGAAGAGGAGTTGGAAACTATCGAACACTTTATTTGCCATTGCCCGGCACTTTCTGGTCAGCGACTTGCTTCACTGGGATCTAGGGTACGATCTTTCTGATTTGTCGGATGTCAAAATTCAATATCTAAGGAGTTTCATAAGAAGCTCAAACTGGTTTAACGACAGGGACTAGTAGGGAAACCTATTACTGTCCCGTGGTATCACAATGGACCTCAGAGTCTACGTGTGTTGACGTAACAACGTCAGCAGCCACTTACAACCTAACCTAACCTTCGGGACGAAATCTTAAGTTGAACCAATTTTTAAAATTTTTTTGTAGCTTTTTTTTTTGTACGAAAGGAAACATGATGAGAAAAAAAATCACGCAAACTCACGCAAAAAAATCGACTCACTCACGCAAAAATCTTACTCACGCACACTCACTCACGCAATTTTTTTCTCCACTCACACTCACTCACAATCACGTGAGTAAAAATGAATTCAGTCACACTCACGCGTGATCACTCGTGAATCACGCTCTAATCTACTCATGTGCCCATCTCTAATTTTAAGTGAAAAATACAACCCTGAAAGAATTGAGAAGTTACTTTTGCGTATCGAGTACTCGAAAAAATAGGCAGTATTGAGTACTCGGTACTCAAATACTCAATACTTTTACAACACTAACCTTGTATCTTACAGGAAACTACTTACAGTTAAAAGTTAATATTTTTATTTTGTTAATAATTTATACAAAAATAAGTTATTAAAGGCGTTATTTATTAATTTATATAGTTTGTTTTGGTTTGATAAAATTTCCGTTTTATTTTTTTTTTATATTTTGTTAAGACAAACAACAACCACCACTTTTTATGTTTCTACAAAATACCATTAATTATTTTTGACATTTTGCCATTATCCTTTATGACTTCATCATTTTTGGAAAAAAAGAAAATTACACATTTTTCCAATTTGGGGTAACACAAAAATTCGATAATTTTAAATCACCAACCTTTTACCGCAAATAACACGTTTTTTTTTATAAATTCACCAAAATTTTTAATCTTTGCAAAATTTTAATCTTTTATCTTTATCCTTTTATTCTCACAATTTGTTCCTATTTTTAAGCCAAAGTTCAATAATCCTTAAAACAGGTAAATTCCTTCTGAGATTTTTTTTTTTTTGGAAATTTACCAAAAAAAAGATTCCGCTGACCGTAATTTTTATTGCACAACTTGTTTCTAGGTAATAAAGTGGAAAATTACGGATATATTTAATTTTAGAACAATTTATTTCAAGTATTGAACTATTTTATTTTTTTTTCTTCTTAAGCACTTTTCACATTTCATCTTCTACTTGCTCCCGTTTTATTGAAACTGGTCTGTTTTTCAGTTGATGTATGAAATTCACGCACTATTCTATACAATTCATGTTTTTTTCTTAATGCATTCAATTCATTTTAGCTGTTTTTTTTTCCTCATTTACAACATTCTTTTGTTTATTTTATCCGCACAGTTTTTTTATGACTTGTTTATTTTTTTGCTTCGTTTTTATATTTTTATAAATGCATGTTTTTCTTTTCTGTGTATGCTGTTGTTGTATGTATTTCCCTTTTATTTTCAGTGAAAAAAAAATTCTAACTTCACTAAATAAACATTTATTATAATAGTTTTTTGTTCTGTTTTATAATGTGGTCTAAAGTGTTTTTTGACTTCCTATGATTTCTTTTCAATACACTGCTTTTTTTCTCGCCTTTTGTCTGGCAAAAGTTTAAGTAAAAAGTCATAAACAGCCACCCAGCAGCCAACCAGCTAAAAATCAAACAACCCACAAACTTATATATATATTTTTTTTTTTTTTGTAGAAAATTCATTGACTTGTTAGCGCAATGTACAAACAAATTGGGTAAAATGTACTTAAAAAGGTACCATTTTAGTTTTATTTTTTTTTGGTACGTTGTATAAATTGTAGTTAAAAATTTAAATTGTTTGTTTAATTTTTCATAATTTTTCATAAATCATTAAAGATTTATATTTTTGTTCGAAAAAAAAATAATTTAATAAAGCGGCATGGTGAAAATTGAAAATATCACATTTTTCACAAATATCCGTTTTATTAAATATTTACCATCTCCGTTACTAAACTATTTCTTTTGATTTTTCTTTAAATATAGATTTTGTTTAGTTAATTTTCTTTGTTGGCCATTCTTCTTCAAGCCCTAACTTTTTTTACTACTTATTTTTTAATACAACTATGTAACATTATAGTACTCTTATTAGCAACTCTGTGAGGTTTAGGAATTTGCTAACAGAGATGCCATATTTTTTATATATAAACAATGAACGTTATTTTGAAAGTTATTAGGCGACGAGTTTCAATTATAAAAAATTGGAGATTATCACTATAAATTCAGGATCATCACCAAAAATCCACGTTTTATGATTTTTATACCCTCCACTCTAGTGATAGAGGGTATATATAAGTTTGTCATTCCGTTTGTAACACCTCGCAATATTGGTCTAGGACCCCATAAAGTATATGGGGCATTCCATGTGAAATCGGACACTTTGAAAAACTTTTTTTTATATTTTCCCAATTTGTTTACAGTTTTTAGTACCCTTTGAAAACTCCTTCGTGGTAAATTTTCAGATTTTTTTGATGACCCGTTCAAAAGATATCGAATTTTTAAAAATTGGTAGTTTGTTCCTTTACCCAAACTTCTTTTAATCATAACTTGTTCAATAATGGTCCAAATTTCAATTTTTTTTTTTTCAAAATTTTTGTTTTTTTTACGTACTTTTAAAAAAAAATCCCAAAGAATTCTTTAAAGCGCTCTAGTATGCGATATTTAAGTTTTAAAATTTAAATCTCTTTTTTGAAAATGTTTGTACTCTTCGATTTTTTTGAAATTTTTTTGTGTAAAACTTCTATCAATTCTACAAATTTTTTGCCCAGGAGGATCGTGGGATAACGATTATTACTATTTTTTAAAATTTTTTGAAAACATTTTATTGTAATTTTCTAATCTTAAAATCATTTCTACTGCTCCAATGGTGCGTCATAGAAGGGTCTTTATAAGACCGACCCCCATTAGTTTTTACGTCTTAACATTTCTTTGGAACAAACTTGTACCCTATCTCCAATTTCTAAGGGGGCTCCCACACAAAACGACATTTTTTAAAATTTGTTCCAACCTCTCTAACTGCCCTAATAGTGCCCTTAGAGCAACAAAATGTATGACCGACCCACAATATTTTTTTAGTCCAAACATTTTTTCTGAACACATCTTAGGGATTGGAGATAGGGCGTAGGTATGTTTTAAAAAAATGTTGTAGGCTTAAAATAAAGCGGGGTCGGTCTCACTAATGAACCCTCTCGGACGCACCATTGGACCGGTAGAAGCTGATTAAATAAAAAAAATTTACAAAAAATAAAAAAAATTGTATGGGGACCGCCTTAACAGTTAAAGATAGAGGGTAGGTGTGTTCAGAAAAAATGTTTGGACTAAAAAAATATTGTGGGTCGGTCATATATTTTGTTGCTCTAAGGGCACTATTAGGGCAGTTAGAGCGGTTGGAACAAATTTTAAAAAATGTCGTTTTGTTTGGGAGCCCCCTTAGAAATTGGAGATAGGGTATAAGTTTGTTCCAAAGAAATGTTAAGACGTAAAAATTAATGGGGGCCGGTCTTATAAAGAACC
This sequence comes from Pegoplata infirma, assembly GCA_963921195.1. Classification (NCBI taxonomy): domain Eukaryota; kingdom Metazoa; phylum Arthropoda; class Insecta; order Diptera; family Anthomyiidae; genus Pegoplata; species Pegoplata infirma. The sequence continues at coordinate 56,169,339 of OY992539.1, forward strand.
CCTCTATGACGCACCATTAGAGCAGTAGAAATGATTTTAAGATTGGAAAATTACAATAAAATTTTTTCAAAAAATTTAAAAAAATAGTAATAATACACTCAACCAAAAATCATTGTATTCCCAAAGAAAATCGTTGTAAGTTCAACAGAAATCATTGTTGATTTTGACCCTACAAATATTTATGTTGATTTCAATAAAAATTGTTGTCAGTTTTTGTAAAAGTTGATCAACTTGATTTTTTGTAAATCAACTCGTATTTTTTGTAAACTCAACTCATATTTTTGTTGATATAAGAAATTTTATTAATAAAAAAAAGCTTGTTGTTATTTGTAAATATTCTTTTATTAACTATAAATCACAATATTTTTTAGAATTATCACCGGCTTTTAAAGTTTTAATATTTAAACACGAAATTTTCACACACTTTTCGTTTATTTATGTTATGCACTCGTAAGCCATTCTCCAGTTTTCTAATGACACCAAATCAAAAACCTTAAAAAAAAAACAAAAAAATTTATAATATAGTATGAATACATAAAGTAATCAATGTATTTTATTACTTACCAAATATTTACAGATCAGAATCTGATCATCAGACCCTATTTTTATTTATTTTTATAATAATTAATATTTTTATAAGAAACAAACACATAAAATAATTTTATAAGACACAAAAAATTTCACATTGCTACCAACTTGATAATACAAAAATGAACGAACAGCGTTGTTTTTTCTTTTTTGGTTTTATCTATTGAATTCTGTATAAGCGTTGTAAATAGTTGATTCAGCTTTACTGATTATTCAACGATATCAACATTAATTTTTGTTGAATACGGCAATATTCTGTAAAACTTGATCTACAATGGGTTTACTAATTTTTCTACTAAGATATTTCTATGAGTGTAGTAACGGGCAAAAAATTTGTAGAATTGATAGAAGTTTTATACAAAAAAATTTCAAAAAAATCGAGGAGTACAAACATTTTCAAAAATGTGATTTAAATTTTAAAACTTAAAAATCGCATACTAGAGCGCTTTTAAGAATTTTTTGGGATTTTTTTTAAAGTACGTAAAAAACAAAAATTTTGAAAAATAAAATTTTAAACCATTATTGAAGAAGTAATGATTAAAAGAAGTTTGATTAAAGAGCTAAAACACCTCAATTCAACCGAGGAGTTGACCGCACCCCCTCCAAATTTAATGAAATTAAGTACTGGGGTTTACTTTAACAAAAAAGAGATTTTGCCAATTTTTCAGGCTTCTGGTGATTCCAGTATTCGAGATATGAGGTCTTGAAAATTAACAAAATCGTATATATTTGACAAAAGTGTTCCGAGATAAATAAAGATAACTCGAAAAGTAAAAACACTACAGGTCTCAGTAAGGTTGCAAATAATAGGTAATGAGACAGCCTTTAAAATGGCATACCCCAAGATTTTTTTTGAAAAAGGTCAAAGGTCATTGATTTTAACCTTCATTTTTGGAGAGCTATATCTCAAAAAACGATATTTTTAAAATTTTGGAAAAAATATATGTTGTTAAGAATCACCTATACTACTTAAGTTTAAATTTTCAGGATGGAGTCTTCATTGGAACTTTTTATATTAATAGAAACATTGTGACAGGAAAGAAAAAGCGGTGTAATTTCCCCTAGAAAAAAAAAATATTTTTTTTGTCTTTGAAATTCTGGTACCAAAACTCATTTTTCTGAATGTTTTTGACGTGCTGAGTCCAAATATGACCTGTGAAATGGTCTATCGTTATTACTTTTCAAGATATATGCACCTAAATGTTCAAAAAAACACAGCAATAGCATTTGAGCAATTTTTACACATTTATGTGCTGATATCTTGAAAAGTAATAGCGATAGACCAGTTCAAAGGTCATATTTGAACTCAGCACGTCAAAAACATTCAGAAAAACGAATTTTGGTACCAGAATTTCAAAGACAAAAAAAATATTTTTTTTTCTAAGGGAAATTACACCGCTTTTTCTTTCTTGTCACAATGTTTCTATTAATATAAAAAGTTCCAATGAAGTCTCCATCCTGAAAATTTAAACTCAAGTAGTATAGGTGATTCTTAACAACATATATTTTTTCCAAAATTATAAAAATATCGTTTTTTGAGATATAGCTCTCCAAAAATTAAGGTTAAAACCAATGACCTTTGACCTTTTTCAAAAAAAATCTTAGGGAATGCCATTTTAAAGGCTGTCTTATTACCTATTATCTGCAACCTGACTGAGACCTGTATTGTTATTACTTTTTGAGTTATATTTATTTATCTCAAAACACTTTTGTCAAATATTTACGATTTTGCCAATTTTCAAGACCCCATATCTCGGGAAGAAAAACTACCAGAAGTCCAAAATTTTGGCACTATGATTTTTTTGTAAGGGCCCAACTATATTCCAAGTTTCATCAAATTCGAAAGGGGTAAGGTCAAAAATGCTACTTTTTTCGGTTGAATTGAGGTGTTTTAACTCTAAAGGAACAAACTACCAATTTTTAAAAATTCGATATCTTTTGAACGGGTCATCAAAAAAATCTGAAAATTTACCACGAAGGAGTTTTCGAAGGGTACTAAAAACTGTGAACAAATTGGGAAAATCTAAAAAAAAAGTTTTTCAAAGTGTCCGATTTCACATGGAATGGCCCATATATATTCATGATCCTCGATCGATTTTAAAACGATCTAGCGATGTCCGTCCGTCCGTCTGTCCGTCCGTCCGTCTGTCCATCTGTCTGTTGAAAACACGCTAACTTTCAAAAGACTTTACGGAGGCTTCTGAAGTTTGGCATATATGTTGGGTATTTACCTGGTCAGGTTGGTATTGCAATCCAGCGAAATCGGTTCAGTGGTTCAAGAGTTATGAGCAAAAGACTGAATTTCGGCAAGGGTATTTCGTGAATTTATGAGATAAAAAGCACTATAACTTTCGAAAAGCAATTCTGAGGATCCTGAAGCTTGGCATATATATTATCCCTTCCTCCAGCCTAGTTCGTATTAAATTTCACTCAAATCGGTCCAGTGGTTCAAAAGTTATTAGCAAAATCATGAATTTCAAATTAGCTTCACCTTAAATTCAAGTGTTGAAAACCCGTTAAACCTGTTTTAAAAACATTGGTAAGTCACAAAAATATTTTACAACGTATTTTTGTCACCCAAAAATATTTTTACACTAAAAAAAAAACTACACTCGAAAAAAATTTTACACTCAAAAAAAATTTTACACTCAAAAAAAAAAATAAGTAAAGAATTTTTTTTTTCAAAAATTACTAAAAAAAATTTTTTACACAAAAAAAATATTTCTAATCAAAACTGTTATTTTTTTCAAGTTAGAGAATTTACTATCACTTAAAATGGGCATTGTGGAGGGTATTCATAGATTCGGCCAAGTCGAATTTAACTTTTCTACTTGTTTTCTCTAAAATACTTTAATTGTATTTTTTGGCTTAACTAGAAGTGCTAGCGCAAAAATAGCATACACTGGTAATCATCACTATAAATTTACAAAAATCCATTTTATATAATTTTTCCAAAAAACTTTACTTTAATTTGTAAACTTAACTATAGGTGCTTGAGCAAAAATAGCAATAATTGGCTATCATCCCTATAAATTTCCAAAAATCCGTTTTAATATATATTTACAAAACAAAAAAAAAAAAAAACTTTAAAGGTGCCAAAGCTAAAAAGCTGATATTGGTGATCATGCTATAAATTTCCAATAAAATCTATTATAAAATTTTTCTAAAAACCCTTATTTAGATGTTATTGCTTAACTAGAGGTGCTAGATCAAAAATAGCTGCAATTGGGCATCATCGCAATAAATTTTCAAATATCCATATTTAAATGATTCGTTTTTACAGAACTTTATTTTTATTTTATATACCCAACCCACTAGAGCTAGAAATGATAAAACTGGGGATCGTCCTTATAAATTTCCAAAAATATGAATTGTTTCTAAAAAAATTGTTATTACAATTGTATCTCTAACTAAATATGCTAGAGCAAAAATAGCTACAATTGGTGAACACTACTAAAAATTTTAGATAGCCTACTGGGGCGCCTAATAATTCCAATATATATTGGTATTCATCACTATAAATTTACAAAAACCCGTTTTATATGATATTTTTTTAATTTAATTTGTAAGCCTAACTATGGACGCTTGAGCAAAAATAGCAATAATTGGGGATCATCAATATAAATTTTCAAAAATCCGTTTTTATGTAATTAAAAAAAAATAATTGTGTGTTTTTATTTTGTTTAACTTAAGGTGCTAAAGCGAAAATAGCTGAAATTCAATACCATGTTATAAATTTCCAAAAATCTATTTTTATACAATTTTTTGCTAAAATATTTAATTTACATTTTATAGCTTAACTAGAGATGCTAGAATTCAAATAGCTTAAATTGAGGATCATTGCTATAAATTTCCAAATATCCATATTTAAGTGATTTTTTTTTTAAAACCTTACTTTATAGGTTAACTAGAGGTGCTAAGGCGAAGAAAGATAAAATTTGGGATCATCCTTTTAAATTTCCAAAAATCGATTTTCATATGAATTTTTTCTAAAAAAAACTTTTATAACAATTTTATCTTTAACTAAGTGTGCTAGAGCAAAATATAGCTAAAATTGGTGATCATCCCTAAAAATTTCTCAAAACCCAATTTAATATACATACTTAAAAAAAAAAAAACTTAATTTACATTTATGGCTTAACTAGAGGTGCTGTATAAAAAAATAGCTTATATTGAATCAATTGATTTTTTTCTAAAAATCTAAAATTAGTGATTATCCCCATAAATTTCTCAAAACCCAGTTTTATATATATACATATTAAAAAAAAGATAATTGCATTTTATGGTTTAACTTGAGGTTGAGCTTCTAGACGGAAATAGCAAAAACTGGGAATCATTGCTATAAATTTCTAAAAGCCATTGTTTTAGAATTAAAAAAATAACTTTAATTGCATTCAGTGGCTTTATTAAAGGTGCAAGAACAAAAATAGCTGAAATGGGGGATCATCCCTATAAATTTCTAAAAATCTATTTTTATGTGATTTTTTTTAAAACTTTCTTTGCAATTAATTGCTTCAATAAAGGTGATACACTCAAAAAAATAAAACTGTAAAGTTAACAAACTTTTTTTTGTTAACTCGAGTTTACTGGCTTTTTAGCAAATTTTTAGTTAAAATCAGCGTTTTAACTACTTTTTTTAGTTAAGTTTGATTTACGAAAATACTAGTTTTGTACAAATTTGGAATTAATTTTTTTTGTTGACTTTAAAACTGAGTTTACGAATTTTTACTAATTAATTTGCTGATTTTTTGTAACATTTTTGTCAAGTCGAAAATTTTAAACATTTCTTGTGTAGCCTCCTATGCAAATCTCATTAGTCCTACTTAAGCTGAACTTAACGCTGTGAAAAATATTTTTTTTTTTATTTAAAAAAAAGGTTAGCTGAATTCACCTAATAAAAAATGTTACGAAATTTTCAGCTGAATTTTTAGTTAAAATTACTGTTTTTTTGCTACATTCATTCTACGAAAAGTTAACTAAATATTTTTTGTTAAATTAGCTAGAAATTTAGTAGGTTCAAAATCAGGTGTTTTTTTAGTTAAATTTAACTAAATTTTTTGCCAACTTTACAGTTTTTTTTTTTTGAGTGTAGATTGAAAATTAATAAAATTGGGGATAAACCCTATAAATTTGCAAAAATTATTTTTTCTATGATTTTTTTTCAAAAACTTTTTATGAATTTCATGGCTTAACTACACTCAAAAAAATAAAACTGTAAAGTTAACAAATTTTTTTTTGTTAACTCGAGTTTACTGGCTTTTTAGCAAATTTTTAGTTAAAATCAGCGTTTTAACTACTTTTTTTAGTTAAGTTCAATTTACGAAAATACTAGTTTTGAACAAATTTTGTATTAATTTTTTTTGTTGACTTCAAAACTGAGTTTACGAATTTTTACTAATTAATTTGCTGATTTTTCGTAACAAATTTGTTAAGTGGAATTTCTTGTGAAGCCTCCTATGCAAATCTCATAAGTTCTACTTAAGCTGATGAAAAAATATAAAAAATAAACTTTTAATTTTTTACAAAATATTTTCTAAATTTTAGTTTACGAAAAGTAACAAAAAGTTTAGCTGAATTCAACTAATTTTTTTGTTAATATATGTACATAAAAACGTTACGAAATTTCAGCTAAATTTTTAGTTAAAGTTACGGTTTTTTTTGCTAAATTCATTCTACGAAAAGTTAACTAAATATTTTTAGTTAAATTAACTAAAAATTTAGTTGGCCCAAAATCAGGTGCTTTTTTAGTTAAATTTAACTAAATTTTTTGTTAACTTTACAGTTTTTTTTTTTGAGTGTATAGGTGCTAAATCGAAAATAGCGAAAATTGGGCATCATCGATATAAATTTTCAAAAACTTCTGTTTTTGATTTTTTCTAAAATACATTAATTGCGTTTTATGGCTCAACTAGAGGATCTATTGCAAAAATAGCATAAACTGGTAATCATCACTATAAATTTACAAAAACCCGTCTTATAAGATTTTTTTACTTTAATTTGTAAGCTACTATATAAGTACTATGGGCGCTTGAGCAAAAATAGCAATAATTGGGGATCATCAATATAAATTTTCAAAAATCCGTTTTTATGTAATTAAAAAAAAATTTCCAAAAATTTATTTTTATACAATTTTTTGCTAAAATACTTTATTTACATTTTATAGCATAACTAGAGGTGCTAGAATTCAAATAGCTTAAATTGGGGATCATGCTATAAATTTCCAAATATTCACACTTGAATGATTTTTTTCTAAAACGCTTTATTTTAATTTAATACATAAGCTAGAGGTGCTAAGGCGAAAAAAGATAAAATTTGGGATCATCCTTTTAAATTTCCAAAAATCGATTTTCATATGAATTTTTTCTAAAAAAACTTTTATAACAATTTTATCTTTAACTAAGAGTGCTAAAGAAAAAAAAAGCTAAAATTGGTGATCATCCCTAAAAATTTCTCAAAACCTAATTTAATATACATACTTAAAAAAAAAACTTAATTTGCATTTATGGCTTAACTAGAGGTGCTGTATAAAAAATAGCTTATATTAAATTAATTGATTTTTTGCTAAAAATCTAAAATTAGTGATCATCCCCATAAATTTCTCAAAACCCAGTTTTATATACATACATATTAAAAAAAAGATAATTGCATTTTATGGCTTAACTTAAGGTTGAGCTTCTAGGCGGAAAAAACAAAAACTGGGGATCATTGCTATAAATTTCTAAAAACCAATTGTTATAGAATTAAAAAAATAACTTTAATTGCATTCGGTGGCTTTATTAAAGGTGCAAGAACAAAAATAGCTGAAATGGGGGATCATCCCTATAAATTTCTAAAAATCTTTTTTTATGTGATTTTTTTTTAAAACTTTTTTGGCAATTAATTGCTTCAATAAAGGTGATAGATCGAAAATTTAAAAAATTGAGGATAGCCCCTATAACTTTTCAAAAATTATTTTTTCTACGATTTTTTTCAAAAACTTTTTATGGCTAAACTAGAAGTGCTAAATTGAAAATAGCGAAAATTGGGCATCATCGATATAAATTTCCATAAATCTCTGTTTTCGATTTTTTCTAAAATAAATGCATTTTTGGATCAACTAGAGGTGCTATTGCAAAAATAGCATAAACTGGTAATCATCACTATAAATTTACAAAAAAAACCCGTTTATAAGATTTTTAAACTTTAATTTGTAAGCTACTATGTAGGTACTATGGGCGCTTGAGCAAAAATACCAATAATTGGGGATCATCACTATAAATTTCCAAAAATCAGTTTTTATATAATTAAAAAAAAATTATTGTGTTTTTTTTTGGTTTAACTTAAGATACTAAAGCGAAAGGAGCTGAAATTAGTGATCATGTTATAAATTTCCAAAAATCTATTTATATACAATTTTTTTGCTAAAATACTTTATTTACATTTTATTGCTTAACTAGAGGTTCTAGAACGCAAACAGCTTCAATTGGCAATCACTGCTAAAAATGTCCAAATATTTATATTTAATTGATTTTTTCTAAAAAACTTAACTTTAATTTTATAGATTAACTAGCGGTGCTAAAACGAAAAAAGATAAAATTTGGTATCATCCTTATAAATTTAAAAAAATTGATTTTTATATTTTTTTCTAAAAACCTTTATTAACAATTTTATCTTTAACTAAATGTACTAGAGCAAAAAATAGTTAAAATTGGTATTCATCCCTAAAAATTTCTCAAAACCCATTATATATATTAAAAAAAAATGCATTTTATGGCTTAAGTAGAGGTGCTATATAAAAAATAGCTAAAATTGAATCAAATGATTTTTTGCTAAAAATCTAAAATTGGCAATCATCTCCATAAATTTTTCAAAACCCAGTTTTATATACACATTTAAAAAATGTAATTGCATTTTATGGCTTAACTTGAGGTTAAGCTTCTGGAAGGAAATAGCTAAAACTGGGGATCATTGCTCTAAATTTATAAAAATCTATTATAGAATTAAAAAAAAAAACTTAAATTGCATTTAGTGGCTTTACTAAAGGTGAAAGAACAAAAATAGGTGAAATTGGGGATCATCCCTATAAATTTCCAAAAATCCATTTTTATGCGACTATTTTCTAAAAAACTTTACTCACAAATAATTTCTTAAATAAAGGTGATAGATCAAAAATTGCTCAACTTGGGGATAACCCCTATAAATTACCAAAAATTAAGCATCGATATAAATTTTCAAAAATCTCTGTTTCATGATTTTTTTTCTAACCTCTGTTTTTATTGCATGTTTTGTTTTAACTAGAGATGCTAGAGCTAAAATGGCATAAATTGGTAATCATCACTATAAATTTACAAAAACACGTTTTACATAATTTTTGTTTACTTTAATTTGTAAGCTTAACTATGCGCGCTTGAGAGAAAATAGCAATAATTAGGGATCATCCCTATAAATTTCCAAAAATTCGTTATTATATAATTTAAAAAAAAAAACTTTAACTGTGTTTTTTAAATTAACTAAAGGTGCTAGAGCGAAAATAGCTGAAATTAGTGATCATGTTATAAATTTCCAAAAATCTGTTGTTATACAATTTTGTGCTAAAATATTTTATTTACATTTTATAGATTAACTAGAGGTGCAAGAATGCAAAGAGCTTAAATTGGGAATCATCGCTATAAATTTCCAAATATTCATATATAAATGATTTGTTTCTGAAATCTTTATTTTAATTTTATAGATTAACAGAGGTGCTAAAGCGAAAAATGATAAAACTCGGAATCAACCTAATAAATTTCTAAAAATCGATTTTTATTTGATTTTTTTCTTAAAAAACTTTTATTACAATTATATGTTTATCTAAGTGTGCTAGATCAAAAATAGCTTAAATTTCTCAAAATCCAATATTTAGTATTAAAAACAAATTATTTCATTTTATGGCTTAACTAGAGGTGCCAAATAAAAAAAATTGCTAAAATTCAATCAGCCATATAAATTAAAAAAACAAAAATCCCTTTTTATATAACACAGCTCAACATGAAAATGCGTATTGGATTCTGGTAACTGATTTATGTAGTGTTTGTTGCGCTGATTCCAAATCTGCGACCCAAATATGTCTATCACGTCAGGATTTTAAGTTATTCGCGGTTAAAGTGCCGAAAAAGGCCATTTTGGACCCTTTTTGAAAGCTTATAATATAAGACCCTGACATGCGATTGACTTTGTATCAAGCTCATTCAAAAGTATGCAATTTTCTCTATAAGACAAGATAAAATGTTCTTGGAATTTAATTTTCTAAAATGTTAAAAAAATCATTAACAAAAAACTTTCCGTTTTTTAAATATTTAGTTTATTAACACAGTGTTTTTTAACAAATTTCCATACAAATACACACGTAAATATTAAATTTAAAGCACTTGTGGCTAATGATTTTTTCACCATTATAAAAAATTAAATTCCAACAAAATTTGATTTTGTCTTAAAGAGAAAATTACACACTTTCGAATGAGCTTAATATCAAGTCACTCGCATGTCAGGATCTTATCTTATAGGCTCTCAAAAATGGCCAAAATGGGCCTTTTTTTGACACTTTAACCGAGATTTTCTCAAAATTGTGAAGTGATAGAAAAATTTGAGTGACCGTTTTGGAATCGGTAAACCTCAGATTTGTAGAGCGGTGTAACTTATTCCTAGAAAACTTTACTTGCATATTGTGGCCTAACCATTGGTTTTAGATGGAAATAGCAAAAAATAGGGATCATTGCTAATTTTCTAAAAATCCTTTGTAAGAGAATTAAAAATAAACTTTAATTGCATTTGGCGGCTTTCCTAGAAGTGCTAGAACAAAAATAGCTGAAGTTGAGTATCATCGCTATAAATTTCCAAATACATATTCATATTTAAATAATTTTTTTCTAAAAAAAACTTTACTTTAATTTTTTAGATTAACTAAAAGTGCTAAAGAGAAAAATTATAAAACAGGGGATCATCCTTATAAATTTAAAAAAATATGAATTATTTTTAAAATATTTTATTACAATTTTATACTTAAATGTGCTAAAGAAGAATAAAGCTAAAATTAGTGATAATCCCTAAAAATTTGGCGCCCTATGCTCCAGTGGGAGTTATAGGAACATATATATATATATTAGGGTGGCAGCTATTTTGCAAATCTTCGAATTTGAAGGAGTGCACCCCTAATTTTATTTACATTTGGTCTAAAAATGCTATGCTAAAAATTTCAGCCAAATCGGACAACGTTAACACGAGGCGCATCGGAGTCAAAGGTCAAAGGTCAAAAAATAGCCATATTTTGATGAAAATCATTAAATAAATGGTGTTGTTTTTTGAATATATTGTTAAAAAGTGGTACACGAGTTGTTTTTAGTATAATAAGATAAATTAAAAATTTGAGGGTTTTCAAAAATTAACCCTTGTAAGTCTTTCGGGGTCAAAATAACCCAATTTTCACAAAATGACCCCTAAAACACGAAAATCAGCCCCAATTTTCAAAATTTATTGAAATAAACCAATGTAAACCCTTATTTATATTCTATTCTATTCTATCATAAATACTCAGATATGAAATACTGTCTTTCTAGGATGTCATTCACCCGTTTCACGGTAAGGCCAAAAATATGCATTTTATTTGGCGTGGTTCTCAAAACTGATATTTTGGTTTTTTCAAAATTTTCTTAAACAAAATTAGGAAAAATGCTGAAAAAACCACAGAATCTTATAAAATATATGTTAACATATAAAAAAAAAGTTTTTGGGGGGATATCCCTCGGATAGTTTGGCGGGGGCATCGATTTAAACTCAGCGGATTTCGAGGAAAATGCCTTTTTTGCCCACAATTTATTCAATATAGAAAAAATTTGGTAAATATTTTAAAATTTGACAAAGTCAGGGCCATAAATTATTAAAAACTATGTTAGACATTAACCCTAAACGTTTTAGGAAAATAGAATAATATTAACCCGGTTTTTATTCGGGTCAAAGGTCAAATTTAGGGATATTTGGTTTTTTGTTGGAAAAAGGCATCTAAATATGAAATGTTTATTGCGAATTTTTATAAAACTTGGTATAATTATTGTAAGAGCTCAGAAAAATAATTATTTAATTTTTTTAAATTAACCCATAAATGAACATGGGGTCAAAATGGCCCAGCAGATTAAAATTTCTTTATATAGATCTTTATATTTTCTTTCGATTTTTATAAAACTTGTTATGATTATGTGCGAGGTCAGAAAACTAAATATTTGATTTTTTTTAATTAACCCATAAATGAACACGGGGTCAAAATGGCACAGGACGTTAAAAATTCTTAATATATTTTTTTTTTATTTTTTTTTCTATAATTCAAATAATTATTTTTTCAGACGTCGCATACAACTAATAACAAGTTTTATAGAAATAGAAAAAAAAAATAAAAAAACTATATTAAGAATTTTTAACGTGCTGGGCCATTTTGACCCCATGTTCATTTATGGGTTAATTAAAAAAAATAAAATAATTAGTTTTCTGACCTCGCACATAATCATAACAAGTTTTATAAAAATCGAAAGAAAATATAAAAATCTATATAAAGAAATTTTAATGTGCTGGGCCATTTTGACCCCATGTTCATTTATGGGTTAATTTTAAAAAAATTAAATAATTATTTTTCTGAGCTCGTACAATAATTAAACCAAGTTTTATAACAAATCGCAATAAACATTTCATATTTAGATGCATTTTTCCGAAAAAATCCAAATATCCCTAAATTTGACCTTTACCCGAATAAAAACCGGGTTAGTATTATTCTATTTTCCTAAAACGTTTAGGGTTAATGTCCAACATAGTTTTTAATAATTTATGGCCCTGACTTTGTCAAATTTTAAAATATTTACCAAATTTTTTCCATATTGAATAAATTGTGGGCAAAAAAGGCATTTTCCTCGAAATCCGCTGAGTTTAAATCGATGCCCCTGCCAAACTATCCGAGGGATATCCCCCCAAAAACTTTTTTTTTATATGTTAACATATATTTTATAAGATTCTGTGGTTTTTTCAGCATTTTTCCTAATTTTGTTTAAGAAAATTTTGAAAAAACCAAAATATCAGTTTTGAGAACCACGCCAAATAAAATGCATATTTTTGGCCTTACCGTGAAACGGGTGAATGACATCCTAGAAAGACAGTATTTCATATCTGAGTATTTATGTTTACATTGGTTTATTTCAATAAATTTAGAAAATTGGGGCTGATTTTCGTGTTTTAGGGGTCATTTTGTGAAAATTGGGTTATTTTGACCCCGAAAGACTCACAAGGTTTAATTTTTGAAAACCCTCAAATTTTTAATTTATCTTCTTATACTAAAAACAACTCGTGTACCACTTTTTAACAATATATTCAAAAAACAACACTATTTATTTAATGATTTTCATCAAAATATGGCTATTTTTGGACCTTTGACCTTTGACCTCGATGCGCCTCGTGTTAACGTTGTCCGATTTGGCTGAAATTTTTAGCATAGCATTTTTAGACCAAATGTAATAAAAATTAGGGGTGCACTCCTTCAAATTCGAAGATTTGCAAAATAGCTGCCACCCTAATATATATATATATTCCTAAAAATTTCAAAACCCAATTTTATATTAAAAGAACTTTAATTGTATTTTATGGCTTAACTAGAGATACTAGATAAAAAATAGCCAAAATTGACTCAACCTTACAAGTTTTCAAAACATCCACTTTTATATGATTCTTGCTTAAAATCTAAAATTGTTTATCATCCATATAAATTTCTCAAAACCCAGTTTTACTTACATTTATAAAAAAGAAAAATTGCATTTTATGGCTTAAATACAAGTGCTATATCGAAAATAGCTGAAATTTAATCATTTCTATACATTTTCCAAAAGTTTACATGCAAATAATTTTTTAAATAAAGGTGATCAAATTTGGGATAACCCCCATAAATTTACAAAAATTTATTTTTGAAGGATTTTTTTTTAAAAAAATTTTTTTGCATTAACTAGAGGTGCTAAATTGCAAAAAGCAAAAATTTGGTATAATCGATATAAATTTTCAATAGTCTATGTTTTATGATTTTTTCTAAAATAGTTTTATTGCATTTTTTGGCTCAACTAGAAGTGTTGTTAGAACAAAAATAGCATAAATTGGTAGTCAGCAGTACAAATTCCATTTTATATTATTTTTCTAAAAAACTTTACTTTAATTTGTAAGTTCAACTATAGGTGCTTGAGCAAAAATAGCAATAATTGGGGATCATCCATATAAATTTCCTCTGTGTTTATAGATATTTTTTTTTAACTTTGATTGTATTTTATGCTTTTACTAAAGGTGTTAAAGCGAAAAAAATCTGAAATTAGGGATTACGCTATGATTTTTTCTAAAAACAAAATTAACTTTAATTTTTTAGATTAACTAAAAGTGCTAAAGTGAAAAATTATAAAACAGGGGATCATCCTTATTTCAAAAAATATGAATTTTTTCTAAAACATTTTATTACAATTTAATCCTTAAATAAATGTGCTAGAGCAAAAAATAGCTAAAATTTGTGATCATCCCTAAAAATTTCTCAAAACTCAATTTTATATATTAAAAAAACTATAATTGCATTTTATGGCTTAACTAGAGGCACTAGATAATAAAAAACTAAAATTGAATCAACCCTACAAGTTTTCAAAAAATCCACTTTTATATGATTTTTTGCTAAAAATTTAAAATTTTTGATCATCCTTTTAAATTTCTCAAAACCCAGTTTTACTTACATTTATAAAAAAGAAAAAAATAATTTTATGGCTTAACTAGAGGTGCTATATCGAAAATGGCTGAAATTTAAACAATAATATGCATTTTAAAAAAATTTACTTTTATGTGATTTTTTTCTAAAAAACCTTACTTACATTTTATGGCTTAACTTGAGGTTCTAGACAGAAATAGAAAAAAAAACAGGGGATCGTTGCTATAAATTTCTAAAAACCTATTGTTTTAGAATTAAATAAAAAAGAATTTAATTGCATTTGGTGGCTTGCCTAGTGGTGCTAGAACAAAAAAAAAACTAAAATTGGGGATCATCCCTACAAATTTCCAAAAGTTTATATGCAAATAATTTTTTAAATAAAGGTGATCAAATTTGGGATAACCCCCATAAACTTACAAAAACTAATTTTAGTAGGATTTTTTTCTAAAAAAAATTGTATGCATTAACTAGAGGTGTTAAATCGCAAAAAACTAAAATTTGGTATAATTGATATAAATTTTCAATAGTCTCTATTTTTTGATTTTTTCTAAAATTGTTTTATTGCATTTTTTGGCTCAATTTACAAAAATCCATTTTATATTATTTTTCTACAAAAAATTTTACTTTAATTTGTAAGCTTAACTATAGGCGCTTGAGCAAAAATAGCAATAATTGGGGATCATCCATATAAATTTCCTCTGTGTTTATAGATATTTTTTTAAACTTTAATTGTATTTTATGGTTATACTAAAGGTGTTAAAGCGAAAAAAGCTGAAATTAGGGATCATGCTATGATTTTTTCTAAAACCAAAATTAACTTTAATTTTTTAGATTAACTAAAAGTGCTAAAGTTAAAAATTATAAAACAGGGGATCATCCTTATAAATTTCAAAAAATATGATTTTTTTCTAAAACCTTTTATTACAATTTAATCCTTAAATAAATGTGCTAGAGCAAAATATAGCTAAAATTAGTGATCATCCCTAAAAATTTCAAAACCAAATTTTATATATTAAAAAAATTTTAGTTGTTTTTATGGATAAACTAGAGATACTAGATAAAAAATAGCTAAAATTGACTCAACCTTACAAGTTTTCAAAAAATCCACTTTTATATGATTTTTTGCTAAAAATTTTAAATTTTTGATCATCCTTATAAATTTTTCAAAATCTAGTTTTTTTTTCATTTATAAAAAAGATAAATTGCATTTTATGGCTTAACTAGAAGTGCTATATCGAAAATAGCTGAAATTTAATCATTTCTATACATTTTAACAAAATCCACTTTTTTGTGATTTTTTTCTAAAAAACCTTACTTACATTTTATGGCTTAACTTGAGGTTCTAGAGAGAAATAGCAAAAACAGGGGATCATTACTATAAATATCTAAAAATCCATTGTTATAGAATTAAAAAAAAAATCATTTAATAGCATTTAGTGGCTTTCCTAGAGCTGCTGGAACCAAAAAAAAAAAGACTAAAATTGTGAATCATCCCTATAAATTTCCAAAAGTTTACATGCAAATAATTTTTTAAATAAAGGTGATCAAATTTGGGATAACCCCCATAAATTTACAAAAACTAATTTTAGTAGCATTTTTTTTTTAAAAAAAAATTTATGCATTAACTAGAGGTGCTAAATCGCAAAAAGCTACTGGTATAATTGATATAAATTTTCAATAGTCTCTGTTTTATGATTTTTTCTAAATTACTGTTATTGCATTTTTTAGCTCAACTAGAAGCGTTGTTAGAACAAAAATAGCATAAATTGGTAGTCAGCACTTTAAATTTTATATTGTTTTCCTAAAAAACTTTGCTTTAATTTGTAAGCTTAACTTTAGGCACTTGAGCAAAAATAGCAACAATTGGGGATCATCCATATAAATTTTCTCTGTGTTTATAATTTTTTTTTTAAACTTTGATTGTATTTTATGGTTTTACTAAAGGTGTTAAAGCGAAAAAAGCTGAAATTAGGGATCACGTTATGAGTTTTTCTAAAACCAAAATTAACTTTAATTTTTTAGATTAACTAAAAGTGCTAAAGCGTTAAATTATAAAACAGGGGATCATCCTTATAAATTTTAAAAAATATGAATTATTTCTAAAACATTTTATTACAATTTAATCTTGAATAAATGTGCTAGAGCAAAAATAGCTAAAATTTGTGATCATTCCTAAAAATTTCTCAAAACTCAATTTTATATATTAAAAAAACTATAATTGCATTTTATGGCTTAACTAGAGGCACCAGATAACAAAAAACTAAAATTAAATCAACCCTACAAGTTTTCAAAAAATCCACTTTTATATGATTCTTGCTTATAATCTAAAATTGCTGATCATCCATATAAATTTCTCAAAACCCAGTTTTACTTACATTTATAAAAAAAAAAATTGCATTTTATGTCTTAAATACAAGTGCTATATCGAAAATAGCTGAAATTTAATCATTGTTTTGTGATTTTTTTTTAAATACTTTACTTACATTTTATGGCTTAACTTGAGGTTCTAGACAGAAATAGCAAAAACAGGGGATCATTACTATAAATATCTAAAAATCCATTGTTATAGAATTAAAAAAAAATCATTTAATAGCATTTAGTGGCTTTCCTAGAGGTGCTGGAACAAAAAAAAACTAAAATTGTGAATCATCCCTATAAATTTCCAAAAGTTTACATGCAAATAATTTTTTAAATAAAGGTGATCAAATTGGGATAACCCCCATAAATTTACAAAAACTAATTTTAGTAGGATTTTTTTCTAAAAAAAAATTTATGCATTAACTAGAGGTGCTAAATCGCAAAAAGCTAAAATTTGGTATAATTGATATAAATTTTCAATAGTCTCTGTTTTATGATTTTTTCTAAAATAGTTTTATTGCTTTTTTTGGCTCAACTAGAAGTGTTGTAAGAATAAAAATAGCATAAATTGGTAGTCAGCACAATAAATTTTCAAAAATTCATTTTATATTATTTTTCTAAAAAACGTTACTTCAATTTGTAAGTTCAACTATAGGCGCTTAAGCAAAAATAGCAATAATTGGGGATCATCCATATAAATTTTCTCTGTGTTTGTAAATTTTTTTTTTAAACTTTGATTGTATTTTATGGTTTTACTAAAGGTGTTAAAGCGAAAAAAGCTGAAATTAGGGATTACGCTATGATTTTTTCTAAAACCAAAATTAACTTTAATTTTTTAGATTAACTGAAAGTGCTAAAGTGAAAAATTATAAAACAGGGGATCATCATTATACATTTAAAAAAATATAATTTTTTTCTAAAACATTTTATTACAATTTTATACTTAAATAAATGTGCCTAAGCAAAATATAGCAAAAATTAGTGATTATCCCTAAAAATTTCATAACCCAATTTTATATATTAAAAAAACTTTAATTGCATTTTATGGTTTAACTATAGGCACTAGATAAAAAAAAGCTAAAATTGAATCAACCCTACAAGTTTTCAAAAAAATCCACTTTTATATGTTTTTTTGCTAAAAAATTAAAATTGGTGATCACCCATATAAATTTCTCAAAACCCAGTTTTACTTACATTTATAAAAAAGAAAAATTGCATTTTATGGCTTAACTACAATTGCTACATATATCGAAAATAGCTAAAATTTAATCAATTCTATACATTAAAAAAATCCTTTTTTATGTGATTTTTTTTAAATACTTTAACCACATTTGATGGCTTAACTTGAGGTTCTAGACAGAAATAGCAAAAACAGGGGATCGTTGCTATAAATTTTTAATAATCGATTGTTTAAGAATTAAATAAAAAAAAAACTTTAATTGAATTTAGTGGCTATACTAGAGGTGCTAAAACAAAAGTAGCTGAAATTTGGAGATCATCCCTATAAATTTCTAAAAATCCATTTTTCTGTGGCTTTTTTCTAAAAAACTTTTCTTGCAATTAAAGATGCTTAAATAAAGGAGCTCGATCGAAAATTTATCAAATTGGTGATAACCCCTATAACTTACAAAAAAATATTTTTAATGTGTTTTTTTTTCTAAAAAAAAATGCTCATGCATTTTATGTCCTAACTAGAGGTGCTAGAGAGAAAATAGCAAAAACTGGGTATAACAGATATACATTTTTAAAAAATCCTTTTTTACATGATTAAATTGCAGTTCAAACTTTGTTAAAACGAAAGTAGCTA
Organism: Pegoplata infirma; assembly: GCA_963921195.1. Lineage (NCBI taxonomy): Eukaryota > Metazoa > Arthropoda > Insecta > Diptera > Anthomyiidae > Pegoplata > Pegoplata infirma. The sequence goes on from OY992539.1 coordinate 56,187,812, forward strand.
AAGTTGGGGATCATTCCTATAAGTTTAAAAAAAAAAAAACATTTTATACGATTTTTTTCTAAAATAAACTTTACTCGTATTTTATGGCTTAACAAAATTACCTTTATTTAAAATTCTCAATTGTTTTTTTCTCAAAATGTTTTTCAAAATATGGAACAAGTCGAAATAAACTTTTTAACTTGTTGAAATTTTATTGGCTTCAACGTGAAATCCCTAATGTGAAAAATACCAACTTAGCTTCGATTTATAAAAAAAAAGCTTTGCTCACTCACAAAAGCTTTGATCGAGAGCGCACATGCACACAACCACAACAACAACTTTTTTGTTAACAACAAGTTAAAAAAATTGAGCTCAGTTTAAACGTAACTCTGTAAGTTTAAAGCCACATTTAGCGGATGAATGTAACCGTTAATACAAAAAAAAGTTAAAAAAACGAACGACTTCGCGAGTACAAGACGGTAAAGCGTGTGTAGGTTCGTAATTGCAATAATAATAATAAAAAATATTTACAACAATAAAAATACATTGAAAGAAAAGAAACAAAAACGAAGGAAAAAAACGCATACACTGAAAGTTTTATTTAATCATTTTTTAACAACAAAAAAAAAAATAAAAATGTGTTAAAGAAAATGGAATAACTAAAGAAAATAAGTGCAAATATGTTACAACAAAAAAAAACTACAAAATGAAAATGTAAAAATTACACAAAATAGAAAAGAAAATAATATAAGAAAATACAAAAAAATTATAATAAAAACATGAAAAAAATACATGTAATTGTAAATTTATATTTATATTAGTGTGAGTTTTTTTGTGTTTTCATATGTATTAGTAATAACATGTATATTTGAACATGTAAAGTTTAATCGTGTATTAATTCATTCACGGTATAATGATTTTAAAAAATAAAAAATCAAAAAAAAAAAAAAATTAAAAATTTTTCAAGTGATAAATAAATTTTCTAAAATATTTTACAAATCAAAAAATATTTAAGTGAAAAAAAAAATTACCAAAAAAGTGTTTACTTTTTTTAAAAATGAAAAAAAAAATAATCATAACTTAACAACAACAAAAAATTTGTGTTAAATTCGTGATTTATGACCGCTACCAGTTTCAACAGTTTTTATTATTTTTTTTATTTTTAATACTATTTTGAGCAGAGTTGCCAGATTTGTGTCATGTTAACACCCATTTAACATAACAGAAAAAATAAAAAAAAAATTTACCAACAAAAAAAAAAAACAAGTAGAAAAGTTAAATTCGACTTGGCCGAATCTATGAATACCCTCCACAATGCCCATTTTAAGTGATAATAAATTTTCTAACGTGAAAAAAATAACAGTTTTGATTAGAAATATCTTATTTTGTTTAAAAAATTTTTTTTTTTTAGTAATTTTTGAAAAAAAAAAAATAATTTACTAATTTTTTTTTTTGAGTGTAAAATTTTTTTGAGTGTAAAATTTTTTTCGAGTTTATTTTTTTTTTGTTTTGGTATAAAAATATTTTTGAGTGACACAAATACGTTGTAAAATATTTTTGTGGCTTACCAATGTTTTTAAAACAGGTTTAACGGGGTTTCAACACGTGAATTTTAGGTGAAGCTAATCTGAAATTCACGGTTTTGCTAATAACTTGAACCACTGCACCGAATTGGCTGAAATTCAATGCTAACGAGGCTGGAGGAACGCAAAATATATATGCCAAGTTTCAGCATCCTCAGAATTGCTTTTCGAAAGTTATAGTGCTTTTTATCTTAAAAATTCACGAAAAATCCTGGCCGAAATTCAGTCTTTTACTCATAACTTTTGAACCACTGGACCGATTTCGCTGGATTGCAATACCAACCTGACCAGGTAAATGCCCAACATATATGCCAAACTTCAGGAGACTCCGTTAAGTCGTTCAAAAGTTAGCGTGTTTTCAACAGACAGACAGACGGACAGACGGACGGACGGACATCGCTAGATCGTCTTAAAATCGATCGAGGATCATGAATATATATACTTTATGGGGTCCTAGACCAATATTTCGAGGTGTTACAAACGGAATGACAAACTTATATATACCCTCTATCCAGGGACGTGCCGTGAGGTTTTCATCAGGGTGTTCACCATTAATATAAAATTAACCTGAAATGACTTGTGGTGCTCAGTTACAAAAATTAAGCTTATAATTAAGCCCCCCTTATGCTTATGGTTTAAAAAAAATATTTTTAAGAACATACACATATCCAGGGCTCTATCTTGTCGGTCCAACAACAAAATTTTTTATTTAATTGCCCTTTTCAAGAGATTTTGCCTTTTCAATACACAAAAAATACAAAAAACAAAAGGTGCTAGAAATTAGTTGATCGCAGATTTGGAATTAAGAGATGACGGTCTATAAATTAAGTTCTATTTTTGACACCAATGTAAAAATACGTAATAGTGGAATCAAAAAAAGTACTAAATTTGGGGTTTTGCATTTTCAAACGCGATTTTCTGAAAAACGATACGCGATAGAAACAATTAGACGTCAGACTTTAAATTAAAAATTCAAAATAAATATAGTTTATGTATTGCTATTGCTGGAAAAGTGAATTTTTCAGAATTTGTATAGTTGTGTGATTTAATGGAATCTAAATCTTGTTTTCTAAGATATACACTAAAATAATTGTGTAAGTAACTTTATTAGTTTACTTAAAAAAATAACTAGTAAATTTGTTTTTTAAATAAAAATATTTGTATCTTTAAGAATTCCTACATCAGTATTTAAAAAAAGATTTAAAACGAATTTTCCGTTACAATTATGTTGGCGAAAAATAATTTCTTTTGCCAAAAATAAATGGTAAAACGCAATACACCCTATTTTCTTTAATTGAAAATATTAACAAATATTAACCTTCATGTTTTTCAATATTTACAAAAAAAAAATATTTTTTTTTGTTTAAAAACAATATAAAAAAATGTAAAAAGGTGTATTTTTAAGACAAGAATTTGGAACCTTGTATATATAAATTAAGTGATATCCGTATTTACCATCATATACAAAATCCCAAAGTATTATATGGCTTTCAAATTAAAGCAATAGCTCTTTCCAGTAAAAAGATATCACCTCTTAAAGTTACGTGTGCTACTTAATTTGCCGCACAAAAATGCCTTTAAAAAATTATATTTTGTTTGTTGTATTTGTTGTAATTTAACACTAGTTGAGTGTGCGCAACAAAGTTAAGAACAACCCAACAATATCGTTTGTTCTTTAAATTTTGTCGCACATTCACTTAACTGTTGGAAACAATTGCATTAATGCTTACAAAATTTGGCATAACTTTTTTATGAAACGACGGAAAATAAAAAATGATATACCCACTGAAAGTGTACATTTTCTGCTATGAGTACATGATGAATTATATGTGCGGAAATATTTTTGAACCTTTGAAAACATATATAAAAATATAAAACTGACATCTTTGAGGGGAAAACGCTAGGTGTTCAGAGAACACCTCCGCACATTAGACGGAACGTCACTGCCTCTATCACTAGAGTGGAGGGTATAAAAAAATACAAGTAGAAAAGTTAAATTCGACTTGACCGAATCTAAGAATACCATCGACAATGCCCAAAGCAGTTTTAATACAAATGCATTTAAGCCGCAGAGATCGTTTAAAGTGATTGAAGTTTTGCGAACGTAAAATTTTCACTACAAAAATTAATTATGAGTACATTTTTTTTTAGTTATTTTTTTATAAATTTTTTTTTTCAGTGTAATTTTTTTTTTGACTAGTATTGCCAATTCTTATTTTTTTAGGGTAAACGTTTTATTTGAGTAATAAAAACTCTGGCTTCAATGTCTTTCAAAGCTTTATTTTTTGAGTGATTTCCATATGAAATCCATAAAATATTCACGGTATTGCTCAGATCCGAGAAAATAGCTGAAATTGGGGATCATCCCTATAAATTTCCAAAAATCTATTTTCATATGAATTTTTTCTAATTAAACTTAACTTGTATTTTATGGCTTAACTAGAGGTGCCAAAGCGAAACAAGTAGAAAAGTTAAATTCGACTTTGCCGAATCTATGAATACCCTCCACAATGCTTTTTTTAAAGGATAGTACATTTTTAACGTAAAAAATAACAATTTTGATTAGAAATATTTTATTTTGAGTAAAAAACCCTTTTTGTCATGTAAAAATAAATAAATAATAAAATATTGATATTTTTGTAAAAAAAAAATTTTTTTAAGTGTAAAATTTTTTGTGAGTGTAAAATTTTTTTCGAGTGTAATTTTTAAGTTACCAATGCTTTTAAAACTTAACAAGTTTAAAAAGCATTGCTTTATAACTAAACAAGTTTGAAAAGCATTGCTTTGTTACCACCAATGCTTTAAAAACTTGTTTACCACGTGGGCCACGTGACGTGGCATTTAAGATGAACCCAATCTGAAATTCGGGGTTTTGGTTATAACTTTTGAACCACTGATATATGCCACGTTTTAGTCTCATTATTGTCTTTCGAAAGTTATCGTGCTTTTTATGTCGTAAATTCGCGAAAAACCCTTGCCGAAATTTACTCTTTTGCTCATAACTTTTAAACCACTGGACCGATTTGGCTGGATTGCAATACCAACCTGACCAGGCAAATGACCAACATAACTTCAGTAGCCTCTGTAAAGTCTTTCAAAAGTTAGCGTGTTTTCGACGGACAGACAGACGGATGGACTGACGGATGGAGGATCGAGGATCATGAATATATATACTTTATTAGGTCTTAGACCAATATTTCGATGTGTTACAAACGGAATGACAAACTTATATATACCTTCTATCACTAGAGGGTACAAAAAAAAAAAACAAAATATGCAGCTTTAAATTTCCTATGCAGCCTTAAATTTCCTAAAATTCGTTTTATATTTTTTTTTTTTTGAAAAAAAATACTTAAATTGCAGTTTAATCCTTAACCAGAGCAAAAATAGATTTATTTTTAAATCATCCCTTTAAATTTCCAAAAACCCATTAATTTTATGGTTTCTATATTAAAATAATTGAAATTGATGATCATCCCAAACAAAGTATTAAAATATTAATTTTCAATAAAAAAATAACCTAAATATTACTTTTTTGTAAAAAGTAGCCAATTCGTACATTTTAAAAAAAGTACCCAATTTGTACTTTTTAATAAAAAGTACTACTAAATAGTACTTTTTAACAAAAATGCTAAAATAGTCCTTTTTATAAAAAGTACAAATTTTGTAGAAAGTACCAAACAATTTTTTTAACCGATTTTCATACGTTTTACTATCCTTCTAACAGCTCTGCTAAAAACTTTAACTTTTAAATAAAAGTACCAAAAATAGCACTAATTACTAAAAAAATTAAGTTTTTTAATTAAATGTAGCAAATAGTACTTTTTTTATAAAAAGTACCATGATAGTATTTTTTGATACAAACGTTTTAAAATAGTACTTTATAATAAACAAAGTATTAAAATAGTAATTTTTAATATAAAATTACTTAAATAGTACTTTTTGGTAAAAAGTAACCAATTCGTACTTTTTAATAAAAAGTACCCAATTTGTACTTTTTAATAAAAAGTACTACTAAATAGTACTTTTTAACAAAAATGCAAAAATAGTCCTTTTTATAAAAAGTACCAATTTTGTAAAAAGTACCAAACAATTTTTTTTACAGGTTTTCATACGTTTTACTCTCTTTCTAACAGCTCTGCTAGAAACTTTAACTTTTAAATAAAAGTACCAAAAATAGCACTAATTAACAAAAAGTACAAAAATTAAGTTTTTTAATAAAATGTAGCAAATAGTACTTTTTTATAAAAAGTACCATGATAGTATTTTTTGATACAAACGTTTTAAAATAGTACTTTATAATAAACAAAGTATTAAAATAGTAATTTTTAATATAAAATTACTTAAATAGTACTTTTTGGTAAAAAGTAACCAATTCGTACTTTTTAATAAAAAGTACCCAATTTGTACTTTTTAATAAAAATGACTAAAATAGACCATTTTTATAAAAAGTACCATAATAGAATTTTTTCATACAAACGTTCTAAAATGTTACTTTATAATAAACAAAGTATTAAAAGGGCCATTACAAAAAATTTAACTCAAATTTTAGTCATTTTTGGAAATGGTGTCTCAGATTAATTTGAACCTTGACACATAGATAGCCCTCATAAATATGATATATGTACCATATATCGTTTTTTTACATTTGGTGTATTTAACGAATTATGGCGGGTCAAAGATTGACATTTTAAGCAAAAGTAAGAAAAATACATCACGTTTAAAGAGCTGTAACTTCTTAACCAATGACCCGATTTTCACAAATTTAGGCTCATGTGAAAGCTGGGGTTCTTCTTTTAGAAAATATTTTTAAAATAACACAGTTTTTTTTTACAGAAATGATGCAAAAATGCAAAAACATTATTTCTTTTCGAATATTTCAAAAAACACATCTTCGATTTTTTTTTAAAAAATTCTGGTGAAAAATAACAATGTTTTGTATAACATATTCAAAATTCAGAGTGGGATCTCCATGGGATCAAAAAATATTCTGTTTTAAGTACGAGGTTCTCATATTTTTTCCTTAGAAAATTTAAATTTCTAATGTTTTGAATGTTTTCAAAATTTTAGTAGTATAATTTTCTTTGAAAATTTAAATTTTTATATTGACGAAACATAAAATTTTAATTTTCTAAGGTAAAATTTAAGAACTTCGTACTAAAACCAGAATATTTTTTGATCCCATTGGGATCCCACTCTGAATTTTGGATATGTTGTACAAAACAGTATTGTTTATCATCAAACTTTTTTTTAAAAAAATCGAAGATGTGTTTTTTTAAATATTCGCAAAAAAAAAATGTTTTTGAATTTTTGCAACACTTCTGAAAAAAACCGTATTCTTTTGAAAATATTTCCAAAAAGAAGAAGAATTAAGCTTTCATATGAGCCATTACTTGTGATAATCGGATTACTAGTTAAAAAGTTAGAGCACGTTAAACGCCATGTATTTTTCTGACTTTTGCTAAAAAAGTCGAACTTTGACCCGCGATAATTTGAAAACTACAGCAAATTTTGAAAATCCAAAAATGCAACATATCTCATATAAACGTGGATATCTATGAGCCAAATTCTCAGTGGCGTCCAAAGGCATGTTTCCGAACAGTGGGGCGAAAATTTTTGGAATTACCCAAAATATTAATTTTTAATAAAAATTTACTTTAATAGTACTTTTTAGAAAAAAGTAGCCAATTCATACATTTTAATAAAAAGTAGCCAATTTGTACTTTTTATTAAAAAGTAACAAAGTGCTACTAAATAGTACTTTTTATTAAAATGACTAAAATAATGCTTTTTAATTAAAAATAAAAAAAAAATTTACCAATTTTTATACGTTTTACATTCCTTCTAACAGCTCCGATAAAAACTTTAACTTTTAAATAAAAGTACCAAAAATAGCACTAATTAATAAAAAGTACCAATATTAAGTTTTTTAATAAAATGTACCAAATAGTACTTTTTCATAAAGAATACCATAATGGTATTTTTTCATACAAACGTTCTAAAATAATACTTTATAATAAACAAAGTATTAAAAGGTATTTTTTTTGTAAAAAATTATTTAAATAGAACCTTTTAGTAAAAAGTAGACAATTGGTACTTTTGAATAAAAACTACACATTCTGTACTTTTTAATAAAAAGTAACAAAGTACTACTAAGTAGTACTTTTTAATAAAATTGACTAAAATAGTATTTTTTATAAAAAGTACCAATTTTTTCAAAAGTACCAAACAATTTTTTTTACAGATTTTCATACGTTTTCTCTCCTTCTAACAGCTCTGCTAAAAACTTTAACTTTTAAATAAAAGTACCAAAAATAGCACTAATTAATAAAAAGTACAAAAATAAAGTTTTTTTTTTAATAAAATGTAGCAAATAGTACTTTTTTACAAAAAGTATCGTAATAGCATTTTTCATACAAACGTTTTAAAATTAGTACGTTAAGTATTAAAATAGTAATTTTTATTACTTAAATAGTACTTTTTAGTAAAAAGTAGCCAATTGGTACTTTTTAATAAAAAGTACACAATTTGTACTTTGAAATAAAAAGTTTCTAAAAAGTTTTTTTTTAATAAAAACTAACCAAAAAGTACTTTTTATACTTTTTATATAATTCTTTTTAGTAAAAGTAGCCAATTTGTACTTTTTAATAAAAAGTACACAATTTGTACTTTTTAATAAAAAGTAACAAAGTACTACTAAATAGTACTTTTTAACAAAAATTACTTAAATAGTCCTTTTTTATAAAAAGTACCAAACAAATTTTTTTCCAGATGTGCATACGTTTTACTCTCCTTCTAACAGATCTGCTAAAAACTTTTACTTTTAAATAAAAGTACCAAAAAATAGCACTAATTAATAAAAATTACAAAAATTAAGCTTTTTAATAAAATGTACCAAATAGTACTTTTTCATAAAAGTACCATAATAGTATTTTTTCATACAAACGCTCAAAAATAGTACTTTATAACAAACAAAGTATTAAAATATTAATTTTTAATAAAAAATTACCTAAATATTACTTTTTTGTAAAAAGAAGCCAATTCGTACATTTTAAAAAAAGTACCCAATATGTACTTTTTAATAAAAAGAAGCAAAGTACTACAAAATAGTACTTTTTAATAAAAATGACTTAAATAGTTTCGTTTTATAAAAAGTACCAATTTTGTAAAAAGTACCAAACAAATTTTTTTTACCGATTTTTATACGTTTTACACTCCTTCTAAAAGCTCTGCTAAACACTATAACTTTTAAATATAAGTACCAAAAATAGCATTAATTAATAAAAAAATACAAAAATTAAGCTTTTTTTTTAAAATGCAACAAATAGTACTTTTTCATAAAAAGTACCATTAATAGTATTTTTTCACACAAATAGTACTTTATAACAAACAAAGTATTAAAATAGTAATTTTTAATAAAAAATTACTTATGTAAATAGTAATTTTTAGTAAAAAGTAGCCAATTGGTACTTTTAAATAAAAAGTACACAATTTGTACTTTTTAATAAAAAGTTACAAAGTACTACTAAATAGTACTTTTTAATAAAAATGACTTAAATAGTAATTTTTTTGTAAAAAGTACCAAACAATTTTTTTTACAGATTTTCAAAGGTTTTCTCTCCGTCTATCAGCTCTGCTAAAAACTTTAACTTTTAAATATAACTACCAAAAATTGCATTAATAAATAAAAAAATACAAAAATTTAGCTTTTTATTAAAATGCAACAAATAGTACTTTTTCATAAAAAGTACCATTAATGGTATTTTTTCATACAAATAGTGCTTTATAACTAACAAAGAACTAAAATAGTAATTTTTAATAAAAAATTCTTAAATAGTAATTTTTAGTAAAAAGTAGCCAATTCGTACTTTTTAATAAAAAGTACCCAATTTGTACTTTTTAATTAAAAGTAACAAATTACTACTAAATAGTAATTTTTAATAAAAATTACATAAATAGTCCTTTTTTATAAAACGTATCAATTTTGTAAAAAGTACCAAACAAATTTTTTTACGACCTTCTAACAGCTCTGCAAAAATCTTTAACTTTTAAATAGAAGTACCAAACATTTTTTTAATTAATAAAAAGTACAAAAATTAAGCTTTTTAATAAAATGTACCAAATAGTACTTTTTTATAAAAAAGTACCATAATAGTATTTTTTCATACAAACTTTCTAAAATAGTACTTTATAATAAACAAAGTATTAAAATAGTAATTTTTATTACTTAAATATTACTTTTTAGTAAAAGGTAGCCAATAGGTTATTTTTAATAAAAAGTACACAATTTGTACACCCAAAAAAAAAACGTGGGTATTCAATACTAAAAATTTAACTAATTTTAGTCCAAAAGGACCTAGTGCAGAAATTGGTAACCAATACTAAAATTTTTAACTAATTTTAGCCAAAACCAGTAAAAATTACTAATTTTAGTACTTTGAAGATACCAAAATTAGTAACTAATTAGTAGATTTGGGTACAATATCACTTACTAAACCTTTTACTGTAGAATTATTTTGAGTGTACTTTTTAATAAAAAGAAGCAAAGTTCTACTAAATAGTACTTTTTAATAAAAATGAATAAAATAGTTTTGTTTTATAAAAAGTACCAATTTTGTAAAAAGTACCATACAAATTTTTTTACCGATTTTCATACGTTTTACACTCCTAAAAGCTCTGCTAAACACTTTAACTTTAAAAGTACCAACAATAGCACTAATTAATAAAAATACAAAAATTAAGCTTTTTATTTAAATGTACCAAATAGTACTTTTTATAAAAAGTCCCATAATAGTATTTTTTCATGCAAACGTTCTAAAATAGTACTTTATAATAAACAAAGTATAAAAATATTAATTTTTAATAAAAAAATACTTAAATAGTACTTTTTAGAAAAAAGTAGCCAATTCGTTACATTTTAATAAAAAGTAGCCAATTTGTACTTTTTATTAAAAAGTAACAAAGTACTACCTTTAAATAAATAGTTTCAAAATATTTTTTTTTAATAAAAACTAACCAAAAAGTACTTTTTATAAAATTAATAAAGTACTATATAATCATTTTTAGTAAAAGTAGCCAATTCGTAGTTTTTAATAAAAATTACCCAATTTGTACTTTTTAATAAAAAGAAGCAAAGTACTACTAAATAGTACTTTTTAATAATAATGACTAAAATAGTTTTGTTTTATAAAAAGTACTAATTTTGTAAAAAGAACCAAACGAATTTTTTTTACTGATTTTCATACGTTTTACTCTCCTTCTAACAGCTCTGCTAAAAACTTTAACTTTTAAACAAAAGTACCAAAAATGGCACTAATTAATAAAAAGTACAAAAATTAAGTTCTTTAATAAAATGTAGCAAATAGTATAATAATATAATAATAAACTAAGTATTAAAAAAGTATTTTTTTATAAAAAATTATTTAAATAGAACTTTTTAGTAAAAAGTAGCCAATTGGTATTTTTTAATAAAAAGTACACAATTTGTACTTTTTAATAAAAAGTAACAAATTACTACTAAATAGTACTTTTTAATAAAAATTACTTAAATAGTCCTTTTTTATAAAAAGTATCTATTTTAAAATAGTCCTTTTATTTAATTTGGCTGCTGATCGACATAAGTATGTAAACGGAATTGAACACCAATTGGTATTTAAATATTTCGCGATTTTTTTTTTCACCAAATTTTTTTTTTCGTGAAAAAATTATTTTTAAAATTTTTTTAAACCATCTTTTTCACATTTTAAAGGGTATTAATACATTCGGAAAGGCTAAATTTTGCTTTTTTTCTTTTTTATACTCTCCACTCTAGTGATAGAGGGTATATATAAGTTTGTCATTCCGTTTGTAACACCTCGAAATATTGGTCTAGGACCCCATAAAGTATATATTTATGATCCTCGATCGATTTTAAGTCGATCTAGCGATGTCCGTCCGTCCGTCTATCTGTCTGTCCGTCCGAAGAAAACACGCTAAGTTTTGAAAGACTTTACAGAGGCTACGAAGTTTGGCATATATGTTGGTCATTTACCTGGTCAGGATGGTATTGCAATCCAGCCATATCGGCCCAGTGCACTGTGGCCGAAATCACTGATCTAGCGGCGTTTTAGTCAAAATTAAAATATTAAAACTGATAAATGTTTTGCACTGTATCGATTACCTATACTTTACAGAGAAAATTAACGTTTTCACTTTTGTTTTTCTCTTAATATTCGCACAGCTGTAAGCTGTCAAATATACATTTTCTGTAGCAAGTGTATTAAAGGAATTTGGGGCCTAATTACTCAGTGAGTTTTTCGTGATACTTTTAAGTCAATTGTTTACACATTTTGAGCCAAAAAGTTTTAATTGAATGTAAAAGGTATGTTTTAACTAAGTAAAAAATAAATGTTTGTGGCCTGTGTGTATCTAGTTTATTATTAGTTCATTAAAGGAGTTTACATTTGTGATATTAACTATTGTTTCATGGACTGCAACTTTTGAAATTCGATCGTATTCGGTCCAATTCGTGTTTTGTTTATTATTTTGGGTTATTTTTGTTGTGACGTTTCAGTATGGCGTGCTAGTTCGCGCAAGTTGCTCTGTTTTTTAGGGTCCATCTGCTGTCCAAATAAACAGTATAAACGCGATACAGACCACAATTTTCAATCGATTTGTCTGAAATTTGAAATTTAAGTTTCTTTTATCGCAAGAACAAAACCTATTAAATTTTGAAAAAACCAATCCATGTTAACCCATAGCCCCCATGTAAATGTCCCCTTCAAGTTTTACTTAAATACCCCTAACAATAGTATTCAAGATATCCTCTTGAAATTCCACCAATAAATGTTTTTTATATTCATAAACAATCGCTCTAAATTTTAATGGAATCGGACCATTTTAATTTCTAGGCCTCATACAAACCACCTTCCCAATATTCACATAAATTTCCCAAAATACATAAAAATAAATAAATATTGTTTAAAAATTAATTCTTTTTAAATTTTATAATCGCAAATAAGCATTAGTCTTAATTATTTTACATTTCCGAATTAAGCGCCGCTAGATTGGCCATTTCGGCCACTGTGCAGTGGTTCAAAAGTTATGAGCAAAAGAGTAAATTTCGGCAAGGGTGTTTCGCGAATTTACGAGATAAAAAACACGATAACTTTCGAAAGACAATAATGAGACTACTGAAGCTCGGCATGTATCTTTGCCGTTCTCCGGGTCTGTTTGGTATTAAATTTCAGCTTAATCGGTCCAGTGGTTCAAAAGTTATAAGCAAAACCCTGAATTTCAGATTAGTTTCATCTAAAATGCCACGTGTTTTAACAAGTTTTAAAAGCATTGGTGGTAACTAGGGATGCCAAACGGGAAATCCCGATCCCGAAAATCCCGGGATTTTCGGGATTTATAAAATCCCGAATCCCGGGATTTTTTTAAAAATGTCCCGAAAATCCCGAAATTTATAACATTGAATTTTTTAACTAAAAACAAATCTAATTTGGATGAATTGGAATATTACTAATTAAAATCAAGCTAAAATTGTTTTTAACGGTTTTGTAAAGTAGTATCTATAGCAAAAAAAAATAAAATAATGCTATTTAAAAGCGCAAAAGTCAAATGAAATCTGCAAAATCGCATGATAAAAATATTTGTAGAATATTTTTACCCTTTCAACGCACGCTTCAGTGGTGTTTTGTGGGGATTTTTGATAAACATAAATAAAATTACCTCTAAAGGTACCTACAGACTACACAATATTATGCACAATATTTTGCCCACAAATAAATACTCTGTATAAAATATTTGGACTGTATTAAAACATATGCAGATAGTACTTAATAATGCGTCGTCTGTAGGTACCTTAAAATGACAGATAGAGGGTTAATATGTTTTAGAAAAAGAACAGCCATCAATATTTACCGAAGACATGAACTAATATTGTCAAGGTCAGCAGCAGTTTTAATACATTTTATTTCTTATTCCAAACGCATTTGAAAACAATTTAAAAACTTTAGTAGGCCATAAGAAAGAACTCGAGCTAAGTTTTTAAAGCCCTTCTGGGGATTTGGTCTACATATGGCATACTTTCTTTTTTTGGTCTAAATTGTGTTGCACAGTGTTTCTTTCAACTATTTTATGTAAATATTTACATAAAAATATGACAAATAAAAATATTTAAGTTTATATTTATCTTATTTTTTTAATATTGGAAATATAAAATCCCGAAAATCCCCAAAAAACCCGAAAATCCCGAAAAACCCGGGATCCCGAAAAAATCCCGAAAATCCCGGGATCCCGAAATTTCAATTTTCAAAATCCCGAATCCCGGGATTTTTAAAAGTTAATCCCGTTTGGCATCCCTAGTGGTAACTTAGCAATGCTTTTTAAACTTGTTTAATTTTAAAGCAATGCTTTTTAAACTTGTTTAGTTTTAAAAGCATTGGTAACTTAAAAATTACACTCGAAATAAATTTTACACTCAAAAAAAATTTTACACTCAAAAAAATTTTACACTCAAAAAAAAATTTACACAAAAAAAATTTAGTTTTTTTTTTTTACAAAAATGACAATATTTTGTGTACATACGTACGTGTATTCACTCAGAAATATTTTTACAGTAAAAAAAAACATTACACTCGAAAAAAATTTTACACTCAAAAAAAAAAAAATTGTAATTTTTCTTTTTTTTTTTTTTTAAATGACAAAAAAAGAGTTTTTTACTCAAAATAAAATATTTCTAATCAAAATTGTTCATTTTTTTTCACGTTAAAAAATGTACTACCCTTTAAAAAAATGCATTGTGGAGGGTATTGATTGATTTGGCAAACTCGAATTTAACTTTTCTACTTGTTTATTAATATGCTGTTAAAATCTTCTCCCCAAAACTAAGAAAAAGTCCCCTTAACTGGCAACTCTGATTTTGAGTTTGAATTTTTAACACTTGTTTAACGCGTTTATATTTATTATTATTTTATTTTTGTATATTTTGTCTTTTAATTTATTTTTTTGTTGTTATTGTTGTGGTATTTTTATTTTTTGTAAAGCTCAAATGTAAATGTTTTATATTTATGTGTATTTGTTTTAAAATTACAATGAAAAACTTTTGTGGTTGGAGCAGAGCTTGAAACAAAAAATTATTCAAATTCAATTTTGTTAACAAGAAAATAAATATATAAAAAATTAAAAAATATTTAACATACAACGTATTTGTTGTTGTTCGTTTCGTTTCTATTGAAAAATTCTAAGTAAAGATTTCTTTTGTTCATGGCTTGAATGTTGTCTAGAATTTTTCAATATTTTGTTGGATTACAATTCAAATGGCAGTTAAGGTAAGTAAAAAAATTCATATATTTTCGAAATTATGAGTAATTTTTATTAAAAAATTAAAATTGTTTTATTCGAACTTTAAAATATTATAATTTGAGTAGGTTTATTGTTAGCTCGAGGTTATTATTTTCTTTAATAACACAGCCCCACAAAAATATAAAAGGGTTCTGACCCGGAAACCAGATCCACTAATTTTTATGTATTTTGACCTCCTGAATTCGAGTTCGCCATCATAATTGAATTATATCGTTGGGTTTTCCTGTAATTTACAAGGAAAGTCCGCAAAGTGTACCTACATAATTTGCAAATTTGACCAAGTTAAAAATTGTTTGAAACTTTTTTCGGAATTTGTCAGATTCCATTGTCAAGACTATTTAGCAAATATAAGGCGATTCATATCTCACCAGGGAAAAGGTTGTTTACAGACCCTTAATTGTGAAACTTACACAGAACAAAATGAATGAATGTCAATGAAAAAACAAGTAAGAAAGTTATAGTCGGTCAAGACCGACCATATGATACCCTACACCAGTGTTTTCCGGAAAATGGGTCCCAAGTGCAAACATGGAACGATTGCATCTGTCTTTTGTTAGATTTAACTGAATATCGGTCGAAATTTTAATAAGGGGGACTTACAAGGGAAGTCTCCCTAGTGTCACCCGCGGATCTTTATGGAATTGGTTTTATTTTGTAGAGCAGAAAAAATAAAGGGACACGTATTTTTTTTTAGCGTCCCAAATTCATATTTAGGGGGTAAAAATGAGGGGGGGGAAGACAAGGCCATTTTTCAGTTTTTTTCGTTTATCTCCTATATTATGCAAAGAAACCTAGTCATGTTACATACCAAATGAAAGGTCTTTGGAAAAACTATCTACGTGCGCTAAGAAAGTGTCCAAAAATGCACAAGTTTTCGTCATATTGAGTCAAATATCAAAATTTTAGGACATTTTTGTTAATAAGTCGAAAAATATTAAATTGTAAGCACCACGAGATAGGTACTTTTAATACCTTTAATCTGATACCACACATGCCTATATAAATTTTATTTAAATAGGCGTAAATTGTAAAAAACTGAAAAAGGTCAATTTCCCCCCATACAAATCGACCCCCCCTAAAAATGAGTTTGGGCTGCTAAAAAAAATACGTGTCGAATTAATTTTCGTTCTTAACAACATATCCAAAATTCATGAAGCTCGGAGGGTGACACCAGGGAGACTTCCCTTGTTAGTCCAAAAATGGTCCAATTATATTCCGATTTGATAAGGTTACTAAAGTACAAGTTTAACACCTAAAAATAAAATTTGTATCAAATATTTTAATTTTTATGAATTTTGAGGGAATTATGTGAATATCGGGAGGGTGGTTTATATAGGGACTACCAGAAAGACTAATCCGATTCCTTTGAAATTTGGAATGATGATTCGTGCATAGAAAATTTGATTACCTGCTATATTTCAAAGCGATATCTATTATAATACGGTCATTAGAGTCATTAAGCCGAATCCAAAGGGGGCCTTTGTATGGGGGCTAGGTCTTAACATGGACCGATTTTTTCCAATTTCAATCGTCCTTGGGCCAAAAGATGCTTAAGCTTTAAATTTCAAGTGAATTGATTGAAAATTGCGACCTGTATCGTGCTTAAACCGATAGATGGACAGACGGACGGACAGACGGATGGACATCGCTAAATCGACCCAAATAGTAATTCTGAGTCGATCGGTATACTTGAAGGTATGTCTAGGAAAAATATTTTGGGTAGTTACAAACATCAGCACAAACTCAATATACCCTGTATCACATAGTAGTGTAGGGCAATGGTTCTCAAACGGATGCTGATTCCGAATCTGGGTTCCAAATTTTTCTAGTACGTTAAGTTTCTTTGAAAATTAAAGGCAAAGTTCACAAAAACGTATTCTTGTGCATTTTTAAGAGCTTTGTAAAATTCACTGTGCAGTTGTTAAATTCCCGGAATGGCCAACTATAATTTGTGAAGTTTTTGGCTGAGTCTGGAATCTGACAGTACGTTTTCTATTATTTTTTCGTTGCTGATTCCGAATCAGGTTTTTAAGAAAATTAGGGCAAAGTTCACAAAAACGTATTCTTGTGCATTTGTAAGAGCTTTTTGTAAAATTTTGGAATGCGTCTGGGATCTGACCACTTTTTTCGATATAAATTCGTGATCGAAAAATTTTTTATCAATACCAAACATTGGTACATAATTTTGAAAAAAAGATGCCAAGGTTCGGGACCTGGTTTCCATACTTTTGAGGAAATTGAAGTCAAAGTTCACAAAAATTGTGCTTTGTTTTATTTTTTAGATGTTTTTTACGTGATATTTTTGGTATGCGTCTGGGACCTGACCACACGGTTTCGATTAATCTTTCAACTTTAGGTATATGAAAAAACTGAGGGCAAAGTTCACGTAAATAATTTATTTTTATTTTTTTATGTTGGGGGGTCGCAAAAAATTTTAAATATTGAAAAGGGGTCGCAAAGCAAAAGTTAGTGAGAAGCTCTGGTGTAGGGTATAACAAATAATTTTGAAGCAAATATAAAAACCCTATACTACAAGTAGTTAAGGGAATTTAAATGATAAAAAATGGCACTTTTAAAAAAAAAGGTACTTTTATAAAATGGTACTTTTATCAAAATGTTACTTTTATAAAAGTGTACTTTTAAAAATAATACTTTTAAAAAATGGTACTATTAAAAAATGGTACTTTTATAAAATAGTACTTTTATAAAACGGCACTTTTAAAAAATGGTACTTTTATAAAATGGTACTTTAAGAAAATGGAAGAAACATCTAGTTAAACTTTGTTTAACCATCAAAACATTTTAAAAACCAACTCTTACAACAAGATTAATAATAACTTTAAACTTTAATAATAAATCATGCAACTTAACTAAGTTTTCTCTTTAATTGTTAACAAACACCATAATGTTAATTAACTTTAATTAAATAAATTTGAGTTATTATTAATGTTTATACTTAAAAAATTGTGTATTAACATAAATATTAAAATTAAATCTCTCCCACTATGTTTTTCAACTAAAATCAAATGCAAAAATATATTTGTACCAAAAAAAAAAAAGCAAAACTAAAACTAGACCAAGGTTTAAAAAGTAACAATGTACGTTTGTACTTGTTTACTTATTTAAATATTTTTTGCTGTATTTGCAATGCGGGTGTAAAAACAAAATAATTAAACTTTTTTTTTTTTTGCATATTTTCGTATAAATTATGTAAAATACTCTCAAATAAACATTGTGTACTTAAACAAATTTAATTTGTTTCAGTAAAATCAATTATTTTTTGTTAAACTAGTTAGTTAACCAACAAAATATTCAAGGGCTTTTAAATCCAAACAGACAGACAGACAGGCAACTTGACATGATCCCTCACAAAAAAGTATTTTTCATATTAATAAAATAATAATAATTATTTTCATAATCTTAATAATGTCTGAAATTATCAGTATATTTAAGAAACAAATGGTGAAATTAATGTCAATTTTGACAAATCGCTGACAATTTGAATGGTAATGTAAGTAGATAGTTATTTTTAAAAATATTTAACAAAAATTTTTAAATTACAATATTGTGATGGCGTTTATTTTAATACAGTTTTATTTAAACAGAGGGCGACTTACAATAATTTTTTTTTGGAAAAACACTTAAAAATAACACTACTAAACATCGAAAATGCGACTGGAACGCGACCTTATACACTTGATTACAAGAGTACAGCTGTTAAAAAATCCGGTCTCCAAACTTTTCCATCACATCAAGTTTTTGAGAAAATTCAGGTCAAAGTTAAAATAAGGCCGTTTTGGGCCGTTTTGGGCCTTTTTGGAAACTCATAGCAAATGAACCCAATGTAATGTGATGGCGACTTCAAAATAAGTCGAAGGTAAAGCTTAATTATTTCTCTTTAAGATGTATAACGCAGTTGGTCAATCGTCTTAAGACTTTGGGCCCAATAACCACAGGGGTTAAACATAGATTTTTTTTAAACAAGATTATGAGGATAAAAAGTACATTTTTAATTCCTAAAAAAAGTCGCTCCCTTTTTCGGATACATTTAATTTTTCATCTAATACATTTAGAAAAGTTTGTAAGTTGTTTCAAAATCAAAATGCATGTTTATATTTATACCCTACATCAGCGTTTACCAACTTTTTTGGCTCGCGTACCCCTTATTTAAAGATTTATCAGCCGCGAACCCCCAACGAGTTTTTTGTTTTCGATAAAAACTTCACATATAAATATTACAGTTAATTTTGAAATTTTTGATCTGCGGTATTATCAGTTTTTTGAGGGATTTAGGGGAGATCAAAACATTGGTGGTATTTTTTTGGAAAAATGTTCGCTCCTTGGGGTGGTTCAATGCATATGAATACGCGGATTTTGAGCTGATTTTTCTGCAGAGCAAAAACAGCTGAAAATGTTGCAAATCTGATTCCACCAGTCGATTCTACACAAAAATTAAAACAACGGACGTTTTTTGAACTCTTAAAAAAAGTTCCAAAAACCCATCACAGGGGGCGGAAAAATAATGTTTTTAACCAATTTTTAAATGCTTTTTTTTTAATACGAGTGCAGATGAATAATTCCGTGACTTTTCAAATGAAACACCCTCGTATATACAATGAAAGTGCATTTTAAGTTTAACAAATGGTACCAAAATTTCCGCTCTATCGCAACCCGTCTCAAAAATGCCCAAAAACACATAAATTTTCTCAAAAATCTGACATCATAAAAAATTTTGAAACAATATTCGGAACCAGCATCGAAAGGTTAGTCAAAAACAAGTGGTCAGATCTCAAAATATCATCCAAAAATATCGCATAAAATGCTCTTTAAATTGCACAAAAATTCGTTTTTGTGAACTTTGACCTCAACTTTCTTATGGATAACTTTGGAAGCCAGATGCGGATCCAGCATTAAAAGGTTAATCTAAAACGAATGTCCATATTAAAGATGGGCTCATGAGTGATTTTTGACTCACACTCACTCACGCTCACGACAAGAATTTTTGAATCACGCACACTCACTCACGAACATATTTTTTCTACTCACACTCACTCACAATCACGTGAGTTAATTTAATACAACTCACACTCACGTGCACTCAGGTAAGCTTCACTCACGCTCACGTTGAATCACACTCACAAAACTCTTATTTATACAAAAAAAATTCAAAAACTAAAATTTCAAAAATCTTTCAAAATTTTCAGCAAAATTTAAAATTCAGCGAAATTTAATTTTTTTTTTTGCTTTTTTCGAGACGAAAAGCCAAATTTTACAATTTTTTTGTTGCTTTTGTTTGGTATGAAAGGAAATATGAAGAGAAAATAAATCACGCAAACTCACTCAAAAAAATCGACTCACACACACTCACTTACCCAAAAATCTTACTCACGCACACTCACTTACGCAATTTTTTTCTCCACTCACACTAACTCACAATTACGTGAGTAAAATTGAATTAAATCACGTGAATCACATGAATCACGCTCTAATCTGCTCATGTGACCATCTCTAGTCCAAATTACTACTACTACAATTTTGCGTACCCCTGCGGACAGTTTCGCGTACCCCCTAGTGGTACGCGTACCATAGGTTGGTAACCGCTACCCTACATAACTTTGTGGTACAGGGTATAATGACATTGTGCTGATGTTTGTAACAACCCGAAATATTGTTCCTAGACCCAGTTTCAAGTATAAAATTTTTTTTTTATCACTTTTTTTTCATCATTTTTTTTTCATAAATTTTTTTTTTTTCATCAAAATTTTTTATCAAATTTTTTTTCGCCAATTTTTTTTTTACATTTTTTTTTTCATTAAATTTCATTTTATTTTTCATCAATTTTTTTTTTTTCATAAAATTTTTTTTTTCATCAATTTTTTTTTTCATCAAAATTTTTTTTTACTTAAAAAAAAATTTTCGTCAATATTTTCTTTTTTCATCTTTTTTTTCATAATTTTTTTTTTAACTTCTTAACTTCTGTCAAAAAATGTTCCATTTCTCTAACAAATGTACAAAAAACAAGTGAGAGTGCTAAATTCTTCTGTGCCGAATCTTTTATACTCTCCAAAATGTAAAAATATTTTTTTTCACTTAAGTAATACACTCATTTTCCAAATTTAAAGCTTTTTTGGTTTGGATTATATCATGCTTTCTACAGACAGATGAACTAATGTATATAGCAAGAGTGTCTTAGAAATGGACCAATAATATATAAACTTAATGGGGTCCTCGACCGGTATTTTAATTCGTTTTGCATAGAATGGCAAATGAATTTAATATTATTTTTTCTAAAAAAACTTTCGTTTGGCAAGTTCACCCAAATTTTCAGCAAAACATTATCATGATTTAATGTTTTGGGCAAGAGTACAAAATTCGCCGGCATTTTTCATCATTTTTTTTTTATTTAAAAATTTTTTTTTTAAAAAATTTTTTTTTCATCAAATGTTTTTTTCAAGGTTGGCAATCGATACCAGGCAAGAATAACGGAATTTGGCAATTGTACCGCAACCAATAAAGATATGAACATTTTTAAAAGCGTTTATGAAAGTTGATGAAATTTCTAATATATCTGATGTGTCGCTTCATGTTTTTGCCATTTAGTTTTCGAAATATAGGCCAATACCTTTATAATAGCGTTTGAAACGGTATTTTTACGGTATTGGCCTATATAACGAAAGCCAACCGGTACAAACACGAAGTGACACATCAAAAATACTAGAAATTTCATCGACTTTCATAATCGCTTTTCAAAATGTCCATATCTTTAGTGGTTGCGGTACAATATCCAAATACTGTTATTCTAGGTGGGTATCGATTGCCAACCTTGGTTTTTTTTTTCATTAAAAACACCTTGTTTCCTTAATTTTTCTATTATCAAAAAAAAATTTTTATCAACAAATTTTTTTCATCAAAATTACTTTTTTTTTATCAAAATTAGTTTTTCATCAAACAATTTTTTTTTTTCAAAATTTTTTTTTCATTAAAATTACTCTTTCAAGGTAGAATTTCTTCTGACATAAAAATGTTCCATTTGTTTGACAAAAGTACAAAAAACTAGTGAGAGTGTTAAATTCGTTTGTGCCGATTACACTGTGAGACAAATGGTAGGGGTCAATGATCGGCGGGGGTTGTACTTACCAGGGAATGTTATATCGTTAAAAAAAGCTATAAGTGTCTCGGCGTTTCGCTGGGTTAGCTCTAGTAATCGCCATATATCGAATTTGAAGTTTGTGCCTTTTTCGTACATTTTGACCATCTAAATGTCTGAATATCGCAAAGTGAATTCAGCAAAGTTGTAGCCGGAGTTGATCTTAATAATTTCTCTGAACATCACTTTGCGATATTCGGACATTTAGATGAAGTTAGTAAGTATCATATAGGGAAATTGTAATTCTTCTGGTTTTTCGTTAATTTTGACCATCTAAATTTACGCATATGTATCGCGAAGTGATGTTTGGCAAAGTTGTAGCCGGCGTTAATCTAAATAACTTTGCTGAACATCATGTTGCGATATTCGGACATTTAGATGGTTAAAATTCACAAAAAAGCGTAAAAATTACAATTTCCATACTTATCGAAAAAGAGTTGGTTTTTGACAAAAACTTATTTTAAAAACATATTGTTAGTTTTTATGTCTTTTTCGTGCATTTTGGCCAATTTAATGTTGGAATATCGCAAAGTGATGTTCAACAAAGTTATCAAGATTCTTTCCGGCTATGCCGAACATCACTTTGCGATATTCGGACATTTAGACCGTCAAAATGTACGAAAAAGGCCATTAAACCAAGATGGCATTTTTTAGAGATTGGTTTAGTTTTTCAAGGGGAAGCTTCATTTTAAATAATTGTGATTCAAATCTGATCACATTAACCTGTGGCGATCAAAGTTTTGACTTTTTAGAAACTTTCACCAAAAAATCTAAACTTTGATCGAAGAGCACCATAAGTTTTGGTGTTCTGATTTGGCTCTATGAGGCAATTTCTTGAACGTAGGAAAAAATCGCCATTTTTTTAAATTTATTGAAAAATTTCAAATGACCGCTTTCAAATTTTTTTTTAATATTCGTATTCAGCATGCCAAAATTAATAAAAATAGTGTATTGCAAAATATTTTTTTATTTTTGTTATTTCTCAAAAATTAAAAATTTTGGTGGAAATTTTCCAAAAATCCAAAGCTTTAATCAAAAAGCGCCACGGGATAGAATCATCGGATTAAGCTCAAACTAAGTTCAAATGAAAGATTGTCTCAAGCTCTATTAAAGGGTCAAGGAAAAGAAATTTTGAGATTTGTTTTAAAACAATTTTTTAACGTATGAAAAAACCGCAATTTTTCGCAAATTTCAAGAAACGTTATCTTGAAAACCGTTCGACCGACTTTTAAAAGGTCGGTCGATTTATAAAAAAAAAAAACAACGACTAAAATAACCAGATGGCAGTTGAAGAGTTAACAAGTTCTAAAGAAACATTTGCCCTTAAATTTCATTGCAGACTTTTGAGTTCATTTTTCACCTCAGAAGTACATTTACTTTGCAGATAAATTAAAAACTACAGTGGACTATATACAAAAATTACCCAAGTTTTTAAAACCCTTCGGGGGTTTGGGTTTACTTATGGTCTACATTACGTTTTTTTCTTCTCATTCGAGATACAAATTCGTGTTGCACAGTGTAATGATAAAATTGTAGTACTTAAGTGTAAATATCATAATGAATGAATTTATTTGGTAAAGGGTTAATAAAAAAGTAAAAAAAAAAAATAAATAAAACACTTGTTGATTTCTGATTATAAAGTTCATATTTCAAGTTAATGACTCTTCAGATGAAGTTTTTTTTTCTTAATTTTTTTCTTTATTTTAAAAAACCTTGAAATGAACATCTTGAAATAGTAAAAATAGTTAATTACACTCAAAAAAAAAATTGTAAAATGATAAAAAATACCTGTAAAATTATTTTTTGCTAGCTCCTATTTTACGAGAATTCCTAGTAAAAACAACGAGCTTTTTTGATATTTTACAAGCTTTTTAGCAATAAAATTGTAAATTTACAACTTTCGTAACGCGATAAAAATTACAAGGAATTCTCGTGACTTTACTAGATTTTTTGCTACTTCCTATTTTACAAGAATTCCTAGTAAAAATTAGGAGATTTTTTTGTAATTTAACAACCTTTTTACCAAAAAAATTTTAAATTTACAACTTTTTTGACGCGATTAAACTTACATAGGAATTCTCTTAACTTTAATAGATTTTTTTTTTTTATAAAATTACCTTGGCAATTTGAACATTTACAAAAAAAAATTGTAAATTACAAAAAAAAAATGTAAATTTCGATCGAAAGTTTTTTTTTTTAAAAATCATAGTAAACTGTAAAATATTGCCCAAATTGAATTACGTGACTTTTTCTAGTAATTTGACAAGATATTTTTTTTTGAGTGTAAAAATAAATATATTTATATAAAAAATTATACAATTTTTTTGTGTATACAATCAAATAATATAATTTATATCAATTATTTAACTATTGTATACATAAAATTAGTTGGTTATAAATCGATTTGTTAAACATCAAACAACAACACCATAATGAAAAGAACAATTTATAATTTATGCTTAAAAAAACAGAAAAAAAACTCTTAAAAATTTTTACGAATACTTTACTACTTTGAAATATACCTCAACCGTACTATACTTATGATGATGCGCTTCCTTAATTAGAGATTTTAATCGTATTTAGATTTTTTTTTTGTTAAAAGTTTATAAAAAACAAATATTAAGGGTATTTATATCTTTTGTGCGATAAAAGTTTATAAATTCATCATATTGCTGAAACGGATGACAGCAAGTGACATCAATTTTGATGAAAAATTTCATCAAATTAATTAAGCCTTTCTTCAATGTAATGAAATATGTCATTAAAATTGAAGAAACAAGTGTTGACACATTTCATCATGTCATCAAAAAATGTCATCAATATGACTTGTAGTATTTTTTAATAACACAGTGCAGCAGCACATTTAGGGCCTCAACCAAACCAAGACAGTTTGAAAGTACTTATGTGTAGTAGTAAAAACCCCAAAGGGTTTAGCTCTGTAAAGTCTCAAATTTTTTTTATAGCCCACTGAATTTTTCAGTTTTTTTTCAAAGGCGTTGGAAAAAAGTCGAAAAAACTAATGTTAATGTTTTTTTGAACTTAAAATAGTGTTTGGATGTCTAAAATAGAATTTTATGGGGAACATTTTTCTAGAGTACGCTAAACCTCTATCTCCCGTTTTAATGGGTCATTTACGTAATTTTTTTAAGAAATGGCTCAGAAACCTACTAAGACGTGCGTTTAACCGGTTAAAATGTACTACGATTATTTTCATCATATTTTCATTACTGAAGGCAGAAAGTTCGACCGGTATACGAAAAATGCATAAAAAAGGTTAATTGTAAATTATCATTAACTTTTTATATTTTTTTCTATATTTCGCGACCTTGGGACAACAAGGTTCTATCTGTTCCTATTTCTTTAAGCAAATAGAACCTTGTTGTTCTAAGGTCTCGATTTGTTAGTTACAATTGTATACAATTTCTGGCAAAAATATAAAAAAATGAATGACACTTTACAATTTATCTTTTTTCTGCATTTACCTTATATCAGTCGAACTTTCTGCCTTCAGTAACCCCTAGTGAAATTTGATGCAGAGTATATTCGTAGAACATTTTAACCTTTTAAACGCAAGTTTTCCAAGACTTTTGAGCCATTTCTTAAGAAAATTACTTAAATGACCAATAAATACGGCAGATAAAGGGTTAATATATTCTAGAAAAAAATTCCCCATCAAGTTCTATTGAAGACATCCAAACACTATTTTAAGCTCAAAAGAACAGTTACATTATTTTTTTCGACTTTTTTCAAACGCCTTTAAAAAAAAAATGACAAATTTAGTGGGCTATAAAAAAAATTTGAGACGTTACAGAGCAAAACCCATTGGGGGTTTAACTACTACACACAAGTACTTTCAAACTGTCTTGGTTTGGTTGAGGCCCTAAGAAATTACCCTTCAATTGTGTCACAGTGTAATCAATATGATACTCAATATGATATGATAATCAAAATCATACAAACAGGTAAAAAATATGTATATTGAAAAAAAGAAATAAAAATAGTAGAAAAGTTAAAATTGACTAGGCCGAATCTATGAATACCTTCTGCAATGCCCTTTTTAAGTGATAGTAAATTTTCTAACGTGAAAAAAATTATATTTTTGATTAGAAATATTTTATTTTGCGTAAAAAAACTATTTTTTTGTAATTTTTGAAAGAAAAAAAAATAATTTACTAAATTTTTTTTTGAGTGTAAAATTTTTTTTGAGTGTAAAATTTTTTTCGAGTGTTTTTTTTTTTTAGTGTAAAAATATTTTTGAGTGACAAAAATACGTTGTAAAATATTTTTGTAACTTACCAATGTTTTTAAAACATGTTTAATGGGTTTTCAACACGTGAATTTAAGGTGAAACCAATTTGAAATTCTCAGTTCTGCTAATAACTTTTGAACCACTGGACAGATTTGGCTGAAATTCAATACGAACCAGACAATGTAAACGTCAAATATATATATGCAAAGCTTCAGCACCCTCAGAAAATCGTTCGAAAGTTAGCTTGTTTTTTATCTCGTAAATTCACGAAAAAACCTTGCCGAAATTCAGTATTTTGCTTATCACTTTTGAACCACTTGACTGATTTCGCTGGATTGAAATACCAACCTGACCAGGTAAATGACCAACACACTCAAAAAATTATGTCATTAACTGTTTGTAGTTTATTTAAAAAGTTTTCCGTTTAGTCGTTTTTAAAAGAAAAAACATTTGTTTGATGTTCAGTTTTTATTAATGACTACTTCAGTCCTTTGTTTCAAAAATAACACACTAAAAAATAAAGACTTTCATTAACATTTAATTTTTAAAGTCATTTATTTTTGTTCTGTAAGTGAAAACTACTGATTATTCTTTTGATTTTTAATGATTTATGTAAGTATTTTTTTTTTTTTTTGTTGGTTTTTTAAATGAGATATCATTAGTTTTTACCTACACAAGTAGGTTATTTTTTTGTAGAAAAAAAAAATGCAAAAAATTATTTATAGAAATATAAAAACATGTTTGCATCAAGGGACTTTGGCACGATGGATAGAGTGTCTCGCCAGAATGTACTTGATTGCGGGATCGATTCCCCAAAAATTTTATTAAAAATTTTTAAAAAAACATTTCAATAAAAAATTGTTAAAAATTACCTACGAAATCATTAATTTTTATTGTTTTCGTAGGTTATTTTTTTGAAATTTGTTGGTAAAAATAACAGAACTATCATTAATTTTTAATGTTTTCGTTGGTTATTTTTTTCGAATTTGTTGGTAAAAAAGAGTGAAAAAAACGTAATTTTTTAATGTTTAATGTTATTTATTTTAGAAAATTTTGTCAACAGTAAAAAATAAATGTTGATGTTTTTAAAACAAACGAATAATTACTGGAATGGTTTTCAATTGTTTATTCACTGGTTTTAAGTGTGTTTTTCATTTGTTTTTGCCTACAAAATATTTTGAGTGTTGCATTTGTTAAACAAAAACACAAAAA
The DNA here is from genome assembly GCA_963921195.1 of Pegoplata infirma. Lineage (NCBI taxonomy): Eukaryota > Metazoa > Arthropoda > Insecta > Diptera > Anthomyiidae > Pegoplata > Pegoplata infirma. The sequence goes on from OY992539.1 coordinate 56,215,329, forward strand.
ATCATGTAAAAAAGTGGTATTTTTCATGGATTGGTTTAGTTCTCTAAGGGGGAACTTTTTCCCCCTTGGTCCGATTCGGAAGTCTAGGTCTTTTATTTTGGACTGTATCGTGTCCTCTACAGACGGACAGACGGACGGACGGACGGGCATCGCTAGAATGTCTTAGAATCCATCACTGATCAATAAAATATATACGTTATAGGGTCCTAGACCGATATTTCAATGCGTTACACACGGAATGACAAAGTAAGTATACTCCCATACTGTGGTCGGAGGGTATAAAAAGTAGAAAAGTTAAAATTGACTAGGCCGTATCTATGAATACCATCCACAATGCCCTTTTTAAGTGATAGTAAATTTTCTAACGTGAAAAAAATTGTATTTTTGATTATAAATATTTTATTTTGTGTAAAAAAACTTTTTTTAGTAATTTTTGAAAAAAAAAAAAAAAATTACTAAAGTTTTTTTTGAGTGTAAAATTTTTTTCGAGTGTATTTTTTTTTTTTTAGTGTAAAAATATTTTTGAGTGACAAAAATACGTTGTAAAATATTTTTGTAACTTACTAATGTTGTTAAAACATCATAAATGGGTTTTCATTTCAACACGTGAATTCAAGGTGAAACTAATCTGAAATTCACGGTTCTGCTAATAACTTTTGAACCACTGGACAGATTTGGCTGAAATTCAATACGTTCCGGACTAGGGAACGTCAAATATATATGCCAAGCTTCAGTACCCTCAGAAAGTCGTTTGAAAGGTAGCCGAAATTCACTCTTTTTCTTATAACTTTTGAACCACTGGACCAATTTCGCTGGATTACATACCAACATGGCCAGGTAAATGAGCAACATATATGCCAAACTTCAGGAGCCTCCGTAAAGTAATTTAAATGTAGCATGTTTTCAACAGACTGACAGACATATGGACGGACATCGCTAGATCGTCTTAAAATCGATCTAGGATCATGAATATACATATGGGGCATTCCATGTCAAATCGGACACTTTGAATTTTTTTTTTTTAGATTTTTCCAATTTGTTTACAGAGTTTAGTACCCTTCGTGGTAAATTTTCAGATTTTTTTGATGACCCGTTCAAAAGATATCGAATTTTTAAAAATTGGTACACTCTAATCAAAATTTGTTGAAATTTACTCAATTTATAGTAGGAAATTGGACTCCTACTATAAATTGGGTAATTTTACTCTGAATGTGTAAATTGAATAAATTGACCACATGTGGTCAATTTAAATAAAAAAGAGGTGAATAAAATACAAAAAAAACATGCGGTGCCAGCCAGCATCGAACTCGCCACCTTCTGATTTACCCAATTTATAATAGTAAGTTTACATGGGTTTTTTAGAGTGTAGTTTGTTCCTTTACTCTAACTTCTTTTACTCATAACTTCTTCAATAATGGTCCAAATTTCAAAATTTTTTTCTTCAAAATTTTTGTTTTTTTACGTACTTTAAAAAAAAAATCCCAAAAAATTCTTAAAAGTGCTCTCGTATGCGATTTTTAAGTTTTAAAATTTAAATCTCATTTATGAAAATGTTTGTACTCAACATCTAAGGAGTTTCATAAGAAGCTCAAACTGGTTTAACGACAGGGACTAGTAGGGAAACCTATTACGGTCCCGTGGTATCACAATGGACCTCAGAGCCTACGTGTGTTGACGTAAAACGTCAGCAGCCACTTACAACCTAACCTATGAATAAACATTTTCCCGGACGTTTAAAATCGCAAGAAAAACTTTTTTTTTGCCATCCCGGGTAAAAATGAAATATATATGATCATATATGAAGATATATGGATCATATATGGATTTATATAACCATATATTATCATATATGCCTCCATATATGTTCATATATGATCTGATCCGAAAATATGACCTCATATCGGGCCAATTTTCGGATCAGATCATATATGAACATATATGGAGGCATATATGATAATATATGGTTATATAAATCCATATATGATCCATATATCTTCATATATGATCATATATATTTCATTTTTACCCGGGATACTAAAAAAATGTCATTATAATCTAACATGAATACCCCCATTGTTATATTCAATTTCCAATCATTTTCAAAACAGTAGCGGAAATGTTTGGTTATTTTAAATATTTAACAAAAAAAAAAAATCAGGTTGTTAACCATCGCTATTATTATTAACAATTTGTTTGGTATATTAAACAAATAATGTGAGTTATGAGGGTGTGATAATGTTTACTTTAAGTTTTGATGAGATTTTATTTAATTTTATTATTAAAATAGAAAAAATATTTATATAAATATTTTATTTATTTATCTTTAAAATGATTGACATATTAGGTCATAAAAATTATAATTTTTTTTTATTTTTCAAAAACTATTTGCTTTGTAACTACTCGTATTGAACCAAAAATTTTGTAGATGTTAATGATTTTAGGCTGTTTTTTTTTTTTTTGTTATCAGGTAGTGTTTAATATGTTAAATACAAGGTAATTTATTTAAAATTTATTGTTTTTTCAACACTTTTAGTTTTAGATTGAAAGCAGTTTTTTTTGAAAAAAAACTTTTTTTAAGTATTAACAGCTGTGTGTCAATTAGGGTTGCCAGAAGTCACGCATTTGGCGGGAATGTCCCAGTTTTTGTCACCGTTCCCCGCGTTTCTTGCGGGATTCTAAATTCCCGAATTTTTTTTAATTTTTTTCAAGAGGCAATTATTTTGCAAAACTCTTCCACTTTAATTTATGATTTACTTTTTTAAAAGCTCTATTATTATATGAGGCAAAATTAGCGTAAAACTATGCTGAGACAGAGAAAGATAGAGAAATTTGCTGATTTCAAACAATCAAAGCTGAAAAATCTGCTGACTTTTCAAGACACGGTTTTAATGAAAACAATCTAAATAATACAGCTCTGATCTCTTAAACTTGTTTTAAAGACCATTTAGTGAATTAGATATGGTCTGATATGATTTTATCTGATAATTTTTAATTATATTCAATTGAATATGATCAGTGCTGTCAGATTTCAAATTTTCAAGCTTTCAGGATATGATTTAATTAAAAACAGATACAGAAAATGGTGAACAAATATGAGATATGACAGATCTAACCAGATGCAATTATATTTTAAAAGATCAGACTATATATGGGGCATTCCATGTCAAATCGGACACTTTGCAAATTTTTTTTTTTAGATTTTCCCAATTTGTAAACAGTTTTTAGTACCCTTCGAAAACTCCTTCGTGGTAAATTTTTAGATTTTTTTGATAACCCGTTCAAAAGATATCGAATTTTTAAAAATTGGTAGATTGTTCCTTTACTCAAACTTCTTTTACTCATAACTTCTTCAATAATGGTCCAAATTTAAAATTTTTTCTTTCAAAATTTTTGTTTTTTTACGTACTTTTAAAAAAAAAAAATCCAAAAAAATTCTTAAAAGCGTTCGAGCGCGCTCTAGTATGCGATTTTTAAGTTTTAAAATTTAAATCTTATTTTTGAAAATGTCTGTACTCTTCTATTTTTTTGAAATTTTTTTGTGTAAAACTTCTATAAATATTACAAACTTTTTGCTCAGGAAGATTGTGGGATAACGATTGTTAATATTTTTTTAAATTTTTTGAAAAAATTTTATTGTAATTTTCTAATCTTAAAATCATTTCTACTGCTCGAATGGTGCGTCATAGAGGGGTCCTTTATAAGACCGAAATAAATGGGGGTCGGTCTCACTAATGACCCCTCTCGGACGCTGATTAAATAAAACAAATTTACAAAAAATAAAAAAAAATTGTATGGGGACTGCCTTAACAATTCGAGATAGAGGGTTGGTGTGTTCAGAGAAATTGTTTGGACTAAAAAAATATTGTGGGTCAGTCATACATTTTGTTGCTCTAAGGGCACTATTAGGGCAGTTAGAGCGGTTGGAGCAAATTTAAAAAATGTTGTTTTGTGTGGGATCCCCCTTAGAAATTGGAGATAGGGTATTAGTTTGTTCCAAAGAAATGTTAAGACGTAAAAATTAATGGGGGTCGGTCTCATAAAGGATCCCTCTATGACGCACCATTGGAGCAGTAGAAATGATTAAAAGATTGAAAAATTACAATAAAATTTTTTCAAAATATTTGAAAAAATAGTAATAATCGTTATCCCACGATCCTCCTGGGCAAAAAATTTGTAGAATCGATAGATGTTTTACACAAAAAAATTAAAAAAAAATCGAAGAGTACAAGCATTTTCAAAAATGAGATTTGAATTTTAATACTTAAAAATCGCATACTAGACCGCTTTTAAGAATTTTTTGTGATTTTTTTTTTTAAAAAGTACGTAAAAAAACAAAAATTTGGAAAAAAAAAAAATAAATTTGGACCATTATTAAAGAAGTTATGAGTAAAAGAAGTTTGAGTAAAGGAACAAACTACCAATTTTCAAAAATTCGATATCTTTTGAACGGGTCATCAAAAAATCCGAAAATTTACCACGAAGGAGTTTTCGAAGGGTACTAAAAACTGGTAACAAATTAAGAAAATCTGAAAAAAAAAATTTTCGAAGTGTCCGATTTGACATGGAATGCCCCATATATATATGAGCATATCACACTAGATATAAAAATTTCTTAAAACGGGGAATTATGCATGATTTTTATGAAAATAAAAAAAAATTCAGACAAAAATCTATTCTTCAAAAAATGGTTTTCAAAATGCTTTTAAACATATTTTTTTTAAAATCCCGCCATTTTCGTAATTTTTTGGTGTTTGTCCAAATTCTGGGAACCCTAGTATTAATGTAGTTAATGACTCGACTCAAACTTTTTTTTATGAATCAACCAGAAACCATAATTGTTATAATCTGTCAGCCTAACCAGTAATTTGGTAGTAACAACCTTAATTTAGTTAAGACAACTACAATGTTTAATCCATTTGGGATTTTTATTAAAAACGAAACATTGTTTAAATGATAAATTTCTATAAAGTTTAATTGAAATTCTTTAAAATCTTAACCAGATAATGATTCGTCATATTGTATTTATAATCTAAAAGATCTTTTATTATTTTGTCATGGTCAACTATATTTTGCAGAAATATATATGTATTTTCTAACTAAATACCATTTACAATTTGTCATGATTAGTTATTGAAAAAAAAAAAAATATTTATTTTCCCTTCATTTAAATGCATTCTAGAGTTGTTAAGAATTACATACATTTATTACACTGTGCAATTTTTTTTTACACTTTTTCTAATATTTGACCGCGCCTTTTAAGCCCAGTTTTTGAAAAATTGAAAAACCAAAAACGCAATTTTTTTAGTTCCATATAGGGCAATCTTTACAACCTATTTCGAAATTTAGGGTACATATGTTTTTTTTCGCTGGACATTTGGTGTGGAATGCCTCATATACTAATTTTAATGAGCTGAACATGAGAATCAAAGAAAAAAACAAGTAAGAAAGTTATAGTCGGTCAAGACCGACCATATGATACCCTACTCCAGTGTTTTCCGGAAAATGGGTCTCAAGTCCAAGCATGGACCGATGGGATCTATCTTTTGTTAGATCTTTATTTAGTGTAGAAAACACACACAGATAAAATTTTAGTGGAATTGGTTTATTTTTTGCCAATAGACCGATTTAACTGAATATCGGTCGAAATTTTGATATGGGGGACTAAGTTCAAAAATGGTCCAATTATATTTCGATTTGATTAGGTTACTAAAGTACACGACGTTTAACACCTAAAAATAAAGTTTTTATCAAATATTTCCATCTTTATGAATTTTGAGGGAATTATGTGACAATCGGGAGGGTGGTTTGTATGGGGACTACCAGAAGGACCGACCCGATTCCTTTGAAATTTGGTATGATGATTCGTGCATACACGATTACATGCTAAATATCAGGGTTAGGTTAGGGTGGCGGTGCCAGATGGCACTCCGCATAGACCAATTGGTCCATAGCGATACCACAAAACTTTTTCCGCTTATCGATGTAAACTAAATACATTGACCTTCATTGCGTATTGTTTTAAACTTTTCAGGTCTATTCTCGTAATTTCCTCCAAAGTCTCGAACTGTGAACTTCCTATAATTGATAGTCAAGTTCGTGCCAAAGCCGGGCAGTGACACAGGATGTGTTCAATGGTCTCCTCGACGCCTGGTGTCTCGTACCTTTTACAGCTTGCGTCCGTAATAAGATTCATGTTCTTGGCATGTTTTCCGACAAGACAGTGTCCCGTTATTAAACCAGTCAACATACGATATTCTATTCTCGTTAGTGTAAGTAAGAATTTAGTTCTTCCTAAATCATAGCATGGCCATAAAGTTCTGCTTGTACTTGAAGGTTGGTCTTGGTAGTTACAAACATCAGCATATACTCATTATAATCTGTACCACTGAGTGGTGTAGGATATAAAAATTAAAATCGGTTGAACGGTTTTCGAGATATCGCTCTTTGAAATTTGCAAAAAAAGAGGGTTTCTTTACAGTTAAGAAATTAACAAAAAAATCTCAAAATTTTTTTCCTTGACTTCTTCATAAAGCTTTTTTTGACCCCTTCGTAGAGCTTGAGACAAAATTTTATTTAAAATTAATTTGAGCCAAATCCAATCAATTGAACCCGTGGCGCCCTTCAATGAAAGTTTGAGATTCTTTTTGGAAAGTTTTCACCAAAAACTCTAAACATTGATAGAAGGGAGCCATAGGTTAAAGGGGTCTGATGTGGTTCAAATTAAGTTTAAATGAATGATTGTCTCAATCTCCATAAAATACTCAACGGAAAAAAAAATTTTTACTTTATTTAAAAAATTTCTTGAACGTAGAAAGAAAACCGCCATTTTTAGAAACAATTTTTGACAATTTTAAAATGCCGATATCTTGAAAATTGATCTACCGATTTCAGAAATTTTTTGATATTCGTATTCAGCATTCCAAAATAGCTAAAAAAAGTCAAAAAGTTAAATTCGGCCTTGTCGAATGTAGTAATAACCTCCACAATTTCAAACAGATTATAACTTTTTTTAAAATGAAATTTCCGCGAAAAAAAATTTTTTGGTAGAAAAAAAAATCCCCGATTTTTTTATTTTTTTGTCAAAAAAAATGTTCCTACTTGTTTTAATACCATTTGGTGTTCAATTATGTTCACATATGTCACCAGCAGCCGAATTAAAGAATTTGGTATTTTAAGGTTATGTCCCCGAGTAAAAAAAAATTGTATGGTAAAACATGTTATCTTATAAAATTATATATAATTTATTGGATCTGATTTTGCTAAATTTCATCCGAAAATTGGCCGCGCCAAAGTTATCTCATAACATCTTATAATATATGAAGTTACAGTTTAATATTTGATTGTATGTGATTTCATCCGGAAATTGGCCGCGCCAAAGTTATCCCAAATTATCTATTATCATGATTTTGTATTAAATATGATATAATATGATGTAATTTCATCCGGAAATTGGCCGCGCCAATTTTAGATATAATAATGTCAAACTGAAAATAAATAATAAAAAAAAAACTTCGAACGGACGGGGATTAGAACCACAAGTCTTCCGTTTTGTAATCGCAATCTCTACCCTCTAGACCAGCGGACGTTGTTAGCAAATAACAACTTTAAAAGACTTAGTTTTAAATAAATTGATCGTATCTAATTATATCAAATTGATCTAACATATAGTAAAATATGATTATATCCAATTAAATATGTTATTCACTTGTACACAATTTTCAAAAAGACTTAGAAAATTTTTGATAAAATTTGCAAAAAAAAAAAAAAAATTGGAATGACGTACAGCGCTATTAGGGGCTTCCATGGTAAGCTTAAACAATAATTTTAATGTAGCGGTATGCCTTATTTTCAAGTCATAGGCTTCCAAAGTGAAATAAGACTTTGACTTATAAATTTGAAATTTTTCATGGAATCAGGAAATCAGAATTAGATTTGAGATCGGGTTCCAAATATTATTGATAATTTGATAATTTAAACCAAATATAGCTATTATTAACTATATAAATGCAATATAAATTTTTTAAAATGATTGCAAAAATTCAAAAAGTAAAATTTTTTAAGTTCTAAAAAAACAAATGCAATAAAAAAGTGTTTTCTATTTAAAAAAAAAATAAAAAAATGTATTTTTTTCTGGAATCGAACTCGGGTTCCCAAAAATGATAGATAATTTTATAATAAATTAAATATAGTTATTAGGGTGGGGCGATTAGTAAGGAAGGAAAAAAATCTTAATGGGCGCTTCGCGTTTCTGATTCTTGGGATTGTACTGAGCAAAAAAGTCAACTAGACCATACGTCTACGGTGAAAATCGAGCCTCCCGATTTTGACTTGAAGTTTTTTCTCAGACTTAATATTTTTTGGGAAATTTGCAAATTTTCTTGGGCTCATATTTCGTAAACTATTTGAAATTTTGACTTATTTTCAAAAGTAAAGTTGTAGCTATTGTCTCGGGCTACAATTTCTCTGAACATATTACTTAGAAAAAACTTCGTTTTCATGGTCAAAAAGTCGAAAATGTAGAAAATTCACCACTTTTTGTAATTTTTTTTGGATATTTTGGCCTATAACAGCCAAACCATTGAGATTTTCGATCCAATACTAAGACAAAAATTGTAGCCAAGACAATAGTTAAGGTTAAGTTCGTAAATGAGCAAAATCGGACCAGGGGGAAAAAAGTTTCCCCTTGAAGAACTAAACCAACCTCTGAAAAATACCATATTTTTACAGGATTTTTTGTGTTTTTGTTTAACAAATGCAACATTTTTATGCCACAAAAAGTTCAAAGTCCTGCATTTGGACCCAGGGAATTAGAAAATGTCGTTTTTCGGCCCGCCCCCCTTTTATGGGCGTGGAGTAAAACATTTTTTTTTAAATAATGATAATCTTTCTTTAGTGCAAAAAGCATAAGAATGAATTTTTAAACACAAATTCGAGGGAAAATTTGCCCCCCCCCTCAATTACTACTAGCGACCCTCCCCCCCAAAAAAAATATGAAACGCCCCTGCATTTTTTTTTTATTTTTTTGCATGTTGGAGGGTATAACAGATTCGGCACAGCCGAATTTAACACTCTTACTTGTTTATTCTTGTATTGTTTTAAGTTCATTTAACGCATTTTTGTTAGTTTATTGTAAACGATCACCAGAGACTTTATAATATAGAGATAAAACAAATTTAGTTCTTCTACTGGCTTCTAGAGAGTGCCAGTCTTTAATATCAGCTCAAGAATATTACTAATATTCTTGAGGTGTTACTAAGACTTAGTGAAGGCTCAAATAACTCAGCAAATATTGCTCATATAACTATGAAATGTTCAGTACACTCGTAAGAACTATCCAATATCTTACATATACATAAAATACATTTACAACAATACCTCGAATGTGTAGATGATGAAGATCCACCATTTCCAGACCCACTAATACCTTGTCATATTCAAGGTACGGAGCGTCATGTCCAGCTACTAGCTAGTGTTGCTAAGCGCTCAATCGACTAAAACCGTGAAGGTATAATGGCATCTGTATCTGAAGGCCGAAAGAAAGCGCCTCGTATGGAATCTCGAAAAGATTTGGAAGGCAATCTTTGAATGAAAATACACTAAATTGGAATTCTTCTTGATTCATACCTTGTCTCTACCAATACAATTACTTAGTACTTTAAATGAATTTTCAAAATAAATATTGAAAACAAAAAAAAAAAAACATTATATTTTTGGATAAAAAAAGTGTAAAAAATAAGAAATAGAACATTTTTATGATTTTGCGCTATGAACAACTGAAAATGCTAATTTATCAATTTTTTCACAAAAAATTTGCACTTTCACAAGGCCAAAACTGCCTGAAGGAGCATTCTAATGCTTTTGCGATGTACTAGGGAGTTCTTAACTATTGTCTTGGCTACAATTTTTGTCTTAGTATTGGATCGAAAATCTCAATGGTTTGGCGGTTATAGGCCAAAATATCCAAAAAAAAATTACAAAAAGTGGTGAATTTTCTACATTTTCGACATTTTGACCATGAAAACGAAGATTTTTCTAAGTAATATGTTCAGAGAAATTATAGCTCGAGACAATAGCTACAACTTTACTTTTGAAAATAAGTCAAAATTTCAAATAGTTTACGAAATATGAGCCCAAGAAAATTTGCAAATTTTCCAAAAAAATAAAGTCTAAGAAAAAACTTCAAGTCAAAATCGGGAGGCTCGATTTTCACCGTAGACGTATGGTCTAGTTGACTTTTTTGCTCAGTACAATCCCAAGAATCAGAAACGCGAAGCGCCCATTAAGATGTTCAAATCGCCCCACCCTAATAGTTATATATAACTATATAACAGCAATATAATTTTTTAAAAATGATTGCAAAAATTCAAAAAAAAGAAAAATTTTTAGTTCTAAAAAAAATAAATGCAATAAAAAAGTGTTTTCTATTTAAAAAAAATAAAAAAAAAAAATATTTTTTTTTTCTGGAATCGAACTCGGGTTCCCAAAAATTATAGATAATTTTATAATAAATCAAATATAGTTATATATAACTGTATAAAAGAAAAATAATTTTTTAAAAATGATTGCAAAAATTCCAAAAATGAAAATTTTTTAGTTCTAAAAAAATTAAACGCAATAAAAAAGTGTTTTCTATTTTAAAAAAAATTAAAAAAAACTTTTTTTTTCTCGACTGGGCCGGGAATCGAACTCGGGTTCCCAAAAATCATATGTAATCTTATATGATACAATAAAAAGTTTTGTATAACCATATATGTTGACACACAAAAATAAATTTTGAAATACTGACATATATAATTATATATGGCTAGTTGTTTGGTCAAAAAAATATTTTTTTTATACATGATTATATCAAAATACATATTCCATTACATATGCGACCATTTATAAATATATATTGAGTTTAGACGAAATTTGCGTATATATAGCACCATACAAACACAGATATGTTATCGTTTAAGACACATATAATTATATCTATTATTTTTGTTGGAAATTTTTTTAGTATGAAACCATATATAGTTTTAAATGGTATTATATTAGTCATATATAATTATACATAAATTGATACTGGATTTTTTGTTTAGTAAAGTCCTATACATAATTAGATATAAAATAACGTATAATAATGTATGAAATCGGATTAAGTTTTATGTGCAACGTATGATTACATCTACCATTCATATTAATATATTATGAACAATATAATTAGATATGATTTTATATGACATCATTTAAAAAAATTGGAAAATTTTAAAGTGAGATATAATTTTATACTTTGACTCATATAGTTGTATATGGTTTTATGAAAACATATAAAATAATATACATTTATATAAATTCCTTTTTACTCGGGTCCCGGGAGAAAATGACCATGTATGTTCATACATGCTCATACACGATTCCATGTATGATAATATATGAACAATATATGGAAATGTGTGTCATAATGGGAGCATATATGAACATACACAAGTAATGTAATATTCCATATATGTAAATGTATGCAACTATGTGTGTATAGGTATATGTCATACTCCTCCAAACATAAATATATGCTATGCATCTGCATAGCATACATGTCTTAAAAACAATTTTTTTAAAGGTTGGGTTCGGCAGAACTTTGCAAAATTGGACGAAGTTCATGTATGGGTCCAGTCTGAAAAAGTCGTTCGGTTGGACAATAATGATCATACATTATCAAGATTAATTATAATTTTTGTATTCTATAGGCGAATATGAACGGCACTAACGTAAACAACCAAATTTAGAAGAAAATTCGAACACTCTGACGGTATTACTGTCAGAGCTGCGAAGGATTTCATCCCTTAATAAGATTTGGTGTTCTGAATTAAACTTTAATGATTGCATTCCCCAATCACAATTTATCGAATGAATTTACATTTGATTTTAAAATACAGAATGAATTCGGTTTCTTTTTCATTCAGCTTTGAAATTGAATGCGTAAATTTTTTTTAAATTCGATTTTTAAAAGTCTCATGAATAATAAATAAATGAAATAAAGAATGCATTCAGTTTTTAAAATTCTCATAAACAAGAATTCGATTTAATGGTAAAAATCGAATTCATTCCAAGAAATATTGATATTTAAAGATAATTGTATTCAGTGACTATAAAAATCGAATGTATTTTATTTGTGAATTCATTCGAAAAGTGATTAATTCTGCGAAGCTTTGATTATCCTAAAGTATCATAAAGTCCAAAGTATTTTTTTAAAATATTCGTTAGTTTTTATTAAAAAATCAGTGTCATAAATTAGTAAAAATTATTTATATTTGAAAAAATTTCAATTAATAGACTTTTTATGGGAAAAAAATACAAAAAAAATTTTACATACAAATTCATGTATGACAATGTATGATCATTAATGTACATGCACCCTCAAATTACGGATATGCACTTGTATGGACATCCATATATGCATTATATATGAACATACATGGTCATTTTCACCCGGGGTTGAATGTACTAAAATTTTAGAGGTGTTTTTACGTTTTCGTTCATAACTTTTGAAACGCTCAACCGATATCACTCAAATGCAATACCAAACTTCTCGGAAAAACTTCCAAAAATATGTTTATTTTCAGTCATCACCGTATAATATTTTGGCCGTGATCACCATTTCCACAGACAGATAGACGGACAGACTGATATCGCTAGAATGTCTTAAAATCAATCGGGGATCATGAATATATATACTTTATGGGCTCCCAGACCGATATTTCGATGAGTTACAAACGGAATGACAAACTTATCACTAGAGTGGAGGGTATAAAAATGTACCACAAGATATTGTTTTTATATTTTTTGGCTTAAATTAAGTTTAAATGTTAGATTGTCTTAAGCTTTATGAAAGGGTCCAGAAAAAGAAATTTTAAGATTTTTCGAAAACCGTTTTTATCTCGAAAACCGTAAAACCGTAAAACCGACTTTACTTTTTTTTTAAATTCGTGTTTAGCGCATCAAAATTTATTAATATGTTGCACAGTGTTAATTGCAAAGTGTTGTTCTTAACAAGTTTTGTATTTTTTTTTTTAATTCTATTAAATTGCAATTTCTAGGTGTTGGTTTAAAGAACCTGTACAATAAAAAAGCATATACTCAATTCAAGTCTTGTGATATTTAAAAAAAAAGAATGTTACAACAAAAGAATGAATTTTAAATATATTGTAAGCGGCATTTTTATAAAACATTTGTTTTTTTGCAGACAACAAAACTTAATAATTTAATTAATTTATTTTCAAATACATGATGTAAATCAATAAATAATTCCATATGGGTTAGATTATGAGGTAATCAATTATAATTAAATAGAAACTGAAATTTTTAAGAGCTACTGGAAGGTTTAGACTAATTAAAGTAATTATAACATTGATTTTAAATTTTTAACACGATAATGTTTTTAGGATGGTGTCTAATTTTAAAAAAAGTTGTAGGGCGCCATCTCAGTTTGACTGTATAAGCTAACAAATAGCGAAAAAGAAAATAAGAATGTTTTCATTTTCTTAAATCAAAAATTTTAGTAACTTGGGTTTTTAACTTGTATAATAATTCACCTCGTGGTGAATAAATCCGTTTTTCACGAGCTGGTGAATAAAAATTAACATAATTATTTTTTTTTATACCCTCCAACCGCAGTATGGGGGTATACTCACTTTGTCATTCCGTGTGTAACACATCGAAATATCGGTCGGGGACCCCTCAAAGTATATGGGACATTCCATGTCAAATCAGATACTTTGAAAATTTTTTTTTTTAGATTTTCCCAATTTGTTTACAGTTTTTAGTACCCTTCGAAAACTCCTTTGTGCTAAATTTTCATATTTTTTTGATGACCCGTTCAAAAGATATCGAAGTTTTAAGAATTGGTAGTTTTCTCCTTTACTCAAACTTCTTTTACTCATAACTTCTTCAATAATGGTCCAAATTTAAAACTTTTTTTTTCAACATTTTTTTTTTTGCGTATTTTCTAAAAAAAATCCCAAAAAAATCTTAAAAGCGTTCTAGTATGCGGTTTTTAAGTTTTTAAGTTTAAATCTCATTTTTGAAAACGTTTGTACTCTTCGATTTTTTTGAAATTTTTTGTGTAAAACTAATATCGATTCTACAAATTTTTTGCCCAGGAGGATCGTGGATAACGATTATTACTATTTTTTAAAATTTTTTTAAAAAAATTTATTGTAATTTTTCAATCTTAAAATCATTTCTACTGCTCCAATGATAAGTCATAGAGGGGTCATTTATAAAACCGACCCCCCTTACAAAAATGTTTGAGGGTAAAAATAAATGGGGGTCGGTCTCACTAATGACCCCTCTCGGACGCACCATTGAACCGGTAGAAGCTGATTAAATAAAACAAATTTACAAAAAATAAAAAAAATTGTATGGGGACCGCCTTAACAATTAGATATAGAGGGTAGGTTTGTTCAGAGAAAATGTTTGGACTAAAAAAATATTGTTGGTCGGTTATACATTTTGTTGCTCTAAGGGCACTATTAGGGCAGTTAGAGCGGTTGGAGCAAATTTAAAAAAATGTCGTTTTGTGTGGGAGCCCCTTAGAAATTGGAGATAGGGTATTAGTTTGGTCCAAAGAAATGTTAAGACGTAAAAATTAATGGGGGTCGGTCTTATAAATGACCCCTCTATGACGCACCATTGGAGCAGTAGAAATGATTTGAAGATTGAAAAATTACAATAATTTTTTTTCAAAAAATTTAAAAAAATAGTAATAATCGTTATCCCACGATCCTCCTGGGCAAAAAATTTGTAAAATCGATAGAAGTTTTACACAAAAAAATTTCAAAAAAATCGAAGAGTACAAACATTTTCAAAAATGAGATTAAAATTTAAAGACTTAAAAATCGCATACTAGAGAGCTTTTAAGAATTTTTTGGAATTTTTTTTCAAAAAGTACGCAAAAAAACAAAATTAAAAAAAAAAAAAATTAAATTTGGACCATTATTGAAGAAGTTATGAGTAAAAGAAGTTTGAGTAAAGGAACAAACTACCAATTTTTAAAAATTCGATATCTTTTGAACGGGGCATCAAAAAAACCTAAAAATTTACCACGATGGAGTTTTTGAAGGGTACTAAAAACTGTAAACAAATTGGGAAAATCTAAAAAAAAAAAATTTTCAAAGTGTCCGATTTGACATGGAATGCCCCATATGCAAGGGTACAGGTGTCCACCATCATAAATTTTTTTTATCAAATTTTTTTTTTTCCATCAATATTTTTTTTCATCAATTTTTTTTACATCAAATTTTTTTTTTATTAATTTTTTTTCATAAATTTTTTTTTCATAAATTTTTTTTTCATCAAATTTTTTTTTCATAATTTGTTTTCATTAATTTTTTTTTTCGTGAAATTTTTTTTACATCAGTTTTTTATTACATCAAATTTTTTTATTAATTTTTTCACATCAAAAAAATTTTTTTTTCATTAATTTTTCACTTTTTAAAATTTTTTTTTTTTTTATTCAAAATTTGTTTTCTTATTTTTTTTTTTCAAAAAAAAAAAAAAATTGTTTTCATCAAAATTTTGTTTGTAAAATTTTTTTTTTCATCAAAAACTTTTTTCTTCATCAAAAACTTATTTTCATAATTTTTTTTTTTTTCACCAAAAATCATATTTCTCCTTTTTGTACCAAAACTACTTTTTCAGCAAGTCTGAACTTGTGACATGAAAATGTTCCATTTGTTTAACAAATGTACAATAAACAAGTGAGAGCGTTAAATTCATCTGTACCGAATCTTTTATACTCTCCAAAATGTAAAAACACTTTTTTGCCCTTAAGTAATACAATCATTTACCAAATTTAGATACCTTTTGGTTTGGACTGCATTGTGCTTTCCACAGACAGATGGACGGATGTATATAGCTAGAGTGTCTTAGAAATGGATCAATAATATACAAACTTAATGGGGTCCTCGACCGATGTTTCAATTCGTTTTGCATGGAATGACAAATATATATAACATTATTTTTTTTTTAAAACCAACTTTGACAATTATACTATGTTTAGACCAAACAAAAACTAACTTGTTTTTGGCAAAAAAGCATTTTGGAAAACCAAACTGTTTACACCGAATAAAAAGAGTTTTTGTTTGTCAAATCAAATTAATTATTTTCTAAATTCACTAAAAAACACAAAATTACAATAGCCACACGTTATTAAAACAATTAAATTACACATTTATTTACTTTTTTTAAAGATTTAAATATTAATTTTACAAAAAAACAAATATTTTTATTTTGACATTAGTTTTTACCAAAAGAAAATTGAAAAAAAAATTCACACTGAATTAATAGTAGCATAGACCACAACCCTAGTTTTTGTTCAGTTTTAGTTGGAAACGCAGTTTTTAAATTGTATGGAAAATTTATGTAGTTTTTGCCAAAAACCAAAAAAATATTCAAAAACAAGTTGTTTTCGTTGGTGTAAATGCCGTATTACACCCAAATCTTCAGAAAAACATTATCATGATTTAATGTTTTGGGCAAGAGTACAAAATTCCCAGGAATTTTTCGTTAACTGGGCTGAAAAGTTTTAACATGATAATGTTTTTAGGCTGGTGTCTAATTTAAAAAAAGTTGCAGGACGCCACCTCAGTTTGACTATATTCACGAAAAAGAAAACCAGAATTACCATTTTCATTTTCTTAAAACCAAAAATTTTAATAACTTGGGTTTGTAACTTGGATAATAGTTCACATAATAGTGGTGAATAAAACCGTTTTTCACCAGCTGGTGAATAAAAATGAAAATAATTATTTTTCAACAAAAAAAAAATTTTTTTCATCAAATTTTTATTTTTTTCATCAATTTTTTTTTCCAAAAATTTTTTTTTAATCATTTTTTTTCGTCAAACTTTTTTTCATCAAAAAAATTTTTTTTTTTTTTTTGTTCATCAAATTTTTTCTTTTTCATCAAAAAATTTTTTTTTCTTCAAAATTTGTTTTCATCAATTTTTGTGTTTTTTCGTAAATTTTTTTTTCATCAATTTTTTTATACCCTCCACTCTAGTGATAGAGGGTATATATAAGTTTGTCATTCCATTTGTAACTCATCGAAATATCGGTCTGGGACCCCATAAAGTATATATATTCATGATGCCCGATTGATTTTAAGACATTCTAGCGATGTCCGTCTGTCCGTCTGTCTGTCCGTCTGTCCGTCTGTCCGTCTGTCCGTCTGTCCGTCTGTCCGTCTGTCTGTCCGTCTGTCCGTCTGTCTGTGGAAAATGCTCTCGCGGACAAAATATTGCACAGAGATGACTGAAAATTAACATATATATTGGAAGTTCTCCCGAGAAGTTTGGTATTGCATTTGAGCGATATCGGTTCAGCGGTTCAAAAGTTATGAACGAAAATGTAAGCACACCTCAAAAATTCCAGTACATTCAACATAACCTAAAAATACAAAATGCTCTAATTCGGCTTCTGGTTGACATATGTGAACATAATTGAACACCAAATGGTATTTAAACAAGTGCGAACATATTTTTTGAAAAAAAAGAAAAAATCGCGGATTTTTTTTTTACCAAATTTTTTTTCGCGGAAATTTTTTTCAATTTTTTTTTTATTTCAAAAGTAATTTCCTTTTAAATAAAGTTTTTTCAATAATCTTTTTGAAATGGTGGAGGGTATCACTACATTCGGCAAGGCCGAATTATTTTTTTTCAACAGCATTTTTTTTTCATCAAATTTTTTTTCATAAAAATTTTTTTTTCATAAATTTTTTTTTATCATATTTTTTTTCATAAATTTTTTTTCATAAAATTTTTTTTATCAATTTTATCTTACCAAAAATTTTTTTTGTTCATCAATTTTTTTTTCATCAAAATCTTTTTTAACCAAAAATTTTGGGTTCATTAAATTTTTTATAACATAATTTTGTTTTTCGTGAAAAAAAAATATTTTTTTACCAAAACTAATTTTTGTCCAAGTCTAAGCTTTTATTGCCGAATCTTTTATATCGAATCTTTTATACTCTCCAAAATGTAAAAACACTTTTTTGCACTTATTTTTGCACTCACTTACAAAATGTACAGCTCTTTTGGTTTTTTAATGGGGTCCTCGACTAATATTTCAATTCGTTTTGCATGGAATAGCAAAGTTATATAACATTATTTTTTCTAAAAAAACTTTGCTTTGGCAAGTACACCCAAATCTTCCGCAAAACGTTATCATGATTTAATGTTTTGTGCAAGAGTACAAAATTGCAGGCATTTTTATTTGAGTTCTCGCCTTACGCAGGGAAGACCAGTATCGGTGGCCACCAACAATTTTGGGGACATTTTGAAAAATTGTATGAAGATGTCAGCAAGGATAATCAGCAGTATGTCAGGGGTAATTGTTTTTGCCGACTGGGAAGCGGAGATGTCGAAATTTGTCACCCCTGCTTCATCAGCGCTTTATGATTGTCACACTTATTGTGTGTTAGAAATTTTCATTTGCTTTTGATTTTTTATTGAATAATGTTTAAATTAAGAGTTAAATTGCAATTGCTGCTATTTTAAAAAGCAGCACTGTAAGTAAAATAAAGAATATATTATTTAATGATTATAATTTGCTTAAATGATTTTTTAATTATTTTTTTTTTTTGAGTATTTGCAAAAACCGAAAAATTATTCTTAAATAAAAATAAATCTCAAGTTAATAGCAAATAAATCTTAATTTCATATTAATCAAAATTCACTCAAGTGTAGCTAAATACAAAAAATAGTTTGTTTTTTTGATTTTTTTTTAAACAAAACAATCAAATACTTAAAACTTTTAAACAAAAACGAAAAAAAATTGTTGATGACTATAAAGCAAAAAATCAAAAAAAAAAAAAATACTAAAAAAATACTTTAAGCCGTCTATTGCTGAGAAATTGCTGGCTAAAAATATATTTTTTTTTTTGGCTAAAAATATATTTTTTTTTGGCAAAATGTAAAAAAAATTAAAAAATAATTCTTAATACTTTAGAATACCCATGAATAATGATGAAGATGATTATAATGATGACATAACAACAATATTTTTGTTAAATATTTTTTTTATTTTGTAAAAAAAATAATTTAAACCTCAAATAAAACATTAATAATTTTAATGAGCAAAAAAAAAAAATTTTTTTTTTTTTACAAAACAAAATATCATCATCCCAACATGATTTTTTTTAAAATTTTTGTTTTAAAAACTTATGATGAGAAATTTTTTTGTTTTACAACAAAAGAAAGAAAACAAAAATTAAAGATGTTAATGAATAGATAGAGAATGTTATGGATGGATAGATGGATGGTTGGTATTATAATAAAAATAAATTAGAAATTTGATTAACTCCTCAGGGTAGAAAAATATAAGAAAAGTCAATGATCTTTAAATGAAGAAACAAACAAAAATTTTTTTTGTCTTAAAATCAAAAAAGTCTTTAACCATTAATTAAAAAAAAAACGAAATTCCATTTGTAGAAATTGATTTATGTTTATACAGTCGAACCCGGTTATAACGAACTCCGAGGGACCAGTAAAAATAGTTCGTTATAAGCGAAGTTCGCTATAAGCGGGGTATATTTTTTATCAACCTAGTTTTATTTCCAAAAAAATAGGTCTAATTTTGTTTAATTTGCTGTTTTTTACGTAAATAAACTACTTATTGAGAAGAAATCATTAAAAATATAATTAAATTTTATCAAAATTATAATATAAACCAAAAAATTCAAACCTTTGGTTAGTTTGATAAACATGATTGCCACACATTAAAAAATATTTGTGGGAGTTCGTTATAAAAAGGTAAATATACATGAAATTATGTTCGTGGGACCATAATAAGCAGTTCGTTTTAACCGAGGATTCGTTATAACCGAGTTCGTTATAAAAGTATTTTGTGTGAAAATTGATGCTAAAACGTCGGGACTTTAGAATTAGTTCGTTATAACCGAGAATTCGTTATAACCGAGTTCGTTATAACCGAGTTTGACTGTATAATTATAAAATTTAAATTTTTATTAAACAATTTCTATAGGTTTTATTATTACGCAAATCCATTTCTTGTTTTTCTAAATTTTCAAATGCCATTCCATTTAAAATTTAAAGACTCTTTAAATTTAAAAAATGCTGAAGAAAAATTGAATTTCTAAAAATTATAGACATTTCTGGTATCCCGTGTAAAAATGTATTAGATCTTATCTGATCTGTTCATATATGTTCATATATGATCGTATCTGATTGCATATAATTATATCTGAAATGTCCAAAATCGAGATCTAATTATATCTCGGATTTGGTCAACATTGCCACAAAATTGACATTTATTTATATCTGACCAGATATAATTATATACAATCAGATGCAATCATATATAATTAGATAAAAGTAGATCTGACAAGATCTAATCGATTTTTACACGGGATTCCCATACCGGTTTCAAACACTTCAGTTAGTGTAATCATCAGTAGGATTTTAAATGTCAGTTTGTTTTGTTAATGGAAACTCTTTTTAAAATTCAAAAATTCCAATTTTAATTCGAAAAAGTTTAATTGTAATTCGTAAGAGATCAATTGTAATTTGAAAAAGATCCAT
Organism: Pegoplata infirma; assembly: GCA_963921195.1. Classification (NCBI taxonomy): domain Eukaryota; kingdom Metazoa; phylum Arthropoda; class Insecta; order Diptera; family Anthomyiidae; genus Pegoplata; species Pegoplata infirma. Next base: position 56,235,910 of record OY992539.1, read on the forward strand.
TGTTATCCGAATAATATCAAACTAGTGTACACAGAAAAAAATGTGGAGGAAACAAATTTGAGTAATCACTTGTTTAATTTTTTAAAAAAAAATTGAGTAATTTTTTAATTGACGCAATTAAAAATTTACTCAAAAATTGAAAATAAAATTTGAGTAAATAATTTAATACAAATTTAATATTTTTTTTTATTTATTTTTTTTTCTCTTGGTGTTTTGAATTCTCATTTAGTTTATTGTTTTTTGTATATGTATATGAAAGTTTGAAATCATCTTTATAAAATTTTACTTTGTCTTGAAGACATAAGTATATTTGGTAAAGTTTGTAAAAGCAATTTTTTTGGAAAAAAAATTAGAAACTTTTTAAACTTTTTAAAAAAATAATTTGATACATTTTGAGTAAATTTTTACTTGACACAATTAAAAAGTTACTTAAAAATATTAAAAAATTTTAAGTAAAGATTTAATTGTGTGAATTAATAATTTACTTAAGTTTTTTATTAAGCATTTAATAATTTTTTATTAAAAGTTTACTCAATACTATTAAATCGTTTACTGGTGGAAAATTGAGTAATTTTTTACTCAATAGTATTAAAAATTTACTCAAAATTTTTTTTTATTTTTTTCTGTGTATAGTTTACAAATAAAAAATGCCTGCGAATTTTGTACTCTTGCCCAAAACATTAAATCATGATAATGTTTTGCGGAAGATTTGGGTGTACTTGCCAAAGCAAAGTTTTTTTTAGAAAAAATAATGTTATATTTAGCGATGAGATTTCCATGCAAATGCATGTTTTTTGTCGATAGTCTAAAAACGATATCGACCAATTATCTTTCCGAATCAAGAAATTTGCATTAAAATGGCATCGATTTGTTTTTGCATATTTTTGCATATTTTGGTGAAAATGCATATTTTTGCATATTTTGGTTTTAAATGCATATTTTGTGCATATTTCTAGCTCTTAAGTGCATATTTTTGCATATTTTGGCATAAACTAGCAAAAACACAAATTGATCCCAGTTGGCAACGTCCTCGAGCCATCCTCAGAGACGGAGCGGTGACATGTCAGAGTCACTGCTGACATCCACAAGACATCTCTATGTACTGGGTTGAGGACAGTTTCATACAAATTTTCAAAATGTCCTCACTCAAAGTCAGCAGTGGTCAGGGCTGTCCTCACTCAAAGTCAGCAGTGGTTCTGGGGACATGTTACCTAAGACTTCTTTGGGGAAATGTCTGACGTAGGTCATGCGAAAATACAAAAAATTTTCGTATTTCCTTTTATCCATTTTCCTTTAGAAATTATCTTTCTCATATTTAGAAAAAACTTTTTGCCTTTTTTAGTCTCAACTGGATTTGAACCTGGAACCTCCGGTTTATTAGTCCCACACCTAACTACTTGTTCCAAACTTTATTTTGAAAATTGTTTGTCTATTTATTACTTTTATTCTACCTTGTAGATTTTAATTTAATTTAAAATAAATCGATAATATTGCCATCTTTTTCTTGGAAATTGAAGAGTTGCCCAGATTTAAAATTCTAATTTAATAAACTGCTATTCTGAAGACATTTCCCTTTAGACGTCTTAGAGGAATTGTCCACACTCTTAAGGCAAACATTCAGTGCTGACAATGTTAGCACATGTCATCAAGGATTACCAATGATTTGTCAGAACCCGCACTGAAAAAAATAACTATACTGAAATTAAATAAACACTGTTATTAATTTAAGTAAACAAATTGTTTTGAATTTACTTCAACTTATCTTAATATAAGGTGGTTTTACTTAAAACAAAGAAAATTAACTTGAAGATAGTACATGCAAATACTTAAAAAAGCACAAGAGTTTTCCTTAATTTGTTTTTTTTAATTAAGTTAAATATTCTTTACATTTATGGCGAATTGATTGCATTTAAGAAAAAAAGGGTTTATTAAAAAATTTAGTTTTACTTAAAAGAAAAAAAATTAAATTGTGTGCAAAAAAAATAAATAAGTACGTAGCTTACTTAAAAATAGTATAGACATTTTCAAGACCTTGTATCAAATAAGTACAAATCTTTAATTGCAAATCGCATTTTCTTTAATTTAATAAATTTTTGTTTTAATTTAAGACAAAAGTAATCTTTATTTTATTGATTTCATTGACTTTATTAAAATCCATATCTTCATCAGTTTAAGAAAGAATTTACTTAACTTAAGGAAAAAATACTTTAGGTATTTTGGGGACCCCATCTGGGGGCCCCATGTAGAGACCCCATGAGACCCTAACTTTAAATCCAAATTTCGATTTTCGCGGAATTTTCAAATGCATATAACTCTGCAAATACTGCAGATACGAAAAAAATTCTAAAGACATTTTTGTAGTCCTTAACTTGTAGAATATGACCGCCGAAGACCCGAAAGCTCTCCGAGTTACAGTTTTCGAGTTATTTCATGATCAAATTTCTCAAGACCCCATTCCCATATCTCGAAAACTATGCAAGATAGAGCGATTCTGACCAAAATTTTGGATCAAAATCAATAGGGACCCTATAATAGTGTACGCACATACTCATGGGCGGACCCCATATATTGGGGGCCCGTAGGGTCCTCACATTGGGACTCCATAGGGTCCACAGAATCCGTAAGTTTAAGGAAATTTTTACTTATTTTAAAAAAATATTTTTCCTCTGGATAAAAACAATTAAACTTATAATAAGTACAATTTTACTTACTTTTAAGATATATTTAAGTAAATGCATTACTATGTTTTAGGAAAAAATATACTTGGAAGAAGAATTAAAATCTTTGGAGCCCTCGCATACCCTTCTTTTTTTAAATTAAGTTCAACATGCTTTAAAAATGGTAAATTTTTTTTTCAGTGCGAAGACATTTCCTCAAGGAATCACTGTGGAAATTTCCTCAGTGACACATTTTCCAACTGGGATATTTATTTTTTCCAAAAACTATTTAAAATTTTCAAAATTTATTTTGAAAATAAGAAAAAAATTTTTTTTCTTTTAAATTTTTTTTTATAGATTTTCTTAATTTTTAAAAAAATCTTGCTTATATAAAGTTTTAAAAGTTACTACTTAAACACGGCGCTATTTTTTGCTTTTTAAGAAATTTTTTCTATGAAAACATGATTTTTATTGTACACATTTTATTTTTTTGTGCACATTTTAAGGTTTTTTAGTGCATATTTTGAATTTTTTAGCGCATATTTTAAGCGCATATTTTCGATTTTTTAGTGCATAAAAATCTCATCCCTAGTTATATTACTTTGATATTCTATGCAAAACAAATTGAAATATCACTCGAGGACCCCATTAAAAAACCAAAAGAGCTGTACATTTCGTAAGTGAGTGCAAAAATAAGTGCAAAAAGGTGTTTTTACATTTTGGAGAGTATAAAAGATTCGGCACCAAAGAATATACCACTCTCACTTGTTTTATGTACATTTGATAAACAAATGGAAAATTTTTACACTCAAAAAAGTATGTCGGTAAAATCTACTACAAAAGACAGTTGTTTTGACTACATTTTGTCGTTGAAAAGGCGTCCACTACATATTACGGTAAAAATAACTGAACATGTTGTTGTTTTTAACTATTGATTTTCAACTACAAAATGTAGTAAAAACTACTACAAAACTGTTTAATACAGTTGTTTTTTCTACAATTACCTGAAATTTTATTTAAAAAATTTCTTAAACGTTTAAATGATTGATATTTATTTATTTAAAAAGCAATACATTTCAGTTGGTTGTATAGAATTTCGACATGATGACAATTTTTTGATGTATTTTTTATCTGGAATTATAGAAGAAAAAAATTATATTAATAAAATGTTAAACAAAATAAATTGATTGTATTTACCTTTGTTTTTTTAATAGTTCATTTCAAATTTTCACCGCTACTGATCAAAATTTGTCTGGAATAAAAAAAAACGAAATGTAATTTGCAATGTTTCAAAAAAGTATGTACCTGTTCTGTTGTGTATACAAAGAAAAGAAAGATGGCGCGCTCATAAGAAAACAAAACACTGCACACATTTTATTTTGTTTTTTTCCGATTGGTTTTTACGCACGCTTATGTGAACGCTATATTATACACACTTGTTATCTCATTAATCCACTTATTTTCTTTCGCTCAAGAATATTTTTCCAAAAACATATTTTTTGTTATAATAAAATTTAATAAATTGTAATTTAATTTATTTAGATATTATTTATTTGGTATAAAAATAATTCCTTCCGCATCCCGCACGACCAACTCGCTCGACACATTTGTTTGCAATAAAAATTTCAAGAAAAAAACGAGTTTTAGAAAAAAAACTAAAAACAACTACATAAATCAACTATTGCTACAGTGTAGTATATTTTTTGTAGTTATTTTTTGAAACTACTACAAAAAAGTTGTTTGAGATTTGTTCATACAAAAACGACCGAAATTGTAGTTAAAAACAACAGCTACTACTTACTACACAAACGACCGTCATGTAGTAACTGCAATAATTTTCTGAGTGTATGCGAAAAGCTTAGACTTGGTGAAAAGTAGTTTTGGTAAAAAAAATGATTTTTTTCACGAAAAACAAAATTATGTTAAAAAAATTTAATGAACCCAAAATTTTTGAAAAAAAAAAAAAATTGATAAATAAAAACAAGTAAGAAAATTATAGTCGGTCAAGACCGGCCATATGATACCCTACACCAGTGTTTTCCGGAAAATGGGTCCCAAGGTTAGGTTAGGTTAGGGGTGGCGGAGCTCAAAATTTCGAACTCCTCGCATAGACCGGCTGGTCCATTCAGCGACGAGGATAAAATACGTTAGTCCATGTTGCAAACAATTTAACGCGCATAAGGTCCATAACTGCGATTTCTTCCAGATTCTCGAGTTCTGCTTTGCCTAAAACTTGTTTGCGATGCCTGGCCAATGCGGGGCATTTGCACAGGATATGTTCAACTGTTTCATCCGTATTCGGTTCATCACATCTTCAATTGGAATCAGAGATGAGTCCAATTGTTCTTGCGTGGAAAGCAATTAGGCAGTGTCCCGTGACCACTCCCTTGGGTAAACGACATTCTCTTCTGTTAAGAGAAAGTAGGTAGCGAGTTCTTCCGAGGTCGTAACGCGGCCAGATTATTCTGGTAATTCTGTTTTTACTTAACTCTCGCCATTTCCTGTTCGCCATGGAAATACACTGACAATCACTTCTCGATCTGTAGTGCTGCATTGGGGGATCAATATGAACAAAGTCCCCTACCCCATCTGAACCCAGTTTTGCAAGCTCATCAGCCTTCTCCCGTCTACTCCCTTATGTCCTGGAACCCATATTAGAGAGACGAGGTTATTGCCGGATAGTTTTTGAAGATTCTCGTAGCTGGGTTCCAAGTCCAAACATGGACCGATTGGATTTGTCTTTTGTTAGATATTTATTTAGTGTAGAAAACACACAGAGATCAAATTTTAGTGGAATTGGTTTATTTTTTTTGTCAATTGACCGATTTAACTGAATATCGGTCGAAATTTTTATATGGGGGACTAAATCCAAAAATGGTCCAATTATTTTCCGATTTGATTAGGTTACACGTTTAACACCTAAAAATAAAATTTTTATCAAATATTTCTATTTTTATGAATTTTGAGTGAATTATGTGAATATCGGGAGGGTGGTTTGTATGGGGACTACCAGTAGGACTGACCCGATTCCTTTGAAATTTGGAACGATGATTTATGCATACAAAGTTTGTTTACCTGCTAAATTTCAAAGCGATATTTATTATAATACTGTTTTTAGAGTCATTTAAGCCGAATCCAAAGGGGCGTTTGTATGGGGGCTAGGTCTTAACATGAACCGATTTTCTCCAATTTCAATAGGCGTTCTTGGGCCAAAAGATGCTTAAGTTTAAAATTTCAAGTCAATTGATTGAAAATTGCGACCCGTATCATGCTTAAACCGATAGATGGGCAGACGGACGGACATAGCTAAATCGACTCAAAAAGTAATTCTTAGTCGATCGGTATGCTTGAAGGTAGGTCTAGGACCAATATTTCGGGTAGTTACAAACATCAGCACAAACTCATTATACCCTATACCACAGAGTGGTGTAGGTTATAAATATTAGATGAAAAAAAAAAATTTGATGAAAAAAAAATTTGATGAAAAAAAAAATTTTATGAAAAAAAAATTTGATGAAAAAAAATTGATGAAAAAAAATTGATGAAAAAAAAAATTTATAAAAAAAAAATTGATAAAAAAAAAGTTTGATAAAAAAAAAATTGATGAAAAAAAAATTTGATGAAAAAAAAAGTTTGATGAAAAAAAAAATAAATTTATGGAAAAAAAAATTTATGCAAAACAAAATTGATGAAAAAAAAATTTGATGGAAAAAAAATTTATGAAAAAAAAAAAAAAATTTATGAAAAAAAAATTATTTTTTGTTGAAAAATAATTACACTCAAAAAATTATGTCATTAACTGTTTGTAGTTTATTTAAAAAGTTTTCCGTTTAGTCGTTTTTAAAAGAAAAAACCTCTGTTTGATGTTCAGTTTTTATTAATGACTACTTCTGTCCTTTGTTTCAAAAATAACACACTAAAAATAAAGACTTTCATTAACATTTAATCTTTAAAGTCATTTATTTTTGTTCTGTAAGTAAAAACTACTGATTATTCTTTAAATTTTTAATGATTTGTGTAAGTCATTTTTTTTTTTAATTGTTGGTATTTTTAATGAGATATCATTAGTTTTTACCTACACAAGTAGGTTATTTTTTTGTAGAAAAAAAATTCATAAAATTATTTATAGAAATATAAAAACATGTTTGTATCAAGTGACTTTGGCACGATGGGTAGAGTGTCTGGCCAGAATGTAGTTGGTTGCGGGATCGATTCCGCAAAATTTTATTAAACATTTTTAAAAAAATATTTCAATAGAAAATTGTATAAAATAACCTACGAAATCATTAATTTTTAATGTTTTCGTAGGTTATTTTTTTGGAATTTGTTGGTAAAAATAACAGAACTATCATTAATTTTTAATGTTTTCGTAGGTTCTTTTTTTCGAATATGTTAGTAAAAGACCGTAATTTTTTAATGTTTAATGTTATTTATTTTAGAAAATTTTGTCAACAGTAAAAAAGAAATGTTGATGTTTGTTAAAATAAATGAATAATTACTGGGATGGTTTTCAATTGTTTATTCAGTTGTTTTAAGTGTGTTTTTCATTTGTTTTTGCCTACAAAATATTTTGAGTGTATGTTGCTTTTTATTCACCAGCTAGTGAAAAACGGTTTTATTCACCACGAGGTGAATTATTATCCAAGTTACAACCCCAAGCTAATAAAATTTTTGGTTTTAAGAAAATGAAAATAGTAATTCTTGTTATACCCTACACCACTCTGTGGTACAGGGTATAATGAGTTTGTGCTTTAAAAAAGTTGTGCTTAAAAAAAAAATTGCGCGAAAAAAATTTTGGTAAGAAAATCCGCAATTTTTTTCTTTTTTTGGCAAAACAAATGTTAGTATGTGTTTAAATACCATTCGGAGTTAAATTCTGTTCACATATGTCAACCAGCAGCCGAATTAACGGATTTTGAATTTTTAGGTTATGTTGAATGTAAAAAAAAAATTTTGGGTCATCGCCTTGAGCATCAATGGCTCTACTTCTAAATGAAAGTAGACCATAAAATAAATAATATCATCAAAAGGCTTTTTGAAAATTTAGTTCGAATTTTGTTTTATGGCCCAATGAAGTCTTTATTTTTTTTATCAAAGGCGTTTGGAAAACGTCAAAAAACTATAATAAATGCGCATTTGAGCTTAAAAATATGTTTGAATGTCTTCAGTGAAATTGTATGATGGTTCCTTTTCTAGAACACATTAACCCTCTAACTGCTGTTTTAACGGGTCATTTTAGTCCTTTTTAAAAAATTAAACACTCAAACAGATTTTTTTTTTTTTGTTGAATTACATCAGTAAACGGTGTTTTTAAAAATTTACATTCCAAATATCTTAATTTGAAACCGTCATAATATATTGTTTTTTTGAAAACATATTTTTCCTTTGCCATCAACACGTGCTTTTCGTGCTTTAAATTATTTTTTATTTATATTTTTTTTTATTTAATTATTTGTAATTGATTATTTACAATAAATACAGACATTCCTTAGTAAATATTTATTTTTTTTTATTTTTTTAAATGACACGTAATTATTTTAAAACTTTATTTGTTTAACAGTTTCGCTTTTTTTTTTTTGTTAATTGTTAAGAAATTTTATTTGATTTGTTGTTTTTTTGGAAATTTATTATGTTGCATTGCGTACATGTTATGTTGTAAGTAATTTTTTGATTTTCTATTTTGGAATTTTAGCAATGACATAAATACGGTTTAAACAAATTGTTTTCTTAAATGTAATTAAACAATTTTTATTGTTTTTAATTACCAGTTGTACAAAATTTTTAGTGGGTCAAGTTCGATCATACTTATTATAATTAAATTTTAACGCACTTACACAGAAAAAAATATGGGGAAAAACAATTTGAGTAATCACTTGTTTAAATTTAAAAAAAGTTTTGAGTAATTTTTTAATTGACGCAATTAAAAATTTACTCAAAAATTTAAAAACAAATTGAGTAAATAATTTAATAAGAATTTAATAGCTTTTTTAATTTTTTTTTGAATTTTCTTAGTTTTTTTAATTCTCGTTTAGTTTATAGTTTTTTGTATATATACATGAAAGTTTGTAATCATATTTATAAAATTTTTTTATGTCTTTAAGACCAAAATATATTTGGTAAAGTTTGAAAAAACATGTTTTTTTCTTTGTAAAAAAATATGAAATTTGTTTAAACTTTGTTTTTTTTAGAGTAGAAACAGAATAAGCCCGGCACGACTTTTTCCATACGGTTTGGCAGATTAAACCGGTGGCCGGCGCCGATGTGAAATAAAACTTGTTCTGTTTTTAAAAGGTGGTGCTTCTTGTTCTGTTCCTGCACTTAATAGTGTCAATTAAAAATTTACTCAAATTTTTTTGGCAAACATTTAATAAATTTTTATTAAAAATTTACTCAATGCTATTAAATCGTTTACTGGTGGAAAATTGAGTAATTTTTTACTCAATAGTATTAAAAATTTACTCAAATTTTTTTTTTATTTCTTTCTGTGTAACAGAAACTTAAAAAAATTACTAAAAATAGAATTTGTAAAATTACTAAAAAGCCTTCGTACTAGACAGGTCTTAAACACTTAAAGACTTAATTATAAAAAAGATCAGCTGTAATTTGAAGATTTTGCTTGTAATTTGAATATTCCATTGTAATTTTAAAATTTTAACTGTAATGAGAAGGCATCAATTGTGATTCAAAAAATTTCAATTGTAATTAGTAAAATATCAATTGTAATTCCAAAAAGATCAATTGTAATGTGTACAAGATCAATTCTAATTTGAAAAGATCAATTGTAATTCGAAAAAGTTCAATTGTATTTCGTAAAAATTCAATTGTAATTCGTAAAATATTAATTGTAATTCAAATGAATTGTAATTCAAATTAATTGTTATTCGTAATCAATTGTTATTCGTAAAATATCAATTGTAAATAATTAAAAAAAATCAATTGTAAGTAATTTAAAAAAGAAAAAAAATTTTAGTTTGGCATTGCCGGATGTATGTCACAAAATTTATTTGGGAAATTCAAAAAAAAAAAAAAAATTTTTTTTTGATGAAAAAAATTTCTTTTGTTTATAAATATGCGAAAAACGAATTTGAAAACAAAAGAAAGTACGTAATGAAGAAGAGTACAATATAAATCAGTGTAATCAAAGAGTATCAATACTAAAGAGATCTGAACTCCCTCTTCTTCTGTTAAAGCCGCTCTTAAATTCCCTTTGCTAAGTCCGCCATCGAACTGGACGTTTGATCAAACCAAAAAAAATCCCTTAAGTTCGATATAAACAAAAAAAAAGTGTTGCAGTTTGGTGATTTTTAGACTAAAGCTAGCGTTTTTTTTTCATCTAGCTGCAAAAAAAAAATTTTTTGTGGATTATCGGGAAATCCAATGACTTTTTGTTTGCTGACAATTTGTTTTAAACACTTTTAAAGGTATTTCCTAAATAATATTAACATAAAAATTATAAATTGAAACATTTTTTTTAAATTAATTAAGCGCTTTTTCGATATAAAAAGTTAGCATTATTTGTCAAACCAACAATGTTATTTTAACATTATCGTATTTTCCTCGTCTAACAGTTTTCGTACCTTCTGTTAAAAAGTTTCAAAATATTAAGAGCGGGAGACAAAGAGCTTGGTGTAATGTTAGCTTTAAAAATCGACCACTCTATTATTTGTAAGTGATGCCGTTCAAAAGTTACAACCAAATACACAGGGCCGCCTAAAAACGGCCTTATGCATTAGATGGTTAAATACCATTCGGTATCCAATTTTGTTCACATTTGCCAACCAGCATCCGAATTAAAGCATTTTGTAATTTTAGGTTATGTAGAATGTACCAAAATTTTCGAGGTATCCTTACATCTTCGTTCATATCTTTTGAACCGCTAAACCGATATCGCTCAAAATGCTATACAAAATTGCTCGGGAGAACTTCAAATAAATATGTTATGTTTTATATTTTGGCCGTGATCGCCATTTCATACAGACGGAATGACTTAAAATCGATCACTGATCAATAATATACACAGAAAAAAACGAATTGTTATATTGACCCCCATATTTGTGAATAAAATTATTTTTTTTACTGAAAGTGCTCCTATACGGAAATTTGTAATATCAACAAACGTTTGTAAATTTTGATTGTTGAAAAAAGATTTTTTTGTTTTCAACAAAGAAATTCAACAAATACAAACTAAATTAGTTGATCTGACAAAAGTAAAAAATCTAGATTTTTTTATTTCAACAAAGAAATTCAACAAACAATTTGTTGGTCTGACAAAGGATTTTTTTGTTTTTTTCAACAAAGAAATTTAACCAACACAAACATTATTTGTCGACACGATAAACGAACTTTGAAATAAAATTACTTGACTGAGTTTGTTGAAAACAAAATCGAAGTTTTGTATTATAGACTAACAGGCGCCCGTTTTTACTAAATATTTTGTTGATATCATGTTTCGTTGATTTACAATTGATGTTTGTTGATTTAAATTTGACGATTATATTTTCTGTGTATATGAGCAAATCCATGGCAAATTTAACTGACGGATCACCGATTTTGTTTATTTTTGGTTATTTGATAGAGCTTCGTAAATGATTACACTCCAAATAAAAACTCTGTTAAATTACAGAAAAACTCTGCTAATTTAACAGAGTACACCATACTTTTCCAGCTAACAACATTTCTTGGTAATTTTACTAAATAACTCTGTAAAATGATTTTGACAGAAAAAAACTGTTAATTTACAGAGTTTCTAGTAAAACATTGGTTAAATAAACCACCATTTAGCAAAGAAAGCTATGTAAATTTACAGAGTTTATAGTAAAATATTGGTTAAATATGATAGTTTTTTTTTACAGAGAAAACTCTGTAATTTTACTATTAAACTCTGTAAAAATGATTTGGACAAAAAAAATGTTAATTTACAGAGTTTTTAGTAAAACATTGGTTAAATAAACCACCATTTAGCAAAGAAAACTATGTAAATTTACATATATTTGTAAAATACATTTGATGCAAAAAAAATTTACATAAAAAACTCTGTAAATTTACAGAGTTTAGTTAAATGCATGTTATTTTGTAAAATTTTTATAAGATTTCTGAAAAAAAATGTTGATAACTTTTTTTGCTACTTTTTCAAGTTTTTCTCAAAAAAAAAAATATGCAGATAAAATTTTGATGTTTGGTAACAAAAACAAAAACTACTCAAAACAGAAAACTTTTTTGGTTATAAAAAAATAGTACGAAGTAGTTTGCTTAGATCTGTATTTTAGCAGAAAACTCTGTTAATTATCTGTAAAATTATGATTACAAAGTAAAAAGAAATATAACAGAGGAAACTTTGTTTTTTTGTCACAACAAAATACAAAGTATTTTCTTTAAATCTGTATTTTGACAGAAAACTCTGTCAAATACCTGTTGAATTGAGATTACAGTCATTTTACAGAGTATTTTATAGAGTTATTATTTTGAGTGTATAAACCATATATATATTTTTTTATTTTGGATCAGTACTTTGGAAGATATGGGCGTTTAAAAAAGCGCTTTTTTGATAATATCATTTTTGTGCTCGGAAACCGTAAGTCGTACGAAAAACATTATTAAAACAAAATTGTAGATAAAGTTATGAAGATTTAAAATTAAAAACATTTTTTTTTCAAAATTTCAACAAAAAATTTTAAAAACAATATTTGAATGCCCTTTTTTCCCGGGAAGGACACCATGAATTTCCAAAATTAGAATTTTTTATTTCAATTTAGAATGCCCTTATAGCGTTGGTAAAATTTCAGAGAGGTGTTTTTTCTTATTGTTGAGCAATAAATTTTCAAATGTTGTTAGATTTTTCCACATTTAAGTTAAATTTAACTAAAAGTTGGGAATTTTTCTTTTAGGAAAAATTTTAGTTCATATACGGTTAAATATTTCATTACTTAAATGGAATTCCCTAATACATGGAAGAAATTCTTACTGCCAAAGAAATTTTCCCTAAATATGTGAAAAAAATCTTTATCTTTAAGACTTATCCCTCTTCTTTATTTTTAGGACGTAATTTTCTACTATTTAGTTCATCTTCTTACATTTGAGAGAGTTTTTTTCCACTATTTTAGTAAAATTTTTATAACTAGGGGAATTTTTTTTTTTCAAAAAACTTAAAATGGCGATATCTCGAAAACTAAGCCAGATAGAGCAAAATGGAGGCCATTTTTGGTTCTTTGAATCCGTGGAACCTAATAGGTTGTAACTTTGGATTTACAAAAGTTGGCATTCCCGAAAATTTTAAAATGCTCATATCTCGGTAAACAAAAACCGCCAAACACCCAAAAGCTCTCCGAGCAACAGTTTTAAAGTTAATGAGTTTTTAAGTTTTTTAATTCTCAAGACCCCAGTAGTCCCCTAAATTCACGTATCTCAAAAACCTAGCAAGGTAGAGCGAAACGGACAAAAATTGTTGATCAAAAACTATGACGATTCTTAAGGAACCCAACTGGGTCTGGACCAGGGATGTTAAAGTTGGTACAATTGTACTTTTTTTTGGAACATTTTGACCTTCAAAAGTACCATGGTACCGCGACTCATTTGGTTCATTTTAAAAATTTCAATTTCATCGAAATATCGTTGAAGGACCCCAGATTTTGTTTACTTAAAAAAATTTCATAAGGGAACTAAAGCTAGACCGATTTACACCAGTGGTCGGCACCCATTGCACCCAGGTGCATAATGAAATTGGCTATTTGCACGTAGAAAACGCGAACGTCAGCGAAACTCGCAACTGAGAGTATTAAAAATACAAATATGTTATTTAGTGTCATGGTAGCATTTAAAAAAGCTGGTAGATGAAACTATGTTTTAGAAAAATGTAAAAATGTTCCCTCTTTCTGCCGACCACTGATTTACACCATAAATGAGACTCTTTTTAGTTTTAAGCTCTCGTCTTAAAATAGTTTAAAGTAGTTTTCAGCTAAAGTTTCAAGTCTAAACTGTAAAACTTTTTTTTAGAAAAATTTCCAGACGATAAAAACTTGTTTTTTTAGCAAAGACCTCAGAATTTGACACATGAACAGTTCATGCGAATAAGGACGAAAATACCATTTGTAGAATATTACAAGGGACAATAAAAACGCAGGAAACGGTTAAAAGCTAATATTTTTGACATTTTTTTTGCATAAGCTTTAAGATTTAACTCACTTCAACTTGCAAAAAATTGGACTTCAATTTTAGCTTTAATGAATTGCACTTTTAAAGGCATTTTTTTAGACAAAAAAAATCTAAATTTTACAAAAGTTTTTGCAGAGAATTGTAGAGCTCTGCTTAAAAACCCACTTAAGCAAAAAAGTTGTCCATTCGTCCTTATTCGCATGAACTGTTCACTTGATGAAATTCTTACTCACTTTTATCAAAGAAAAAGGTTCAGAATTTTTCACAGAAGTCTCAGTCAACTATCCATAAAAAAAAACTTAATTTTTTCATAAGAAAAAGTAAGATAGTAGAGAAACTTTAGATCTTGATTAATTTTTCGTTTTTTTCAGATACATTTTTCATGTTCACTCACAATCAGGAACATATTTCTGTCGAAAAATTCTAAAGTTGTAAGAGTTATTCCTATAGAAAAAGTTTCGGGCACTCAGACATTTTTCCGCAGACCAGATTTTAAGAAATTTTTCAAAAACGTCCTTGAGAAAATCTTATTATTTTATATTTGGGTGCATGTTGGAGGGTATAAAAGATTAGGCACAACAGAATTTAACACTTTCATGTTTTTAATTTAGACTTTATAATAAAAACAAGTAAAAAAGTTAAATTCGGCCTAGCCGAAATTTTTGAAAAAAAATTTCCGCGAAAAAAAAAATTTGGTAAAAAAAATCCGCGATTTTTTTCTATTTTTGTCAAAAAATATGTTCGTACTTGTTTAAATTCCATTTGGTGTTCAATTATGTTCACATATGTCAACCAGAAGCCGAATTAAAGCATTTTGTATTTTTAGGTTATGTTGAATGTACTGAAATTATTGAGGTGTGCTTACATTTTCGTTCATAACTTTTGAACCGCTGAACCAATATCGCTCAAATGCAATACCAAACTTCTCGGGAGAACTTCCAATAAATATGTTAAGTTTCAGTCATCTCTGTGCAATATTTTGTCCGTGACAGCATTTTCCACAGACAGACGAACAGACGGACAGACGGACATCGCTAGAATGTCTTAAAATCGATCGGGCATCATGAATATATATACTTTATGGGGTCCCAGATCGATATTTCGATGAGTTACAAACGGAATGACAAACTTATATATACCCTCTATCACTAGAGTGGAGGGTATAAAAATATTACTACAAATCAAAGTTTGCAGAAAATTGGTTTATTTAAATTTTATATTATACATATTTCGATAGATTTAATTTCGATTAAAACAAATATATTCAAATCATTATCCTCCAGGTATTTCATAACAAAATTTTAAAAGTTAACTAAAAAAATTTTGTTAAGTAACTACAAAAGCGGAAGTTATTTTTAACGTTAAAAATAATAAAATAAAAAATAACTAAAATTGATTTAACTTAAATGATCTTAAAAACAATTTTTTTCCAAACTTTCTTTACATTTTAAGTAAAAGTTTTGAAAAAAATTAATAACAAACTAAAGAAAAAGTACACACAAGTTAAAAAAAAAATAAGTAAAAAAAAAACGAAACTACCTTTACAAGTCATGATTTAACAAAAACAAAATTTCAAATTTATATAAGCGGGAGTTTTAAATTAAACAAAAAAAAAAGAAACCCAACATACAGTAGAGTGGAAGAAAGGAGATAGATGAGGTAGGAGGAATTTTTTTTTAAATTAAAAAAAGAAAAATGAAACTAAAAACTTAAGGTAACACACAACAACTAACCATCATGTTTGTGTACTCGTACTCAGTCAGTCATACGACGAGTAATACAGCGAATAATTATTTGAAATGCAAGTGAATAAAACAGGTTTTGAAAAAGTTTTTTTTGTTTTTTTTTGAAAAATAATACTTAAAGAAAAACTAAATGACCATAAAAACAGAGGTTGGTTGGTTGGTAACAAATACCTGTTTGTATGTTTATTATATTAAAACCGTTAGAAACTTGTACTTATGTATACAAATATACGATACAACACACACAGATATGGTAATAGGTTTTGTTGCATTTTGCATATTTTGCAAAACAACAAAACCTATGGAAAAACCAACAAAATACAAAGACAACAAATTGCATTCATTGTAGTGGAGAAGGCCAGGGTTATAAAAGAATTAAATGATATAAAAAAACGAACTAAAAAAAAAATTTGTCATGACTAGGGATGAGATTTTCATGCACTAAAAAAATCGAAAATATGCGCTTAAAATATGTTTTAAAAAATTCAAAATATGCACTAAAAAACTTAAAAATATGCACTAAAAAGTAAAAAGTGTGCAACAAAAATCTTTTTTTCATAGAAAAAAATTCCTAAAAATCAAAAAATAACGACAGGTTTAAATAGTAACATTTAAAACTTTATATAAGCAAGACTTTTTTTTAGAAATTTAGACAATCTTTAAAAAAAATTAAAATTAAAAAGAAAAAAAAAAAAAAAATATTTTGAAAATAAATTATCAAAATTTCAAATAGTTTTTGTCACAAATAAATTTAAAACTGTGTTTTTTTTGCTAATTTATGCCAAAATGTGCAAAAATATGCACTTAAAAGTTGCAAAAATGCGGAAAATATGCATTTAAAACCAAAATATGAAAAATTATGCATTTTCACCAAAATATGCAAAAACAAATCGATGCCATTTTAACGCAAATTTCTTGATTCGGAAAGATAATTTGTCGATATAGTTTTTAGACTATCGACAAAAAACATGCATTTGCATGGAAATCTCATCCCTAGTCATGACCAAAAAAATTAAATTTTTTGATTAAGAAAAAATTTTGAGATTTATTTTTTAATTTTTGAGTGTAAACTTTTTTTTATAACACAAATTTTTTTGAGTGTAAAATTTTTTTTATTGTAAAATCTCTGTCAACACTATTTTCAACTTAAATATAACTTTTGGCAGACTTTTTTAAAAAGAAAGCGATCTAAAAAATTGGAAAATTAATTAAATTTGAGAAAAAATTATAATGATTTATCACCTCAGTATGGGGGTATACTCACTTTGTCATTCCGTTTGTAACGCATCAAAATATCGGTCGGGGACCCCATAAAGTATATGGGGCATTCCATGTGAAATCGGACACTTTGAAAAACTTTTTTTTTAGATTTTCCCAATTTGTTTACAGTTTTTAGTACCCTTCGAAAACTCCTTCGTGGTAAATTTTCATATTTTTTTGATGACCCGTTCAAAAGATATCGAATTTTTTAAAATTGGTAGTTTGTTCCTTTACTCAAACTTCTTTTAATCATAACTTCTTCAATAATGGTAAAAATTTCAAATTCTTTTTTTCAAAATTTTTGTTTTTTTACGTACTTTCTAAAAAAAAATCCCAAAAAATTCTTAAAAGCGCTTTAGTATACGATTTTTAAGTTTTAAGATTTAAATCTCATTTTTGAAAATGTTTGTACTCTTCGATTTTTTTTAAATTTTTTAGTGTAAAACTTCTATCAATTCTACAAATTTTTTTGCCCAGGAAGATCGTGGGATAACGATTATTACTATTTTTTAAAATTTTTTGAAAAAATTTTATTGTAATTTTTCAATCTTAAAATCATTTCTACTGCTCCAATGGTGCGTCATAGAGGGGTTCTTTATAAGGCCGACCCCCATTAATTTTTACGTCTTAACATTTCTTTGGTGAGACCGACCCCCATTTATTTTTACCCTACAACATTTTTTTTAAAACATACCTACGCCCTATCTGCACTCCCTAAGTAGGCTCCCATACAAAATTACATTTTTATAAAATTTGCTCCAACTGTTATTTGTATGGGAGCCTACTTAGGGAGTGGAGATAGGGCGTAGGTATGTTTTGAAAAAATGTTGTAGGGTAAAAATAAATGGGGGTCGGTCTCACTAATGACCCCTCTCGGACGCACCATTGGGCCGGTAGAAGCTGATTAAATAAAACAAATTTACAAAAAATAAAAAAAATTGTTTGGGGACCACCTTAACAGTTAAAGATAGAGGGTAGGTGTGTTCAGAAAAAATGTTTGGACTAAAAAAATATTGTGGGTCGGTCATACATTTTGTTGCTCTAAGGGCACTATTAGGGCAGTTAGAGCGGTTGGAACAAATTTTAAAAAATGTCGTTTTGTGTGGGAGCCCCCTTAGAAATTGGAGATAGGGTATTAGTTTGTTCCAAAGAAATGTTAAGACATAAAAATTAATGGGGGTCGGTCTTATAAAGGACCCCTCTATGACGCACCATTGGAGCAGTAGAAGTGATTTTAAGATTGGAAAATTACAATAAAATTTTTTCAAAAAATTTTAAAAAATAGTAATAATCGTTATCCCACGATCTTCCTGGGCAAAAAATTTGTAGAATTGACAGAAGTTTTACACTAAAAAATTTCAAAAAAATCGAAGAGCACAAACATTTTCAAAAATGAGATTTAAATTTTAAAACTTAAAAATCGCATACTAGAGCGCTTTTAAGAATTTTTCGGGATTTTTTTTTAGAAAGTACGTAAAAAACAAAAATTTTGAAAAAAAAAAAATTTGAAATTTGGACCATTATTGAAGAAGTTATGATTAAAAGAAGTTTGAGTAAAGGAACAAACTACCAATTTTTAAAAAATCGATATCTTTTGAACGGGTCATCAAAAAAATCTGAAAATTTACCACGAAGGCTTTTTCGAAGGGTACTAAAAACTGTAAACAAATTGGGAAAATCTAAAAAAAAAGTTTTTCAAAGTGTCCGATTTCACATGGAATGCCCCATATATATTATTGATCCATGATCGATTCTAAGACATTTTGTGAATGTCCGTCCGTCCGTCCATCCGTCTGTCTGTAGATGGCACGATACAGTCCAAAATAAAAGAGCTAGCCTCCTGCAATTTGGCACGAATATGTGTTATGGTCCTACGCAGGTTAATTTCGTAAATGGGCAAAATCGGCTCATGGGGAAAAAAGTTCCCCCTTGAAGAACTGAACCAACCTCTGAAAAAATACACTTTTTACATGTTTTTTTGTATTTTTGTTAAATAAATGAAACATTTGTTATATTTATCGGGATGGGAAGGTGCTCTCAACGTCCACCACTGATCCCCATCAGCCCCCCCCCAAAAAAAAACAAACGCCGCTGACAATTTTTTTTTTACATTTTGGAGGGTATAAAAGATTCGTCACAACCGAATTTAATACTCTCACTTGTTTTCATTAGTTTTAGTTCATTTTTTTCTTAAAAGTAAGGAAAAATTCTGCCTTGCCGAATATATTGATACCCTCCTCAATAAAAAAAAATGCCTGCGAATTTTGTAGTCTTGCCCAAAACATTAAATCATGATAATGTTTTACGGAAGATTTGGGTGTACTTGCCAAAGCAAATTTTTTTTTTAGAAAAAATAATGTTATATTACTTTGCTATTGCCATGCAAAACGAATTGAAATATCAGTCGAGGACCCCATTAAAAAACCAAAACAGCTGTACATTTCGTAAGTGAGTGCAAAAATAAGTGCAAAAAAGTGTTTTTACATTTTGGAGAGTATAAAATTCGGCACCAAGGAATATACCACTCTCACTTGTTTTATGTACATTTGATAAACAAATGGAAAATTTTTATGTGAAAAGCTTAGACTTGGAGAAAAAGTAGTTTTGGTAAAAAAAAATGTTTTTTTTTTCACGAAAAACAAAATTATGTTAAAAAAAATTTAATGAACCCAAAATTTTTGATGAAAAAAAGAATTTTGATGAAAAAAAGTTTTTGATGAATTTTTTTGATTAAAAGAAAAATTTTTTGATGTAAAAAAAAATGATGAAAAAAATATGAAAAAAAAATTTTTTTTGGTGAGAAAAAAATTCATAATAAAAAATTTGATAAAAAAATTTGATGAAAAAAAAATTAATGAAAAAAATATGAAAAAAATTTATGAAAAAAAAATTTTGTGAAAAAAAAAATTTGATGAAAAAACAAATTAATGAAAAAAATTGATGAAAAAACAAAAAAATTTATGAAAAAAAAATTTTTGATGAAAAAAAAAAATTGATGAAAAAAAAATTAATGCAAAAAAAATTTGATGAAAAAAAAATTTTATGAAAAAAAAATTTGATGAAAAAAAATTTGATAAAAAACAAATAAAATTTGAGAAAAAAAATGATGAAAAAAAAAATTTGATGAAAAAAAAAGTTTGAGAAAAAAAAAAAATTGAAGAAAAAAAAAAAAATTTTTTTTTTGTTGAAAAATAATTATGTTATTTTTATTCACCAGCTGGTAAAAAACGGTTTTATTCAGCACGAGGTGAATTATTATCCAAGTTACAAACCCAATTTATTACAATTTTTGGTTTTAAGAAAATGAAAATAGTAATTCTTGTTTTCTTTTTCGTTAATTGAACAGTTCATGCGAATAAAGACGAATAGACCATTTGTACTATTTTACAAATGACGATAAAAATGCAGGAAACGGTTTAAAACTTATATTTTTGTGAACTGTTTTGCATTAATGGATTAGTGCATTATGCAAAAATGTTGGAAAAAATATTAGTTTTTAGCCGTTTCCTGCGTTTTTATCGTCATATGTAAAATAATACAAATGGTCTATCGTCCTTATTCGCATGAACTGTTCAATTGTTAGCTTATATAGTCAAACTGAGGTGGCGTCCTGCAACTTTTTTAAAATTAGACACCAGCCTATAAACATTATCATGTTCAAAATATTAAAAATTAAATTAAAATAAACGTTTTTTATATAAAATTGTTTATTTTATAAAATTCCCGGATTTGCCGGGAAATATTAAAAAAATTTCCGGGAAAAGACTGAAATCCGACCCTGATTAATTATACATAAAAAAACCTTGTCAAATTACAAGAAAAAGTCTCGTAATCCCATTTTACCAATATCTAGCAGTTTTTCAAAAAAAAATTCCATCGAAATTTACACGCAAAAAAATATTGGCTAAAAATTTTCAATTAAATGTATTGATCAACAAAAATTAAATGAGTCAATCAATGTTTTGATTAAAATTTTTCCTATTTTTTGTTACAAATTTTCAACATACCAGATTTTTTTTTTCGCTTTAATTTATTTGAATAGATTAATTCAAAAATATACAAAATAATTTAAACAAAAAATTGATCAAGTTTTTGATCAAAATCGAAAAAATGTTTGATTGAAATTTTTTTTTTTAATTGGAGGAATTTCAATCAAAAAATTGATTGAATCCGCGTTTTTGTTGATTGAAATTCGTTTCAAATTTTTTCTGTGTAACAATTCTATTACATACTGACCCTACTTTTTAAATCAAAATCGCAAATGTATGGATAGATTTTTTTCTTTATTTCTTTTTAACAAAATTGCAAGTGTTTTTATTTGTTCAATTGTTGTTGATTGTTTAGTTTAGTTTGGGTTAAGCTGCATTTTTTTTTGTTGTTGTTTATAATTTTTAAAGTTCAAAGGTTTTGTTTTATTTCCAGAAAATTATTTAAAGCGTGAGAATATGATTTGTTTTAATTTAAATTTGTTGTTATTTTAGCTTGACTTGACTTTACTTTAGTTTTTTTTTGCCATTACATCATTTGTAAATGAAAATTAAATGCAATTTAATCTGAAAATGTCATTATTTTCAATTTTAAAAACAAATTAAAAAAAATACAAAAAAAACTGAACCAATAAATTGTTCTATTGTTCAAAGAGTTTTTTTGTTTGTTGCAAAAAAAAAACAAAGTGTGGGGGTTCAGGGTTAATTAAATTGAATTATAAATTGAAAATAAAACAAGTAAATTCATTAACTTGGCTTAAAATAGGCTTGTCATACCTGTTTAGAGGATAATATTTGAAAAAATAACGTTAATTTGATTTTAGATAATTAATATGGGGCTTTTAGTAGAGAGAATACACTAAAAAAAACCTTGCACAATGACAAGAAAAACTTGTTATTTTCATTTTTTTGCTAGAATTCCTTGTAATTTTACACACAAAAAAAAAAATTTGTCAAATTGCTATAAAAAGTCTCGTAATCCCATTTTACCAATATTCGACAGCTTTCCTTGTTTTTTAACAAATCAAAATTAAATTTTTTTTTGTAATTTTACAATTTTTTTTGTAATTTTACAAATTTCCAAGATAATTTTACAAAAAAATCTAGTACATTTACGAGAATTCCTTGAAATATTAATTTTGAAAAAAAAAAAAATTGAAATTTGGACCATTATTGAAGAAGTTATAAGTAAAAGAAGTTTGAGTAAAGGAACAAACTACCAATTTTTAAAAATTCGATATCTTTTGAACGTGTCATCAAAAAAATTCTGAAAATTTACCACGAAGGAGTTTTTGAAGGGTACTAAAAACTGTAAATAAATTGGGAAAATCTAAAAAAAAAAATGTTCAAAGTGTCCGATTTCACATGGAATGCCCCATATATATATATAAAAAAATATTGTAATAGATTCTGAGAAATTCTTTAAATGTCCGTCCCGTCTTTAGAAACCACGTTTAAGTGCAAACCAAAAGATCTGGAGCTGGCAAGAATACGTGTTATGTTACTGGTAAGGTAAAGTTCAAAAATGGGCAAAATTGGCCCATGGGGAAAATATTTCCCCATAGAAGAACTAAAAAAACGCTAAAAACACCATTACATCATTTCTTGTATATTTTTTTCAACAACCACATCGACCAGCAATTGGACTAATGTGATTTTGGAAATTTAATATTTTTCGGGCCGCGAATAGACACCTGACGAATAGACCCCTGACACCCCCCCCCCCCCCTAAAAAGCCTAAAAAACGTCCCTGATGATTTTTTTTTTAATTTAATTAACAATTTTTGGGGCACCATTTGTATGACATAATTTCAATTGAAGTTTATGAAAAAAAATAATTTCAATTCAGGAAGCTACAAGTTTAATGTACGGTTCATAAATACAAACATAACATAAAAATTGTTAGAGACAAGGCTATATTATTACATATTCATAAATTGTATGCAAAATAATTTAATATTTGAATTTTTTTATTGAACCTATAATTACGAAAAAAAAAAAATATAAATAAAAAGCCCGAGATAACACCATACATATAAGAGTGGGGTGAAAAATTAGTTTTTAAAAATCTGCGAACCGCTCAGAGGAAAACTAGTTAAGGTCAGAGCTTCGAAGGATTTCATTCCTTAATTCGAATTGTCATTCTGAGTGAAAATTTATTGATTGCATTCCCCAATCACATTTTAGCGAATTGAATGAATTCACTATAGACTCATTCGATTTATAAATATCGAATGCATTCGTTTTATTTTTCATTCGACTTTCAAAAATCGAATGCATTCGATTTTTTTTTCATTCGACTTTTAAAAATCGAATGCATTCACTTGCGAATGCAATCGATTTTCTTTTCATTCAATTTAAAAAATGCATTCATTGCATTAAAAAACTTAAAAAAATTAACTATGATAGAGCAAAACGGAGCCAATTTTTTGTCCATAGTATCGCTAACACTCTTCACATTTTTTTGTCGTATATGCAATTTTCGGGAACACCAATTTTTTTGGATTCAAAATTAGAGCCCAATAGGGTCATCGTATATAACACTCAAAATAATTACTCTGTTAAATACTCTGTAAAATGACTGTAATCTTAATTCGACAGATATTTGACAAAGTTATCTGTCGAAATACAGATTCTTGTGACCGAAAAACAAAATTTTGTAAAATTGGAGTTACTCGTTAAAAACTCGTAATTTTCACAAAAAAAGTAAATTTACGATTTGGAAGCATTAAAGCAGGCAAATCTAACAAAATTTTAATTTTAATAAATTAAATTTTCTAATTTTAATAAAAATGTTTTTGAAGCAGAGAAGTTTTACTCATAAAATGGATTTAACTAAAACTTTGTTAATTTACAAAGTTTTTGTTGTAAAATTTTGAAATCATAAAATGCAGAGTTTTTTTTTGTAAAATTCTTTTCGGTTTTATCAATATTTAACAGATAATTCTGTAAATTTACAGTTTTTTTTTACCGAAAGCATTTTACAGAGTTTTCTTCGTAAAATAACAAAAAATCTTGCTGGTTGGAAATCTATGGTATTTTCTGCTGGCTCAGCAGAGTATCTCTGTAATTTAACAGAGTGATTATTTTGAGTGAAAGAGAGTAGGCGATATTATGTGCCAAAATTTTGCTCCGTTTTGTTCTATATATTTAAAAAATCGATTGCATTCGCAGTGGAATGATAAAAGATCGAATGCATTCTATTTTTCTAAATCGAATGTACAAGAAATCGAATGCATTCATTTTTGTTCATTCAATCTAATGAATTCCAAGGACTACATTCAATGTTGATTAATGAAATCGAATGCATTCACTGACTATGAAAATTGAAAAGTTTTTTTTGAGAATTCATTCGAAAAGGATTTCATTCTTCAAAGCTCTGGTTAAGGTGGGTCACTCTTTTCATAATGAAATTTTTTATATATTTCGAAGAGGATAGAGAGATTATATTTTAAGTGCTTAAAATTATCAAAATTAGGCCAAGTATTGTGTAAAAGAAAAAAATTTAATTGTCACAATTAAAATTTTAATTAAATTTGCAGCAATCACGACATAAAATCTTTAACTGATTCAATTAAATTTTTAATAAAAAATATCAATTTATATTTTCTTGATACAATTAAAAATTTAATTAAATTTATATCAATCACGAAATTTGTAATTAATCACGATTAAATTTTTGTTCGAATAAATCAATTTTTTAATTATTTTTTCTGCGTATTCCAAATGAGTTTTGTTTTCAGTCAACTCTAATACAAATGAACTCATATTTGTATTCATAAAGATGGTAAATACTTTTTTTGCCACTTTGTTTTCGGAATTAACGGCTAAAGACTACTCGTACATAGTCAGATAGAAGAGACATAGGGCATAAGATTATTAACACAATCAGTTAACTTGTATGTACGTGATTGTTATTGAAAATTATTATATGTAGTTAAACAAATAATTTTTAATTAAAATTAAAAAATACTTCAAACTTAAACCAACAAACAACAAAAAAACCAACAACCACAATCCATAAAGTACAACACCATTTGCAAATAGAATTTATTAAATTCAACATATTTTAGTACATACAATGTACTTTTTAGAACTTATTTTATATTTTTTAAATCAAAAAAGTACTTTATAATATAAACAAGTAGAAAAGTTAAATTCTACTTTGCCGAATCTATGAATACCCTCCACAATGCCTTTTTTAGAGGATAGTACATTTAACGTGAAAAAACATAAAAATTTTGATTAGAAATGTTTTATTTTATGTCTTTTTTGTCATTTAAAAAAAAAATAATAATTTTTTTTTTGAGTGTAAAACTTTTTTTCGAGTGTAATGTTTTTTACTGTAAAAATATTTCTGAGTAAATGCACTTACGTATGAACACAAAATATTGGCATTTTTGTAAAAAAAACTAAATTTTTTTTGAGTGTAAAATTTTTTTTGAGTGTAAAATTTTTTTCGAGTGTAAAATTTTTTTCGAGTGTAAAATTTTTTTCGAGTGTAATTTTTAAGTTACCAATGCTTTTAAAACTATACAAGTTTAAAAAGCATTGCTTTAAAACTAAACAAGTTTAAAAAGCATTGCTTAAATACCACCAATACTTTTAAAACTTGTTTACCACGTGGCATTTAAGATGAACAAAATCTGAAATTCGGGGTTTTGCTTATAACTGTTGAACCACTTGACCGATTGAGCTGAAATTTAATACCAAACAGACCTGAGGAACGGCAAAGATACATGCCACGTTTCAGTAGTCTCGTTATTGTTTTTCAAAAGTTATAGTGTTTTTTATCTCGTAAATTTGCGAAAACCCCTTGCCGAAATTTACTCTTTTGCTCATAACTTTTGAACCCCTGGACCGATTTGGCTGGATTGCAATACCGACCTGACCAGGTAAATGACCAATATAAATGCCAAACTTCAGTAGCCTCTGTGAAGTCTTTCAAAAGTTAGCGTGTTTTCTACGGACAGACAGACAGACGGACGGACGGACATCGCTAGATCGACTTAAAATCGTTCGAGGATCATAAATATATAAATACTTTATGGTGTCGTAGACCAATATTTCGATGTGTTACAAACGGAATGACAAACTTATATATACCCTCTATCACTAGAGTGGAGGTTATAAAAAGTACCCAAAATAGTACTTTTTAAAAATAAGTACCAAAATACTTTGTTATAAAAAGCATAGAGATAGTACCAAAAAAGTACTTTTTCTTAAGTACAACTTTTTGTACTTTTGTTAACCAAATGGAACATTTTTATGACAGAAAAAGTTCCTACTTGAGAAAAAAATTTAGATAAAAAAAATTTTTTTTTTAAGAAAAAAAATGTTTGATGAAAAAATATGATGACACCAAAATTTTTGATGAACACTAAAGCATTTTTGAGGGAAAAAATTTTGGTAAAAAAATTTTTATGAAAAAAAAAAACTAAACTCCAACCCAAAAACATTATCATGTGAAAACATTATAAATATTTCTTAAATTAATGTTTTTTATAAATGTACCAAAATAGTACTTTTTAAAAGTACTAAAATATTACTTTTAAAAAACAGTACTAAAATAGTAATTCTTAATAAAAAGTACCAAAATTAAAACATTTCGATAAAAAAAGTATCAAAATAGTAATTTTATAGTAAACGGTGAAAAATAGTAAATCGTAATTAAATGAAACTTTTTAAGAACAAAACTTACCAAAACAGTACTTTTTAATAAAATTTTGATAAAAAGTACTAAAATAGCATAAATATATTTCTTCTTATACAGTTCTATTTATAGTGCTTTAATTTTTTATTTAAATAAAAAGAACCAAAACTGATTTCAATCGATCTTTTCACTACATCAAAAAAGTACTTTAATTGAAATAAATAACTTAATGAAAATACCAAAATAGTACTTTTAAAAATAATCACTAAAACAAAACGATGTAATAAAAAAATATTTTTAAGAAAAGGTAGCAAAAAGTACTTTTTATTAAAGAGTACTAAAATGGTACTTTTTAGAACTTTATATTTTTAAAATCAAAAAAGTACTTTATAATGTAAAAAAAAGTATCAAAAATAGTACTTTTTTAAAAATAAGTACCAAAATACTTTGTTATAAAAAGTATAGAGATAGTACCAAAAAAGTACTTTTTCTTAAGTACTACTTTTTGTACTTTTGTTAACCAAATGGAACATTTTAATGACAGAAAAAGTTCCTACTTGGTGAAAAAGTAATTTTGCTGAAAAAAATTGAGAAAAAAATTTAGATAAAAAATCAGCATTTTTTCAATATATAACAGTATTTCTGTTTATAAAAAGTACTAAAATAGTACTTTTTAATAAAAAGTACTTAAATAGTACTTTTTAATAAAAAGTACCAAAATAAAATTTTTTGATACAAAAAAGTATAAAAATGTAAATTTTTAGTAAAATAGATGGGAGATAAAAAGTAAAGCTAAAAGATTATAAAAAGTACTTAAATGTTACTTTTTAATAAAAATGGTACCAAAATAGTACTTTTTAATAAAAATGGTACCAAAATAGTACTTTTTAATAAAAAATGGTGATAAAAAGTAAAATAAAAAGATTATTAAAAGCACTGGATTGGCAATTTTTTTAATAAAAAAAAGTACCAAAACAGTACTTTATATTAAAATTTTCAATAAAAGTGCCAAATTAGTAAATTAAGTTATAAAAGTAGCAAACTAGTACTTTTAAATAATAAGTACCAATATGATACTTTGATTTAAAAACTCCAAAGACATTTCCTTTAAATGAAAAGTACCAAAATAGTATTTTTATTTGTAAAAAGTACCAAATAGGTACTTTTTATAAATGTATCAAAATGTTATTTTTTTTAAGTATCAAAATAATTTAAAATTATTTAAATAATTTAAAAAAAAAAGTACCAAAAGTGTTGTTGATTATAAAAATTCAGAAAATTTTAAATGGTGTAGTTTAAATTACTTAAAACTTATTCAAACAAACAAAACGTAAAATTATTGCAAAAATCTTTTGAAGCATGAAGGTTTTATATATTTTTTTTTCTGTTAAACCGATATCATATAAAACACTACGATGAACACTGTGAGCACTTGTTTTAGCAAAAAATTAATTCAAGATTTTGCAGGTATTTAACTCTATTGTTTGCATTGAAGCGTCAGCGTTACTTATTTGAGTTGACAAAATTACCAAGAAAACAAATATGGCTTAGGAAAAAAAAAATACTTCCTTTTATGGCATAAATCAAACAAAAAAATGGAAATAGTGATTTATATGTATATTTTGTAATAAATACTTTGTAGCCAAATTGTGGTGGTACCATAAAGGTCAACAATGGTTAAAATAAAAAAATAAAAATATTTGAAGAAAATCACATTTAAATAATAATTGATCAGAAGGAGTGAAGTAATTCGTTTCAAAAAAAAAAGACATTTAAATGCTTTTTTTGACGCTTGAAAAACAAGTTAGTTCTAGCGGACATCACATTAGATTTTCATACCTACTCACAAAAAAAAACCTTGTCAAATTACAAGAAAAAGTCTCGTAATCCCATTTTACCAATATTTGACAGTTTTCCTTGATTTTTAACAAAAAATTTTCGATCGAAATTTAATTTTTTTTTGTAATTTTACAATTTTTTTTTGTACTCTTACAAATTTCCAAGTTTTTTTTACTAAAAAAAATCTAGTAAATTCACGAGAATTCCTTGTAAGTTTAAGTGCGCCAAAAAAGTTGTGAATTTACAATTTTATTGGTTAAAAGCTTGTAACATTACAAAAAAGCTCGTAATTTTTACTAGGAATTCTCGTAAAATAGGAGATAACAAAAAATCTAGTAAAGTTACAAAACCTCATTGTAAATTTTATCGTGTCAAAAAATTGTAAATTTACAATTTTATTGGTAAAACCCTTGTAAAATTACAAAATTATTGGTGAAAAGCTTGTAAAATTACACGGAATTCTTGCCAAATAGGAGGTAGCAAAAAAAAATTAAAAACTTTTTTTTTGTGTATGTATATTTGTCGTTCCCCTGGTCTGGTCGGTATAGAATTTAAGCAAAATTGGTCATGTGGTTCAAAAGTTATTAAGAAAACCGTGAATTTCCACAGACGGATAGACGGACGGACAGACGGACATCGCTAGAATGTCTTAGAAGCGATCACTGATCAATAATATAAATACTTTATGGGGTCCTTGACCGATATTTCGATGCGTTACACACGGAATGACAAAGTGAGTATATCCTCATACTGTGGTTGGAGGGTAAAAAAAGCTAGTGTCATATACCCGTAGTCAGAAAAATATTTTACAAAGTATTTTTGTCACTCTCAAAAAATTTTTACACTCAAAATAAATTTGTGCGAGTCAACGTAAGTTGGAGTAAAGCTTGTGTGAGTGTTCGTGAGTTTCCTTAAATTCACTCACGTGATTGAGAGTAAAAAAATATGCTCGTGAGTTTCCGTGATTGAAAAATTCCTGTTGTGAGTTTGAGTCAAAAGTCACTCACGCGCCTATCTCTTATTTAAACATTAATATATCCGTCCAGTGGTGATTTGTTTATACACACTTGTTAAATAAAGATGCCAATTAAATACAACTTTTACTAAAAAAATTATGAGTATAACTGATTGTGAGTGATCATAAAAACACTAAAGTCATACAATTTTATTAGCCTAATCAAATGCAAATCTAAATACTAGTGACCGACCGAATAGCACGACTTATAAACGGTATTCAGACAAAATTCGAAAAAATTCGGTACTTGGAAAACATAAAACAAAATCGCCAGCATTTTATAGAAACAATTTAACTCGATAACGAATGTCAAATTTTGGGATTAGTTAAGGGGGTTGGTACTTAAAAAACAGCCTAAATGTTAGCAACTTGTAAGCCGCTGTAAAAAAATAAGTACGCAATATTTTTTATTTCGGTTTTTTTATTGGAAAGATAAACTAACGTAATATTTGTAAAATTTTATAACAGAAAATTAGGTCAACTAGAATTGTCAGGGTTGCCACTTAATTGTGGAATGCTTTTTTTAAAGGACTGAACTGATTTTGATGAAATTTCTTTTGATTTGCGGATTATTAAATTGTCTGGAACTTTTTTTGGTCATTTTTTAAAAAAATATTGAATTTTGTTAAATTTATGCTAATGTAAACTTAAAACAAGTAAGAAAGTTATAGTCGGTCAAGGCCGACCATATGATACCCTACACCAGGGGGGTTACCGCGTAACTTTATTCGAAAGAAATCGTTCGAATTCGGAAATTTTCAACATGCCGTTACAGTAAATTCGTTTACGCAAAATTATATTTGTTAATATTTTTACATTATTTGAAGAAGATCTGCCGGCTCTAAAGAATTTTGTTACTAAAAAAATATTTTCTATTTAATTATTTGCCAAACGAAAATTCTGTTCGAAAACGTTTCCGTTTCGAATCGAAATACGCGGTAACCCCCCAGTGTTTTCCGGAAAATGGGTCTCAAATCCAAACATGGACCGATTGGATTTATCTTTTGTTAGATCTTTATTCAGTGTAGAAAACACACATAGATCAAATTTTAGAGGAATTGGTTTATTTTTTGCAAATAGACCGATTAAACTGAATATCGGTCGAAATTTTGATATGGGTGACTAAGTCCAAAAATGGTTCAATTACATTCCAATTTGATTTGGTTAATAAAGTTCACCCTTTACACCTAAAAATAAAATTTTAATCAAATATTGCCATTTTTATGAATATTGAGGGAATTATGTGAACATCAGGAGGGTGGTTTGCATTGGGGCTACCAGAAGGACTGACCCGATTCCTTTGAAATTTGAAATGATGATTTGTGCGTACAAATTTTGATTACCTGAAAAATTTCAAAGCGATATCTATTAAAATACAGTTGTTAGAGTCTATAAGGCTAATCCAAAAGGGGCGTTTGTATGGGGGCTAGGTCTTAACATGGACCGATTTTTTTCAATTTCAATAGGCTTCGTCTTTGGGCCAAAAGATGCTTAAGTTTCAAATTTCAAGTCAATTGGTTGAAAATTGCGACCTGTATCGTGCTTAAACTGATAGATGGACAGACGGACGGACATCGCTAAATCGACTCAAAAAGTAATTCTAAGTCGATCGGTATACTTGAAGGTAGGTCTAGGACAAATATTTCGGGTAGTTACAAACATCAGCACATACTCATTATATCCTGTACCACGGAGTGGTGTAGGGTTTAAAAATGGAAACATTTACTTTTATTCTTTCATTGAAAAAAAAAAAATAAGGTCAAAATATCAAAAAATGGCCACGATAAGTACTAGAGAAATTGAGAACACCGTTCGACAAAAAGATACAAATTTCGTTAGACACGAACTGAATAATATACACTCAAAATAATAACTCTGTTAAATTACAGAAAAACTCTGCCAACTTTACAGAGTACACCATATTTTTTCAGCTAGCAACATTTCTTGATAACTTTATCATAAAACTCTGTAAAATGGTTTGGACAACAAAAAACTGTTAATTTACCGAGTTTCTCCTTAAACATTGTTTAAATAAAGCAGAATTTAACAAAGAAAACTCTGTAAATTTGCATATATTTGTAAAATTTATTTGATGCAACTAAAATTTTACAGTAAAATACTCTGTAAATTTTCAGAGTTTAGTTAAATGCATGTTATCGTTCAAAATTTTTATATAATTTTTAAAAAGAGTTTTTTTACTACTTTTTTAACATTTTCTCAAAAAAAAAAATACAGATAAAATTTTGGTGTTTTTTCGGAAAACTCTGTTTTTAACTATGAAATTAAGATAACATAGAAATAAGTAAAAATACAGATAAAACTTAGTTTTTTAGTTACCAAAATACAAAGTATTTTGCTTAAATCTGTATTTTAGCAGAAAACTCTGTTAATTATTTGTAAAATATAACAGATGAAACTTTGTTTTTTTGCCGCAACAAAATACAAAGTATTTTCTTAAAATCTGTATTTTGACAAAAAAATCTGTCAAATATCTGTTGAACTGAGATTACTGTCATTTTACAGAACATTTTACAGAGTTATTATTTTGAGTGCACATTTATACTTATATTATCCGCTTTTTTGTTTAATATTGGTTATCGGGCGGAGTAATATACAAATAAAAAAATATATCCTCCAAATCGGTTCAGTAGTCTTAGCTGTACGAATGCACCCGATTTTGTCCTTAAAAAACTTCCACAATTGGGGGTAATAAAACGTTTAATTAAATGTTAGGGTCGTTTTTTTAATCGTAATCCCATTTTACCAGTATTTGACAGTTTTCTTTATTTTTTAACAAAAAATTTTCGATCGGAATTTACATTTTTTTTTGTAATTTTACAATTTTTACAAGGGAAGTCTCCCTGGTGTCACCCTCCGATCTTCATGAAATTTGCATATGTTTTTTACAACGAAAATAAATTCGACACGTATTTTTTTTAGCCGCCCAAACTCATTTTGGGGGGGGGGGGGGGTCGATTTGTATGGGGGGAAATTGACCTTTTTTATTTTTTTACGATTTCCGCCTATTTAAACAAAATTTATATGGGCATGTGTAGTATCAGATTAAAGGTATTAAAAATACCTATCTCGCGGTGCTAACAACGGGCCGAAGAAGTTAATATTTTTTGACTTATTAACAAAAATGTCCTAAAAATTTGGTATTTTACACAATATGACAAAAAGTTGTGCATGTTTGGACACGTTCTTAGCATACGTGGATAGGTTTTCCAAAGATCTTTCATTTGGTATGTAACATGACTAGGTTTCTTTGCATAATAAAGGAGATAAACTGAAGAAACAGAAAAATGGCCTTGTATTCCCTCCTCCTTTTTACCCTCTAAATATGAATTTGGGCCGCTAAAAAAAATACGTGTCCCTTTATTTTTTCTGATCTACACAATAAAACCAATTCCATAAATATCCGGGGGTGACACTAAGGAGACTTCCTTTGTTAGTGATAGAGGGTATATATAAGTTTGTCATTCCGTTTGTAACTCATCGAAATATCAGTCTGGGCCCCATAGAGTATATATTAGAGTTGTCAATTGTTCGACTTTCAACTTTGTTCGAATAATTCAAATAATTGTTTTTCCTCGTTCGATCAAACGATTAAAGATCAAAATTTATTCGATTAATCGAAGAGAATAACGAATAAAAAAATTATTTTAAAAAATATTTTTATTAACAAAAAAAAAATAAACAATTCATATAAAATAACTTAAAATAAGAAAGTTAAAATTTTTTATTAACGAAAAAATGCATAAAAAACTTAAAAATAAAATATTTAAAAGTTAAAAAAACTTAAAAATTGAATAACTGAGATCACTTTTAATTAACGGATGTCGATTTTAATACTTGTTGAGAAATAATTCAAATAGAAATTATTATTTGAAGAATTCAGACAAAATATATCATAAATGATTTTAATTTTTGTCAAATAAGACAATTTAAGTTGTTCTTAAGAAATAATCTTTTAAAAATAAAAGTTGACTCAATTTTTTTGCTTTCAAACGATTCTTTCGCTAATTGTTGAAGAAGGTGATGTAGTAAGAAGAGCATACAAAAGTTTATCTAATTTTTCTGTTCTTTTTTCAGATTTTCCCAAATATACCATATCGTCTGATATATCGCTGAAGTCCTTTTTATTTTCTGAATTTTTAATATGTACTTTAAATTTAATTATTTAACTCGCATAAAAGATTATTATTTTCATTACTAATAACTTCCTCTATTTCAATACTTTTATCTGAATTATTGTGTTTACTTTCAACATAAAATAATCTGGAGTATAATTCATTTGCATATTATTTTGTTTCGCTTTTTGGAGAATATTTTAAGAAACTTTCATTGCTCGGAAAATTTCCAGAATTTAGAAAAATTATTACCGTATTTAACATTTTTATACGTCTCTCATTAATTCTTATTTTAATACGTTTTAGTAAGTCTGATGCAAAAGAATTATTAATTTTTTCTAATTCTATAATGGATGTGCTATCCAGGGATATGGCTACAATATATTTTAACTTTCCTACATTTTGTATAAAATCTTTCAAAATTTATGAGAATAAATTAAATTCTTAGCATTTATTTAATTTTTTAATTAAAAAAAAATTGTTCGATTAATCGACATTAATTAATCGATTTATTCGTTATTCGAAAATCGTCATTTTTGAATTATTCGAACAAGAGTTGGGTTTTATTTGATCGATTAATCGAATTATTCTTAATCGACTGACAACACTAGTATATATATTCATGATCCCCGATCGATTTAAGACTTTCTAGCAATGTCCATCTGTCTGTCCGTATGTCTGTCTGTGGAAATGGTGATCACGGCCAAAATATTACACGGAGATGACTGAAACTTTACATACTTATTGGAAGTTCTCGCAAGAAGTCTGATATTGCATTTGAGCGATATCGGTTCAGCGGTTCAAAATTTATAAACGAAAATGTAAGGACACCTCAAAAATTTTAGTACATTCAACATAACCCAAAAATACAAAATGCTTTAATTTGGCTGCTGGAACATAATTGACCACCAAATGGTATTTAAAGAAGTACGAACATATTTTTGACAAAAAAAAGCGGATTTTTTTAACAGTTTTTTTTCGGGGAAGTTTTTTTCCAAAATTTTTTTTTTTTAAAACATTTCCTTTTAAATAAAGTTTTTTGCAATAATCTTTTAGAAATTGTGGAGGGTCTAACTTTTTTAGAATTTTTTGCTTTTTTACTTGTTTTTTGTAATTTTACAAATTTCCAAGGTTTTTTTACAAAAAATAATTAGTATATTCACGAGATTTCTTTGTAAGTATTATTGCGCCAAAAAATTTTTAAATATACAATTTTATGGTTAAAAATCTTGTAAAATTACGAAAAACCTCATCATTTTTACTAGGAATTCTCGTAAAATAGGAGGTACAAAATATTTCGCAAAATCACGAAACTTCCTTCTAAGTTTTATTGCGCCAAAAAAATTTGCAAAATTTACAATGTTATTGGTAAAAAGCATGTAAAATTACAAAATTATTGGTAAAAAGTTTGTAAAATTACAAGGAATTGTTATCAATTCGATCAGGATGAAAAAGTCTATCTGCCGAACAACAAAATGATTGCTTAACTAATGGTTAGACGTAAAAATTATTTTAAATACCGAAATCACACTTTTTTTTTAGTGTCCAACCGAACTATTCGGTTAAAAACTACTTAATACATTATGGCTTAAAATGCTTAATGTAAAATTGTATATTTAACAAATGCATTAGAATAAAAAAATAACATTTTTAACAGTTATTAACTCCATTCACAACACAAAATCATAAAAAACCAAATCAACAATTTTTATTTAAACTCAAACAAGTGTTCAAAGATCAATACAAATAGAATAAGATTTTGAACAAAAAAAGTAATAATAATAATAAAAAAAATTTAGTTTAAAAGAATTATGCACTAGTTTGTCCCGAAATCAGGAAATTTTGTAGTTTATTTAAGGAATACCAGAAAAAAAAATTGGATGTCATCTTCAGGGCACAGCCAGCGCTTAAAGTTTCATCCGTAGCGCATTTGGTAAAAAAATATATTTTTTATTTTTATTTTTGAAATTAGTGGAAAAGGGGAATTAGAGGAAAAAATATTTATAAAGTTTTCATGAAACAATTTTGGTCTACCACAAATTGAAATTTTGAAAATATGTAATTTATTAAATATTTTTTTAAAGTTTTTATATAAAACTCCGTTTTGTACAATAACTTAAAATTAATCTCAGTTTAATATAAAAACTTAAAAGAACTCTAACCAACTGTGTCTTAAACAAAAACTTAAAAAAAATATATTTCACATTTTTAAAATTCCAAAACGATGCGCTGGACCAAAATTGCTCCATGAAAACTTTGTAAATATTTTTTCTTCAATATACTCTGCATAACTAAACTTTTGGCACCAATTTCAAAAATAAAAAAAAAAAATATTTTTTTGACCAAATGCATAACGGATGCAAATTTTAAGCGCTGGCTGCGCCCTGAAGATTCCGTCCAAAAATTTTAATTTTTTCGTAATCAGCTGTTTAATAACCACCATTCAGGGGGTATGCCCTAAAATTTTTCAACTTCGGGACACGCTATTATGCACACCAATGGTCTGCCAAAGCAAATAAATAAAAAAAAATATATAAAAATAACCAAAACACTTGCATAAATAAAGATTTTGAATGTGATTTAGATTTTCACACACTTTTAGCATGAGAATTAAGAAAAAAATAACTAAATATACATTTAAGTAAATAAGACTTGCCTACATAAATAAATTTATTTTTTTATTGATACAGAACTATAAAACACATTTTTTTTTGTTAAGAAAAAAATATTTGTTTTTATACAACATTCACTTTAAGTTTAATTAAATTGATTGTTTTAGGGTTAAAGTTTTTAAGCAACAAGTTTTTGATTATTTTGCAACAAGAAAAAAAGTTAAATTCAACTTTTTTTTTGGCTAAAGTTTTGAAAGTAGATATTTTTGACACAGGAACGACCTTCAAAAAAATCTGGTTAATATATTTTTGTAATGTTACAAATGGGAAGAAATAAAATGTATTGTGGATGAATATTTTGCTTTTAACAACTATAATGGGTTTACTTTAAAAATATAATTACTGAGATGATCTAGTTCAATTATTGATAAAATTATTGAAGTATATTAACTCAAGGACTGAAAATTAATTTTCTAAAGGACGATTTTGTTACATAAGATCTAGTTTAATGTAAAATGTCTCATCTCACAGTTTTTCTAGAGAATTTTTTTTTGTATAGAATCTATGTCATCTGTGTTTGTAAGAAATTTTTAATTCGTTAAGACTTTATATCATAACACCATCCGACAGCCTATAATGAACATGACCCGGCTAATATACTTCTGAATGTAGAGATCAAATGGAGTAAAACTACATTTTCAGTTTTTTTTATTTCGGGGCCCTGTTTTCTTTTAAAAGGACTTTTAAGTTTTAAAGAATTACATTTTGTCTAATTAGCGGAGATCCTCTTCTTTCATTTGCCATCACTAGTAGAGTTTTTCTTTCCACGGAATTTTTAATTTTCCGGGAAACCGGGACTCATTTTTAAATTTCCCGGATCCCGGGAATTCCCGCAAATATTAAAACTTTTTTGCTAAAATCAAAATTTCCAGTTTATAAGAGAATTATTTTATGAAATCAAAAAGGTACCAATACAAAGTTTTAATTCTAGTTCTACTTCAAAAATCTAGTTCTTATGACCATTATTTCAGAAAATCGAGAATGTACCAAAGTACACATTTTTACCCTTTTAGCATAAAAACTTTCTAAAAAGTACCTTTGTCAAAATGTTTACATTCCACATGTAATGTGGAATGCCCCACATAGGGGACCCGTAGGCTAGTTGGTAGCGTGCTAGCCTTTCAACGTGGAGGTCGTGGGTTCGATTCCCACCAGAACCCTTGTTTTTTTTCGCTACAAAGGGACGACGATCATTGTTACCATTTCTCGGTAACAATGAATAAATAAAAATAGTTGATCATGTGATCGAAACTATTATTATTATATTATTACTTTTTAAGGAGATATAAAATGTGGAGATGTGCACTGGACTTGCTTAATACTTATAAGAAAAATACTTTTTTGCTTTATGCAAAATTTCTACACCATTTACAGATGTAATTCGAAAAAGATCAATTGTAATTCGAAGATTATACTTGTAATTCGAAGATTCCATTTGTAATTCGAAGATTCCATTTGTAATTCGAAAATTCCATTTGTAATTCGAAGATTATACTTGTAATTCGAAGATTCTATTTGTAATTCGAAGATTCTATTTGTAATTCGAAGATTCCAATTGTAATTCGAAAAATATGAACTGAATTTGTATTGATATTTTTCGAATTACAATTGGAATCTTCGAATTACAAATAGAATCTTCGAATTACAAATAGAATCTTCGAATTACAAGTATAATCTTCGAATTACAAATGGAATTTTCGAATTACAAATGGAATCTTCGAATTACAAATGGAATCTTCGAATTACAAGTATAATCTTCGAATTACAATTGATCTTTTTCGAATTACATCTGTAAATGGTGTAGTTTATAAGACCAATTTTTTTAGAAAACCGAAAAGGTGCCAAAAATTTTTACCCCATTTTACCATCTTAGAGTCAGAAATTCCAAAACTTCTTTTTTTACAATGTTTTTATTCTAATCCTACACTTTAAAAATCATTTTTTTTGTCCATTATTTCCGATGATCGAAAATGCACCAAAATACACTTTTTTAGCCTCTCAGCATCGAAACTTTCTAAAATTTTTTTCCGTCAGAATGATTTTTTCCGCTGCATAATTCTAAATTCCACATTTTAAATTTCTACACCATTTACAGATGTAATTCGAAAAAGATCAATTGTAATTCGAAGATTATATTTGTAATTCGAAGATTCCATTTGTAATTCGAAGATTCCATTTGTAATTCGAAGATTCCATTTGTAATTCGAATACTCCAATTGTAATTCGAAGATTCCATTTGTAATTCGAAGATTCCAATTGTAATTCGAAAAAGATCAATTGTAATTCGAAAAAGATCAATTGTAATTCGAAAAAGATCAATTGTAATTCGAAAAAGATCAATTGTAATTCGTAAAAGATCAATTGTAATTCGTAAAAGATCAATTGTAATTCGAAGATTCCAATTGTAATTCGAAAAATATCAATGGAAATAGAGTTGATATTTTTCGAATTACAATTGGAATCTTCGAATTACAATTGATCTTTTACGAATTACAATTGATCTTTTTCGAATTACAATTGATCTTTTTCGAATTTCAATTGATCTTTTTCGAATTACAATTGATCTTTTTCGAATTACAATTGATCTTTTTCGAATTAAAATTGGAATCAATGGAAATACAGTTGATATTTTTCGAATTACAATTGGAATTTTCGAATTACAATTGATCTTTTACAAATTACAATTGATCTTTTACGAATTACAATTGATCTTTTTCGAATTACAATTGATCTTTTTCGAATTACAATTGATCTTTTTCGAATTACAATTGATCTTTTTCGAATTACAATTGGAATCTTCGAATTACAAATGGAATCTTCGAATTACAATTGGAGTATTCGAATTACAAATGGAATCTTCGAATTACAAATGGAATCTTCGAATTACAAATGGAATCTTCGAATTACAAATAGAATCTTCGAATTACAATTGATCTTTTTCAAATTACATCTGTAAATGGTGTAGTACATCGCAAAAGCATTGGAATGCTCCTTCAAGCAGTTTTGGCCTTGTGCAAAAGTGCAAAAATTTCACAAGGCCAAAACTGAATCGGAATTTTCAAAAAAGTACTTTTTTCGGAATTTTTGCATCCTGCTTTCCAAATTTTAAATTTCTAGGACCATTATTTGAAATATTTGAATTGAAATTCCCAATAACCCAACCTTAGTGGATCTAAACTGTATTAATTAAAATCAAAACCCATTTAATTTATCTATTTGTCAACATGTATTGCGAGGGGGAATGCCCCTGCCAATATTTTTATAGCTTTTTTATATGTTGGAGGGTATCAAAGATTCGGTACAGCCAAATTTAAATCTCTCACTTGATTTTTGTTAAAAGTATTGAAAAATGTACGAACTGCCTTTATTTGCTGCTAGTAGACAGACACATGTAAACCAAATTTAATACAGAAAGGTATTTCACGCAAACAACTTTTGTTTCGCCAAAATTTTTTTTATGACAGACAGATTTTTTACAAGGTGAAAGGTATTCCCCGACATAAAGTTAAGTTTAGGCCAGGTGAAATTAAAAAAATATATTTTTTTTTCGTTTTACCTCACACAGGAACTACGTAATATGAGTTTAGATAATAGTCTTTTACAAAATTTTACAAGAAATCTGAGACTTAACTTTTTTTCCAATGGACCGATTTGGCCGATTTTTACATACAAACAACTGAGAGTTATAAGAACTTTTAAAAAGTTTAAATCAGTTTCGGAGAAATAAAAGTTTTGCTACAAAACTGATTTCAACAGACAGGCATACGGTTATCGGTTTGTTTCGTAAAGAAATATTTTTACATTATGAGATACTTTTCACATTAAAAAAAAAAACTTGTATTCTGGGGACATTTTTCGTATTGAAAAATGTTCATACTCTGAAATGTTTTTTTGCATAGAAAAATTCTGAGAAGTTTTAAGCTCAAAAAAATTCTCAAATTCTGAGACTGTTTAGAAAATGGCAGTGTTTATAATAAAAGTCACAAAACTTTTATTATAAAAGACCTTGAATTGTTTTATATCATTCTTAAGTTTCGATTTAACTTTTTATTGATATTTTGTTTAAAACTGTAAACTTTTCATTATTTTCACACTGATTTCAAATAGCTGACCACAATTAGCCTGTAAGGTAACCCCTTTTTCAAAATAAAATGTTTATTTTTAGTTTTGACTTAATTATATATAAATAAAAATATTTTGTTAATTAACAACATTAATTATATAAATAAAAATCTATAATTAAATTTAACACGCACCTTTAATTACAACAAAGTAATGAACCATTGTTTAAACAAATATTTTTTTTTTTAGATTTTTTAATTTTTAGTTTCACAATTAAAATAATCTTTATTAAAAACTTTTAAATAATTCTAGGGAAAATTCCATGAAACGAGAAAAAAATTATTACAATGAAAATATTAAGAATAGAAATTTTATAAATAAAAAAAACTTGTTAAATGTAAGATTTTCGCATACAGTGGGGCTCAGTGGAGAACTCATAAATTTGATATTAAAACAAGTAAGAAAATTATAGTCGGTGAAGACCGACCATATGACACCCAACACCAATGTTTCCCAGAAAATGTGCCAAAGTCCAAACATGAACTGATTAGATCTATTTTTCGGTAGATCTTTAATATTTCCAAAAAAATGTTTGCCATAATATTTTCTACAAAGTTGCTGAACTCCACCACAAATGTAAAGAAAACATAGTTTTATATACCGATATGCTGCAAGAACAGACCAAAGCTTGGAAACTGTAACTGCTCCAAAAGTAAAATTCCGACATATACATATTTTTTTTTTGGTTTCGTCTACCAGACTCGTAGGAACCCCATATTTTTGGAAAATTTTTAACATTGTTGTTTTTTTTAATGTTGTAAATAAATTTTTCATTTTAGAATTTTCTAATGAGACAATCCTTTAATTTCTATTTCCTGTGTGCTGTCGTTTGTAATCTTATGTTTCTAACCAGTATTTTAGGTGTAAAATGTCCGTTATAACCAGTATTTTACATTTTTTCTTACAAAATCCTACTGTGCTTCTCGTAAAACAACAAAGTCACAAGAATTTTACGAACTTATAAAACCTGGCTACCTTATAAAAAATAATATTAAAGTGCATAAACCTTAAATTTAAATTTATTGTTGCATAAAATATTGACAACATCGAAAAAAATAAACATTTTTATTTAACTGTTTAACACCAACCAAGAGACAAAACGGCAGTCAGACAGTTCCAACTTGACTTGATCTGGTTTGACCTGATTGTTTCCATATTTACGCCTTTACTTTTTTTTTTGATTGTATTTAGTTCATATTAAAATAATAATATTTTTTTTTTTTTTGTAAATTAACATTTAAACAAGTTTTTTATTAAGTATAAAGAGGAAAAATATGAATTTAATATAATTTAAAAAAAATGCGTATTTTTCAAAATATATTATTTTTTTGTGTACTGCTTATTTGTATACTGCTTAAGAATATTAAAGGTAGAGAGGGAATAAATTCCAGAATTCAAAAAAAAAAAATAATGTATAAAAGATGACTTTATCAACGTGTTTCAGAATCTAGGACTTTTTTATAAGAACAACTTCGACTGTGTCTAAAACTTTTTTATGATGCAAAAGAAACAAACACAATTTGTTGATCTGACAAATGAAATTTTTTTTCAACAAAGAAATTTAACAAACACAAACATTATTTGTTGACATGATAAAAGAATTTTGAAATAAAATTACTTGACTGAGTTTGTTGAAAACGAAATCGAAGTTTTGTATTATGGACTAATAGGCTGCCGTTTTTACTAAATGTTTGGTTGATATCATGTTTTGTTGATTTAAATTTGATGATTTTATTTTCTGTGTAGATTTGGAATCAGGAGAGCAAAACCTACAAGAATCGGTTGGATATGTCACTCGGAGATTGTCTAACAGTGTAATTATTTAGCAATAACTCGAAAAACAATCAAGTTTTGCCAATATATATATTAGGGTGGCAGCTATTTTGCAAAACTTCGAATTTGAAGGAGTGCACCCCTAATTTTTATTACATTTGGTCTAAATATGCTATGCTAAAAATTTCAGCCAAATCGGACAACGTTAACACGAGGCGCATCGAGGTCAAAGGTCAAAAAATAGCCATATTTTGATGAAAAACATTAAATAAATGGTGTTGTTTTTTGAATATATTGTTAAAAAGTGGTACACGAGTTGTTTTTAGTATAAGAATTTAAATTAAAAATTTTTGGGTTTTCAAAAATTAACCCTTGTAAGTCTTTCGGGGTCAAAATGACCCAATTTTCACAAAATGACCCCTAAAACACGAAAATCAGCCCCATTTTTCTAAATTTATTGAAATAAACCAATGTAAACCCATATTTATTTTCTATTCTATCATAAATACTCAGATATGAAATACTGTCTTTCTAGGATGTCATTCACCCGTTTCACGGTAAGGCCAAAAATATGCATTTTATTTGGCGTGGTTCTCAAAACTGATATTTTGGTTTTTTCAAAATTTTCTTAAACAAAAGTAGGAAAAATGCTGAAAAAACCACAGAATCTTATAAAATATATGTTAACATATAAAAAAAAATTTTTTTGGGGGATATCCCTCGGATAGTTTGGCGGGGGCATCGATTTAAACTCAGCGGATTTCGAGGAAAATGCCTTTTTTGCCCACAATTTATTCAAAATGAAAAAAATTTGGTAAATATTTTAAAATTTGACAAAGTCAGGGCCATAAATTATTAAAAACTATGTTAGACATTAACCGTAAACGTTTTAGGAAAATAGAAAAATATTAACCCGGTTTTTATTCGGGTCAAAGGTCAAATTTAGGGATATTTGGATTTTTTTTGGAAAAAGGCATCTAAATATGAAATGTTTATTGCGATTTTTTATAAAACTTGGTAAAATTATTGTACGAGCTCAGAAAAATAATTTTTTAATTTTTTTAAAATTAACCCATAAATGAACATGGGGTCAAAATGGCCCAGCACATTAAAATTTCTTTATATAGATTTTTGTATTTTCTTTCGATTTTTAAAAAACTTGTTATGATTATGTGCGAGGTCAGAAAACTAATTATTTGATTTTTTTTTAATTAACCCATAAATGAACATGGGGTCAAAATGGCCAAGCACGTTTAAAATTCTTAATATAGTTTTTTTATTTTTTTTTCTATTTCTATAAAACTTGTTATTATTTTTATGCGATGTCTGAAAAAATAATTATTTAATTTTCTTAAATTAACCCATAAACGAACAAGGGGTCAAAATGACCCCAAAATGACGTTAAAATTCTTAATATTTATTTTTTCTTATTTCTATAAAACTTGGTATAAACATTGTGCAAGGTCAGAAAACTAATTATTTGATTTTTTCAATTAACCCATAAATGAACATGGGGGCATGTTTATACCAATGTTTATACCAATGTTTATACCAAGTTTTATAGAAATAAGAAAAAATAAATATTAAGAATTTTAACGTACTGGGTCATTTTGACCCCTTGTTCGTTTATGGGTTAATTTAAGAAAATTAAATAATTATTTTTTCAGACGTCGCATAAAAATACTAACAAGTTTAATAGAAATAGAAAAAAAAATAAAAAAAACTATATTAAAAATTTTTAACGTGCTGGGCCATTTTGACCCCATGTTCATTTATGGGTTAATTAAAAAAAATCAAATAATAAGTTTTCTGACCTCGCACATAACAAGTTTTATAAAAATCGAAAGAAAATATAAAAATCTATATAAAGAAATTTAAATGTGCTGGGCCATTTTGGCCCCACGTTCATTTATGGGTTAATT
The DNA here is from genome assembly GCA_963921195.1 of Pegoplata infirma. NCBI lineage: Eukaryota > Metazoa > Arthropoda > Insecta > Diptera > Anthomyiidae > Pegoplata > Pegoplata infirma. The sequence continues at coordinate 56,279,835 of OY992539.1, forward strand.
ATAAAAAAATTAAATAATTATTTTTCTGAGCTCGTACAATAATTATACTAAGTTTTATAAAAAATCGCAATAAACATTTCATATTTAGATGCCTTTTTCCAAAAAAAATCCAAATATCCCTAAATTTGACTTTTGACCCGAATAAAAACCGGGTTAAAATTATTCTATTGTCCTAAAACGTTTAGGGTTAATGTCTAACATAGTTTTTAATAATTTATGACCCTGACTTTGTCAAATTTTAAAATATTTACCAAATTTTTTCCATATTCAATAAATTGTGGGCAAAAAAGGCATTTTCCTCGAAATCCGCTGAGTTTAAATCGATGCCCCCGCCAAACTATCCGAGCGATATCCCCCAAAATTTTTTTTTTATATGTTAACATATATTTTATAAGATTCTGTGGTTTTTTCATCATTTTTCCTAATTTTGTTTAAGAAAATTTTGAAAAAACAAAAACATCAGTTTTGAGAACCACGCCAAATAAAATGCATATTTTTGGCCTTACCGTGAAACGGGTGAATGACATCCTAGAAAGACAGTATTTCATAGCTGAGTATTTATGATAGAATAGAATATAAATATGGGTTTACATTGGTTTATTTCAATAAATTTAGAAAATTGGGGCTGATTTTCGTGTTTTAGGGGTCATTTTGTGAAAATTGGGTCATTTTGACCCCGAAAGACTTACAAGGGTTAATTTTTGAAAACCCAAAAATTTTTAATTTATCTTCTTATACTAAAAACAACTCGTGTACCACTTTTTAACAATATATTCAAAAAACAACACCATTTATTTAATGTTTTTCATCAAAATATGGCTATTTTTGACCTTTGACCTTTGACCTCGATGCGCCTCGTGTTAACGTTGTCCGATTTGACTGAAATTTTTAGCATAGCATTTTTAGACCAAATGTAATAAAAATTAGGGGTGCACTCCTTCAAATTCGAAGTTTTGCAAAATGGCTGCCACCCTAATATACATGAATCCATACACACCCCTCTTAAAGCAAGTTTAGGTTGTGTTAAAATGGTGACAAAATCAGGTAATGGCATATTACTACTCTTTATTGCTAAATATTTACACTGTTCGACAACAAAAACCTTTTAGTTAAATATCCATCATTAGAACGTACCGTTTTTGAGATATTCGCCGTTAAAAAGTAAAAAAAAAAACAATCATTTCGCACTTTTGGGGGTTCACTGTTATGTTGCTTCCAACAAAAAGGACTTGATTTCATATAAATTAGGCCTCCTGATTCCAAAACTGCAATTCACATTTTTCTTGCATGTTCCGTTTTTGAGATTTGACGTTTGCGATTTTCGCGTGGATATATTTTTAAACGCGGATATCTCGAAAGTGGTAGATGCTAAATGACTGGTGCTAAACTAGTCCATTTTATATGAAATGACTTGTGCTGAACTAGTCTAAAGTGACAAGCATCGGTTCCAGACAGGAAATTTTCTTTACAATTCATCCATCACTTTTATATGGCTAAGTCCTAGGAGGGGGTTTATTGATACTTAAGGGCTCGTTTGTCAACTGTTAAAGTAATCAGGTAACAAGTACCCGCTAGTTTTTTCTTACGTGACAATCAAAATGTATTAGATTTTCACGTTACATGTTTTTTTGGCTGCACAATCTCTAATTTAAACAAGTAGAAAAGTTAAATTCGACTTGGCCGAATCTATGAATACCCTCCACAATGCCCATTTTAAGTGATAGTAAATTTTCTAACGTGAAAAAATAACAGTTTTGATTAGAAATATTTAAAAAAAAATTTTTTAATAATTTTTGAAAAAAAAAAATAATAATTTACTAATTTTTTTTTTGAGTGTAAAATTTTTTTTTGCGTGTAAAATTTTTTTTGCGTGTAAAATTTTTTTTGAGTTTATTTTTTGTTTGTTTTGATATAAAAATATTTTTGCGTGACAAAAATACGTTGTAAAAAATTTTTGTGACTTACCAATGTTTTTAAAACAGGTTTAACGGGTTTTCAACGCGTGAATTTAAGGTGAAGCTAATCTGAAATTCACGGTTTTGCTAATAACTTTTGAACCACTGGACCGATTTGGGTGAAATTCAATACGAACTAGGCTGGAGTAACGAAAAACATATATGCTTCATGTTTTTTCAGGATCCTCAGAATTGCTTTTCAAAAGTTATAGTGCTTTTTATCTCATAAATTCACGAAAAACCCTTGCCGACATACAGTCTTTTGCTCATAACTTTTGAACGACTGGATCGATTTCGCTGGATTGCAATACCAACCTGACCAGGTAAATGCCCAACATATATGCCAAACTTCAGGAGCCTCCGTAAAGTCTTTCAAAAGTTAGCGTGTTTTCAACAGACAGACAGACGGACGGACGGACGGACGGACGGACATCGCTAGATCGTCTTAAAATCGATCGAGGATCATGAATATATATACTTTATGGGGTCCTAGACCAGTATTTCGAGGTGTTACAAACGGAATGACAAACTTATATATACCCTCTATCACTAGAGTGGAGGGTATAAAAAGGGTTGCCACCTCATACAAAAATGTGGTCTTTCGAGAAAATCCGAATAAAATCCGAACTAGCAAGAATTTCACCAAACGCAAAAATACGGGTCAGCCTAATTATACCCTACATCACTCTGTGGTACAGGGTATAATAAGTTTGTGCTGATGTTTGTAACTACCCGAAATATTGGTCCTAGACCTACCTTCAAGTATACCGTCCGTCCGTCTGTCCGTCCGTCTGTCTTTCCATCTATCGGTTAAAGCACGTTACAGGTCGCAATTTTAAATCAATTGGCTTGAAATTTGAAACTTAACCATATTTTGGCCCAAGGACGAAGCCTATTGAAATTAGAGAAAATCGGTCCATGTTAAGACCCAGCCCTCATACAAACGCCCCCCTTTGGATTAGGCTTAAATGACTCTAATAACCGTATTATAAAAGACATAATTTTGAAATTTAACAGGTAATCAAATATTGTATGCACAAATCATCATTCAAAATTTCAAAGGAATCGGGTCAGTCCGTCTGGTAGTCCCCATACAAACCACCCTCCCATTATTCACATAATTCCCTCAAAATTCATAAAAATGGAGATATTTGATAAAAATTTTATTTTTAGGTGTTAAACGTGTACTTTAGTAACCAAATGAAATATAATTGGACCATTGTTGGACTTAGTCCCCCATATAAAAATTTCGACCGATATTCAGTTAAATCGATCTATTGGCAAAAAATAAACGAAATCCACTAAAATTTGATCTGTGTGTGTTTTCTACACTAAATAAAGATCTAACAAAAGACAAATCCAAACGGTCCATGTTCGGACTTGGGACCCATTTTTCTGAAAACACTGGTGTTGGGTATCATATGGTCAGTCTTTACCGACTATAACTTTCTTACTTGTTTGAATAGAGATTATTACATCGTCCTAAAGCCAATGTTGAACATGAACCGGATGATATACGTCTGAAAGTAGAGATGAAAGGGAGTAAAACTGCATTTACAGTTTTTCATTTCGTGATCCTGTTTTCTTTTTAAAGGACTTCAAAGTTTTAAAGGATACATTTTGTAAAATATTTTTGAAATATTTGGACTTGTCCTAGGATGACACTGGTGACGGAAAATGGAAAAGGAGGATCTTCCCTAATTTAGTTAGGATGTTAAATAAGGTATTTTTAAACTTTATCGAAATATTTTATTTAACATTTTGAGTGATATTAAAGGCTTCATTTTTGAAAGGACGTAACTTACCTCCATTTTCCTGATATGTAAAAATAATAACACAGGAAAATTAGGGGAGATTCTCCTCTTTCATTTGCTGTCAATAATAGCATCCAAATATTAAAAAAATATTTTATAAAATTTAATCCTCTAAAACCTTGAAGCCCTTTTAAAAGGAAACAGGATCACAAAATGAAAAACTGTAAATGCAGTTTTACTACATTTAGTCTCTGGTTTCAAACGTATATTATGCACTTCGTGTTCGTCGATTTTTTTTATTTTTGTCGTACGGTGTAATAATCCAATGACCAAATGTTTTTATTTATTTTTTCCGATTTATAACAAATCATTTTTAATAATTTCAACCTAACCGAAAACTGGTAACTATGACCGTCGTCTCGTTGTAACAATTTCGACAAAGGGTTTTGGTGGGAATCGAACCCATGAGGTCATATGTAATAGGCAAGCTCACTACTAACAAACCTATAGGGAACATTTTTTCAAATGGGGTTTTGTTAGTTTCGATAAGTACTTAGAGAAATTCCACACGAGAAAGAGTTTGCATTTTATATGTTGCACTGTATTGACCAGCAAACACTGGTGTAGGCTATTATATGATCGCTCTTAACCGACAATAACTTTCCTAAGTATTTGCCTAAATTTATTTTAGTTTGAAACTAATTAAGTTCTGTTATTTTTATAAGTGGACTATCAGTTAAAAAAAATATTTTAAATTTCAATATTGTTTTTTTTGCAGATTCCAATGTTGCAACAAGATTATCAACAACAACAAATGAAAATAAGTCTCCAGCAAGACTTGAATTATAGAAAACAGCAACCAGATTTTTTAAACACCGGCAATAATTGTGATTGTTGCAAAAACAATTGCCTTAAATGTGGCCTTAATCAAAACGATCAAATTCTTCATAATTTTAATAACGAAAAGAGAAGATATTGAAAGTAATTTAAAAGAAAGATCCAGAAATTACTTTGAAAATTTTAAAGAAAATTTTTAAACAAATTTTAAAGAAGAAAAAAAATTATAAAAAAAGTACGAAATTTAAAGAAAAATTTTTTGATTTGAGAAAAAAAAAGAAATTTTGTAAAAAATTTTGAAAAAAAAAAAATAATTTTATTTGAAATATAATTATTTTGAAACGGTGCTGTTTTTATAATGGTGGATATGTTGATGATGTATAAACATCAAAAACATCAACAAAAACTACAGAAAAAACAACAATATAAATGGAAAAATAAATCCAAAACTGAGGGAGAAGGAGGAGTAGACGGAGCCGTAAATTTTCATTATAAAGCACATAGTACGAAAAGTACAATTACAAGAGTTGTTCGGTGTTGTTGTGGTAGTGGCAATAGTAGTTGTGGAAGCAGTGCCACCAGCAATGGAGGAATATGGTTTATTGTGTTGGTGGTATTTATGTTGATATTATGTGGTAATACAGTAATTTCTCAGCGTACAAGCAGCAACAACAATAACAGTAATGTAAAACTAAACAATAGCAACATATTGTTGCAAATTTCCACACCATCATACAACAGAAATACTAATAATAATAATGATGATGACGGTGGAGGTACTGGAGGGGGTGGTACTAGCATCGTTGGTGGTGGTGGTGTTAGTGCTGGTATTATTGTGGCGGATGAAGTAGAAAAACAAGTATTTAATTTAACAAAAACTTCAACATCTTCGTCGTCGTCTTCTTCTTCATCTTCTTCTTCGACAGCAGTAACTTCATCATTATCATCTTCATCATCAGCTTCTTCAAATAACGCCCAAACATTAGGAATCACCAATACAAACACCACCAGCCCCACCACCACCACCTTAGCTAACAATTTAAGCTCTAATAACGATTCATCATTAAATGATGGCGAAAGTATTAAAAGTAGCAGCAATTTTGGCAGCAGCAACAGCAACACCAACAACGATAACAACAATAGTAACGAAGATTTATTCAATTCATCTGAAATTTTAAATGAATCAGAAGGTGAGTGTTTTTTTAATTATTTATTTTTTTTGTTTATTGCAAAAATATTGTTTTTTTTTATTATTATTTATTTTTTGATATTAAATATTTATGATTAATATATTTTGTATTAATTTTTTTTATGAACCATTTCAAATTTGATTTCAAAATAATGAAATTTCCTAACTTGCGAATATTAGCAAATGAGTTTTTAAATTGTCCAAATAATTTTTTTATTAATTGACTCTGTAAAATTGTCGAAATAATCTGCAGAAAATTTCCGAGATTTCCAGATATAAAACAAATTTGCTGTTTTACAAAAAAACTCTGAAAAATGATATCGACATAAATAACACAGTGATAAAAAATCAAACTTTCCGAATTGGAATGGGATGAAACCAAAATCATGTGGTGTCCAGCGCCCAAACTTAAGCTCGAAAATACGTTAGCTATAACGGGTATATATTTCGCAGCAATCGGTCCAGCCAAATTACTGAATAGCCAATTTAAAAAAAAAAACATGTAGAAAAGTTAAATTCGACTTGGACGAATCTATGAATACCCAATGTCATTTTTTAAGGATAGTAAATTTTTCAAAGTAAAAAAAAAAATGAAAATTTTTTATAAAATAGTTCATTTTGACAAAAAACTTGTTTTTGTCATTTTTGTAAAAAAAGAAAAATTACTAATTTTTGTGTAAATTTTTTTTGAGTGTAAGTTTTTTTATATTGTAAAAATATTTTTGAGTGACAAAAAATACTTTGTAAAGTAGTTTTGTGACTTAACAATGTTTTTAAAGCTTGTTTTATTAAAGCTCGGTTTTTTCAACACGTGTATTTGAGGTAAAACCAATCTGAAATTCAAGGTTTTTCGAATAACTTTTGAACCACTGAACCGATTTGGCTGGAATTTAATACAAACTAGACAAGGGGAACGACAAATATATGTGACAGGCTTCAGCACCCTCAGAATTGTCGAAAGTTAGAGTGTTTTTTTATCTTGTAAAAACCCATGCCGAAATTAAATATTTTGCTTATGACTTTTGAACCACTGCCAGGAGCCTCCGTAAAGTCTTTCAAAAGCTAGCGTGTTTGCAACAGCCAGACAGACGGATGGATGGACGGACATCATCTTAAAATCGATCGAGGATCATGAATATACTTTATGGGGTCCTAGACCAATATTTCGACGTGTTACAAATGGAATGACAAACTTATACATATGTATATACAATAGAGTGAAGGGTATAAAAACACTGTGCACCGCACAGTGGGAAAAATTGCCAATCTAGCGGGAAATAATTCAAAATATAACTAACAGATTTTAACAAAGTTATAATGCGATTTTAAAGTGGGATAGTGACTGCGTTTTAATCCGTTAAGAACTTAAAAGTTTTGTTAACCCATTAGGGAATTACACACTATCAAATGTTGACAATTTATTGGGCTCTCACAATTAGTTGTTTATAATAGTAAACTTGTCATCGCCGTGTATCGGAAGGGGTAAGCCGTTACCTATCAAGTGTTTGATTTCTTTTAAAGGGTGCTATTAGGTATATTATGTATAAATTTCCATACGTTATCTGTTTTGCGAAGGCTCCCCCGTAACGAATTACATAAACAACGTTTTTTTTAACTTGTTTAAATTCTTATGGAGCTACAAAAAAAAAACGCTGTCAGATGCTGCTTAATCTTTAATTATAGATTATTCTACATATAATGAAGTATTACTATTCAAAAAATTAGCTGCGTAGGCCTGCGTAGCGATTTTTTAAAATAATTTTTGTAATTTTAGTCTTTCAATAATTATAATTCTAATTATTTTTGATTTTATGATTTTTAAATAACCGATTTAAGTCGCATTCAGTTGGTGAAAAAATTCTTAATAAAAATATTGTTATAAATAATAATAAATTTAATACTATCATTTGAATTGGTTAATAAACTCTTTGGTTTTTTTAAATTTGTTTGACATGTTATTTCAACGGAGAGAGATATTTGAAGTTTGGCATAAACGCGACAGTGCTTCTGATACGAACTTAACAGTTATCAATTATATCTTGTCCAAACTTGGAAATAACATCTGCAACGAGAATGATAGCTATAAAAAACTAACTGTTAGTGTGCGAGATTTATGTAGTAAATTCAAATGTAGATGGGCCAGTGTTTCTCGCAATTTATATAGTTTTAAAAATCATTACAATATATGGTTGAATGAAAATATAGATTTTCTAGTAGAAGACGAAGAACCAGGACCGTCACAACCTCGAGGGCGTCCTTTGAAGACTTTTTTGGAAACGACAAAAAAATCCAAGAGGAGTCGTGTTTCGGATCTTGTACAAAATAACATCAAGGAATAATTATTGGTCGCTACGAAAGTAAGTCTGTACAAATCTGGAAAGAGAGATGCATCCCAATTATTAGATGAAATTAAAAAAAACACCAAAAAGGGCAACAAAGATGAAAAAAGCCGTATTTTACCCCTCTGAAGCACCGACATAATACACACCAGAAGAGGCAATGGCACTATACATTGACAAAAGGTTAACTTAAAATTCGTATATGCTTATGCAATCAGGTGCTAAGACTCCTATTTTAGTTATATGCTGGATGTAGGGTTTATGTCCAAATGTTATCAGATTTCACTTACAATATTTTATAACCCCATTTACTTTTCAAAAAGTATAAAATTATTTTTTTTAAACATAATTTTCCACAGCTTACAGGTACCAAAATAAAATACTCCTGAGGTAGTCGTATGTAACACCTTTTGGGGCACCCTGTATTGAAAAACAGTTTCTTATTATTCATTATACAAAAAGCTCATATCCTTAGCTATAAAATCTCCAAGTATTGTTATCAGATCAGACAAATAGTTTAGAAGATATGATTTTTTTCCTGCCAGATTGGTGTTTTTTCCCACTGTGCACCGTTGCTTATGATTGTTATTTAAAGGCAATCACAAAATAAATCATACGCCTCTCATACATTTTTCAAGCAGTTATTATTATAATTATAATAAAAATGCGTGTAAAAAATTTAGTGCTGAAGTAAAAAAGTCTTTTGTCATGGAATATGTCAACAATTTTTTGCTTTTGGTTTTATCCCATTCCGATTTTGATTGTTGCACTGTGTAATTTATTAATTTTTTTGATTTTTCATTAAAATTTTTCTGATGATAGATGTGTAACTTATGACTGACTGATGACTGACTGATGACTGACTGATGACTGACTGATGACTGACTGATGACTGACTGATGACTGATGACTGACTGATGACTGACTGACTGATGACTGACTGATGACTGACTGATGAATGACTGATGCATGACTGATGACTGACTGATGAATGACTGATGCATGACTGATGACTGACTGATGACTGACTGACTGATGACTGACTGACTGATGACTGACTGATGAATGACTGACTGATGGCTGACTGACTTTTGAATGACTAATAACACACTGAAGACTGACTGATGACTGACTGATGACTGACTGATGACTGACTGATGACTGACTGATGACTGACTGATGACTGACTGATGACTGACTGATGACTGACTGATGACTGACTGATGACTGACTGATGACTGACTGATGACTGACTGATGACTGACTGATGACTGACTGATGACTGACTGATGACTGACTGATGACTGACTGATGACTGACTGATGACTGACTGATGACTGACTGATGACTGACTGATGACTGACTGATGACTGACTGATGACTGACTGATGACTGACTGATGACTGACTGATGACTGACTGATGACTGACTGATGACTGACTGATGACTGACTGATGACTGACTGATGACTGACTGATGACTGACTGATGACTGACTGATGACTGACTGATGACTGACTGATGACTGACTGATGACTGACTGATGACTGACTGATGACTGACTGATGACTGACTGATGACTGACTGATGACTGACTGATGACTGACTGATGACTGACTGATGACTGACTGATGACTGACTGATGACTGACTGATGACTGACTGATGACTGACTGATGACTGACTGATGACTGACTGATGACTGACTGATGACTGACTGATGACTGACTGATGACTGACTGATGACTGACTGACGACTGACTGATGACTGGTAATTGACAAATGACTCACCGATGACTGACTGATATGTGACTGACTTATGACTCACTGATGACTGACTGATATCTGACTAATATCTGACTGATGACTGACGGACACTATTGACTGACCAATAATGCATGTATGTACCTCCAACCAAAACGCTAGAGACTTTAGGATTGCAATGTTGGTACCCCTCCCAGAATATTAACAGGTGAGAAAGTGAAAGTCGGTCAAGACCGATAATATGATACCCTACACCAGTATTTTTCGGAAAATGGGTCTCGAGTCCAAACATGAACCGATTTGATCTATCTTTTGTAAGATCTTTAATTAGTGTAGAAAACACTCACATTCCAAATTTTAGTGAAATTGGTTTATTTTTGTTGCAAATAGACCGATTTAACCGAATATGGGTTAAAATTTTCTTTGGGGGAATATGTCTAAAAATGACCCAATTATATTCAGATTTAATTAGGTTAGCAAAGTACACGTTAAACTCCTACAAATAAAATTTTAATCAAATATTTATCATTTTCAAAAATTTTGAGGAAATTATGTAAATATCGGGAGGGTGGTTTGTATCGGAACTACAAGAAAGGTTATACCGATTCCCTAAAAATTTTAAACAATGATTTGTGAATACAAAATCAGATTAGCTGCCAAAACGATACCTTTTATAATACGGTCAGTATAGTCATTAAAGTCAAATTCACAAGGGGCGTTTGTATGGAGGCTAGGTCTTAACGCTGACCAATTTTTTTTCCAATTTCAATAGGCTTCGTCCTTGGGCTAAAAGGTGCTTAAGTTCAATTTTAAAAGCAATCAATTGAAAATTGCTACCTAAATCGTTTACACCGTTTATATTGGGAAACGGACGGACACATAGACGGACGGAGGGACGGACATTGCTAAATCGACTCAAAAAGCCATTCTAAGTCGATCGGTATACTTAAATTTTCGGGTAGTTACAAACATCAGCATAAACTGTATCACAGAGTGGTGTAGGGTATAAAAAGGGTGGTAAGAATTGTACTTCGGAATTTAGTATTTTTTTTATTTTCTAAAATCAATAATTTTGAATCTAAGACAGGTTATGTAGATTAAAAAGTCCACCTTGGTACTTTTTCTATCACCTGAAAAAAGTACTTTTTAGAAACTCTGATTCTATGGAGCAAAAAAAGGGTAAAAAAAGTGTACTTTTGAACTTTTTATATTGCTCAAATAAAAATCCTTGAAATTATATATAGGATCCTCCAGCGGGAAAAAAATTCTGAAAAACAATCTTTGTGGGGGAAAACGTGAATATTAGTACTTGTTATATTACTTGAAATAAGGGTCATAGAGACTTAAAATTTAGAATGTGAGATCTGTTAGCGAAAATTAATCATTCTATATAAAAAGGTTTTGGGAGTTGCAATTGTAAGCGAGTACCAAATTGTACTTTGGTACTTTTACCATCTCCTCAAATAATGGCCCTAGAAACATTAAGTTTTAAATCTAAGATCTTCACACGGAAAAAACATTTTGAAGAAGTCCATTTTGGAAATTCCTATTCTTAGACTAGAAAAAGTTTACCAAGTGTACTTCGGTACTTTTTCTATATCCTAAAAAAAATTATTGTTCTAGAAACCTAAAATTTGATATGCGGAGAAAATATTCTGAAAAAGTATGTTTTGGAAATTCCGATTCTAAGGGGCAAAATGGGGAAAAACAAAATATATGTAGATACTTTGATATCTTTTCAAATAATGGACCTAAAAACTTGAAATTTTGAATCTAACGTCCTCAGCTAAAAAAATATATTTTGAAAACGGAGTTTTTTTTTAGAAAGTTATGATACTAGAAGGATGAAAAAGACATTTATTGATACTTTTTTCGATCTTCTGAAAAAATTATTAAAAAAAATTGTTATTTGGAGTGTCAGCTTCTGGATTGGAAAATACAGTTTAAATAAAATAATTTGCGAGTTTTCATTCTAATGTAAGATGTTAAAAAGGTATAATTAAAACTTTATTTTGGTACTTTTTCAATCTCCGAAAATAACGACCCTAGAAACTTGATTTTTTTTACAAATAATTTGCTAAAGTGTTTGAAAATATTTAAAAATCAATGAATTTTTCTTTGAAAAAAAAATATTTTGGGGCAAACGTTCCAGAGTCGCAAATATTTTCTTAAGAAAAAATGTTTTAGAATTTTAGATTTTTAAAAGTGTTTGTGGGAAATTTTCTTAAATAAAATACAAAACTCGGATAATGGAAGAAAATTGTTAGTAATAAAATTTAAATTTTCCTATATTTATATTTTTTGAAAATTATTATTACATCATGTTGTATATATTTTGCTAATGTTTTATTTTGATTTTGTGAAAAAAGTAAATTTTTTTTTAAAACAAAATTGCCACACATTATAATAAATGTTTTTTTCTCTTCAAACTCAAGTTATTCGCTTAAGGCTTTGTAGTTTTTTATAAATATATAATTTTTTATTGTTATTTGGCGGCATGTAAGTGTTATTAATTTATTTTAGTCAAATCCCTGAGGTTAAACAGAAATTTCAAAAAATTATTAAAAAAAAATATAAAAATAATCAACTTAAATTTGATGATATTAGGTTTTGTAAGGCAAAAAAAAAGAAACATTGATTTTTTCGACATTAATTTCTTTTTGTTACGAAAAGATTATTAATCAATTAGGAGGGGAGATAGATAAATATATGACAAGACTAATGTTAGATAATATTAAAGAAAAAAATTAATAAATTTTTGTAAATTTATAAATTCCCGAGGAAAATAGTTTATATATAATTATATGTAATTTGAAAAAAATAAGACATTATTATATAAGATTAGATATATGTATGTTTCCGTTTTTTAGAAAATTGGATAATATTAGATAAATTTATATGTAATTTGTTAAAATTATATATAATTTGTTTAAATTATATCTAATTTTATAAATTTTTACAAAATTATATCTAATTTGATATTAAATATAAAATTTGATCAAATTAGATATAATTTTATAAAATTATATCCACATCCTGTATAAAATTATGTATAATTTTATCAAACTATATATAATTTTATATTGTTTTATCAATTTTTTTGAAAACTAAAAGCTGTATATAATCTTTCATAATTTTATATAAGAGGCATTCCACACCAAATGTCCCGGAACTAAGAAAATTGCGTTTTTGGTTTTTCAAATTTTCAAAAACTGGGCTGAGGAGGCGTGGTCAAATATTGGAAAAATGGTCAAATTTGTGTCGAGTTGCCTTGATTAAATATTTATCACATGAAAACGGAATGCACCACAATCTCAAAAATTTACATTCTTATATAGGTTTGTATGGGCTATCGATTACATTTTTTTTTTTGGAAAATTTTCAGAACCCGTTCTGAAATTTTGCATTTTTTAAAAAAGTCAATTTATCAAAAATCCGGCCACTTTTTTTTTTTTAATTTTTTTTTTTTTTTTAAGTTTAGATGTTTGTCCATCCACACAAAAAAATTCAGAAACACGTTCGTCGTTTTTTTCGAGAAAATCGCATTTGAATATTGAATTTCACGACAATTTTGGAATTTCCATGTATTTTTTGTTAAAACATGGCGTATGAGTAACAAATTTTTGCGAAACCAACGAGTTGATCCCATTTTAATTATTTTTTCATTTGTGGTGCAATATAGAGATGGGCGTGAATGCGATTTGACCCACGCAAGAAATATTAAAGTTACTGACGACTCGTTATTATTTTTTGTTTACTTGTGCAATCACGTGAGTCAATTTACTGTTACTCACGCAGTTTTTGGTAACGCTCACGGTTGTTCACTCACGCTGATGATGATTTTACAAAAATAATTAAAAACAACATATTTTCTATGAAAAATGCACTGAAAACGGAAACTCAAAAAAACAGTAAAATTCCAAAAAAAAAATAGTTAAAAATCACTAAAACTTACTTAAGAAAAATTTTAAGCATTCACTCATCTCTCAAAAATTGGACTTCCTAATCACTCATGAAATGTTCTACTCACGCTACCTCTTTAATATTGTGAATAGCTTAGTACGTGACTCGCGAGTCAATTTTTTCAAATGTTGAACGTTAAAGGATATGTACCTATAATGTAGTGTCCGATTTATAGCTCCCGCTTAAATGCGCTTATCCAAAATATTAAATAAATCAGAAGGATATTGATGCATTTACATAAAAAACTCTTATAAACGCACATCAAGTGATCTTAAGATTTTGAACTCATTATAGATTTTGAACTTATTTTAGTAAAATTTGTATGAAACTACTCTTACCACTTTTAGGCATTTAAGCGAGTAATTCTGTATTTTTTTTATTTTAAATTGAAATCTTTATGAAATCTTAAAACATTTTTTTTAACAATTGACGATTTGTTTTCGATATAAACGGTCAGATGGACATTGATGCATATCTAAAAAAAACTCTTATAAACGCATCTTTTCAGTTTTACGCATTTAAGCATTTTACGATTTAAGCATTTACGCATTCCAGCATTTACGCATTTAAGCGAGATGAGTGAATGCTTAAAATTTTTCTTAAGTAAGTTTTTGTGATTTTTAACTATTTTTTTTTTGAATTTTACTGTTTTTTTGAGTTTCCGTTTTCAGTGCTTTGTTTTCATAGAAAACGTGAGCGAGCAACCGTGAGCGTAATCAAAAATTGCGTGCGTAACAGTAAATTGACTCACGTGATTGCACAAGTAAACTAAAAATATTAGCGAGTCGTCAGTGACTTTAAAATTTCTTGCGTGGGTTAAATCGCATTCACGCCCATCTCTATATTGCACCACAAATGAAAAAATAATTAAAATGGGATCAACTAGTTGGTTTCGCAAAAATTTGTTACTCATACGCCATGTTTTAACAAGAAAATACAAGGAAATTCCAAAATTGTCATAAAATTCAATATTCAAATGCGATTTTCTCAAAAAAAACGACGAACGTGTTTCTGATTTTTTTTGTGAGGATGGACAAACATCTAAACTTTGAAAAAAAAAAATTTAAAAAAAAAAGTTGCCGGATTTTTGATAAATTGACTTTTTTTAAAAATGGGAAATTTCAGAACGGGTTCTGAAAATTTTCCAAAAAAAAAATTTTAATCGATAGCCCATACAAAACTATATAAGAATGTAAATTTTTGAGAATGTGGTGCATTCCGTTTTAACGTGATAAATATTTAATCAAGGCAACTCGACACAACCACACCTCCTGAGTCTAGTTTTTGAAAAATTGAAAAACCAAAAACGCAATTTTCTTAGTTCCATAAAGAGCTGTCCATACAACCTATTCAGAAATTCGTGCGACACGTGTTTTTTTTCGCTGGACATTTGGTGTGGAATGCCTCATAAGTTTATCAAATTATACATAAACTTTTTTTAAATTTTAAAATATTTGGTACACTTTGGTACTTTTCATATCCACTAAAGAAAAATACAAAAACTTTAAATTACAAATACAATTTTTTTTGGAAATTCCTATTATAAAGTACTTTGGTACTTTGTTGGTACCAAAAATAGTACTGTGGTACTTTTTGTTAAATTTAGTTTTTCTGAATAATTTTTTTTTATAAACTTAACTAATAATCCCAAAAACTTGCATTTTTTATATCTACTGATTCAATGACTCTAGAAACTTAAGATATGTGATATTCTTAAAAAAGGTCTGTTCGCCTACCTATATTCAATTTTAAATGTTACTTCAGTTAAAAGCTTTTTATTTTAAATATGCCTATTACATGTAAAATCCACTTGAAAAATATTGAAATAATTAATACTAAAAAAAAAAAACTATTTACGTTATCACAAGGTATATGTAATTGTATCTCCATAATTATGTTAACATACATATTTTGAATAATTTAAAAAAACCCAAACTATTTATTAGTGTGTCAATTTGTTAACTATTGTCAAGATTTATTAAAGAAAAATAATAATAATAAAAAAAAACACTCTAATGAATTTGATGTGCAGACAAATAAACTACTAGTTTTATTAAAAAACTAAAAAAAAAAAAATAAACATTTAACAACCAGCACACTTCAGGTTAAAAAAATACAAAAAAAAAAATATTTTTATTTAATAAAATTATTTTTCTGTGTTAAATAAATGCGTTGAAAATTGCGTAATCAATATGTGAATAAACAGCCAACGTACATACTTTTAACAACAATTTGTTAAAAAAATATATAAATTGTTTTTTGTATTTTTGGATGGGTGTTGTTTGAGTTTAAGTGCTGGTGTCAGGGTTGTCAGATTATTTTGAGCTCTGTCGCCAAATGCAATGTCAAAAATCGCCAAAAGTCGCCAAAACCATTATTTGCTTAGTTTTTGTACTTTTTTATTTTAGATCAAAAAAAAAATGTTTTTTTTTTAGAAAATTAAAAAAAAAATAAAAATTACAAAATGCCAAAAGTCGCCAAAAATCGCCAAAAATTAAAAAAAGTCGCCAAAATATCTTTTTGTTAATTTTTATTAAAAACAAAAAAAAAATAATTGATGAATACATAAAGAGGTACTTTGTTTACTATATACTTTTATATATATACTTAAAAACTCCTCAAAAAAATATTTTTTTGACTAATATTAAAAGGATGAGATCTAAGTAACAGTAAATGTTGTTATAATATAACATTCACATAGTTACAAACATCAGCACAAACTCATTATACCCTGTACCACAGTGTGGTGTAGGGTATAACTAACAAACTTCATAAGAAAATATTTTCTGTTTACCGTTAGTTTTTTCAAGCTTTGCAACAGAGAAAAAACGTTAAACTAAAAAAAATCGCAAAATTAATAAAAAAAACAATTAAAAAAGTTAAATTCGGACTTGCTTAATGTAGTGATTCCCCTTCACAACTTTAAAAAGATTATTGCAAAAAACTTTTTTTTAAAAGGAAAATACTTTTGAAAAAAAAAAATTTTGGTAAAAAAAAATACGCGATTTTTTTATTTTTTTGTCAAAAAATATGTTTGTACTTGTTTAAATACCATTTGGTGTTCAATTATGTTCACATATGTCAACCAGCAGCCGAATTAAAGCATTTTATATTTTTAGGTTATGTTGAATGCACTAAAGTTTTTGAGGTGTCCTTACATTTTGGTTCATAACTTTTGAACCGCTGAACCGATATTGCTCAAATGCAATACCAAACTTCTCGGGAGAACTTCATTTCCGTGTAATACTTTGGCCGTGATCACCATTTCCACAGACAGACAGACGGACATCGCTTGAATGTCTTAAAATCGATCGGGGATCATGAATATATATACTTTATGGGGTCGCAGTCTGCGACTTGCGACTCGCAGACTGATATTTCGATGAGTTAAAAACGGAATGGCAAACTTATATACACCCTCTATCACTAAGTGGAGGGTATAAAAAAAATCGGATTTTGTTCAAAAATAGCCAACAAAATCGCCAACCATTTCATAAATCGCCAAAAAAATCGCCATGTCGCCAAATCAAAAATTAAGACGCCAAACAAGTTAGAAAATCGCCACGTTTGGCGAGAAATCGCCATATCTGACAACCCTGGCTGGTGTTGTTAAAAACCAGGGACGGTTAAAGTTTAAACTTAAAAAAATAAAAATTGAAAACTGCATACTTGTAAAGCCTTATTAAACACACACAACATTTATGTAAATATTTAACAAAATACATTAAAATAACTTACTATAAAAACCAGAATATTAACAATAGGGAGGAAATTATATTTTTAAATTTTTAGAAATTTTATACCCTTTGATCCAGAGGAAATAAGAAATTTTAAACAACGACTTTTGACAGTTGCTTGGAGGTTACTGGGGTAAAAACGGTAATTTGGTATTTTGTTACCAAATTTACTTTGGTACTTTTATTTAACCTCCACTTACAATTAGTAGAGGATAGGATCCCATAAAGTATATGAGGCCTTCCAGGCCAAAAAACATGTGTCCGACGAATTTGTGGTATGGATAGTCCAATATGGAACTAAGAAATTTGTGTTTTTGTTTTCAATTTTTCAAAACCTGGGCTTAGGAGGCGTGGCTAAATATTGAAATAATTGTAAAATTTGTGTCGAATTGCCTTGTTCAAATAATTATCAATTTAAAAAGGAATGCAACACAATCTTAAAAATTTACATTCTTGTAAATTTTTTTATGGACTTATCGATTAAAATTTTTTATTTTGGACATTTTTCAGAACCCGTTCCAAAATTTTCTATTAAAAAAAAAAAATTATCAAAAATCCGGCCACTTTTTATACCCTCCAACCACAGTATGGGATTATACTCACTTTCTCATTCCATGTGTAACGCATCGAAATATCGGTCGAAGACCCCACAGAATATATTATTGACCCATGATAAAGTCTAAGACATTCTAGCGATGTGCGTGTAAGGTTAAGTTCAAAGATGGGTAAAATCGGACCAGTGCACTATGGTTCCAAATCCATTTTTTTGGCATAAATTCCAAAAAATGAAGCAATGTCGCTAGTTTTGAATGTAAACTGCTTTTTTATCTCTAAATCCAAATAAAAACCGATTTAAAATTTAAAAAAAAAAAATTTGGAAAAAAGAATTATTGACAAAAATATATTTTTTGTAGTTATTTAGCTCAGCCGAAGGCAAAAAAATTATATTAAAAAAAAAATTTACAGATGTGTCAGGCAAAAAAAAAATTTTTTTTTGCCGAAATTTGTGCTAAACTACAATGGCAATTGTGAGACTTTACCGAAAAATGGCTAGATGTTAATTTTAGTATTAAAAAATTCATCTTGGAAACACTTTCACATTTAAAGACTCATGCAAGTTCGTGCCCAAACACAACTTTTTGTCCACGAAAGATATAGGCTATTTTGGCTTCAAAATTCTCAAAATCTTAACCCCCCAAAAAAATAACGCCAAAGATGCATGGAATTAAAAATTGGAGTTTTAATTACGAGACATTTTTCATATAGAAAAAGTCTTAGATTCTGAGACATTTTTCATACAGGAAAAGTTTCAGATCATGAGACATTTTTTATATAGAAAAATCTCAAATTCTGAAACATTTTTTATATAGAAAAAGTCTCAGATTCTGAAACATTTTTCATATAAAAAATACACAGATTCAGACAATAAGACATTTTTCTTATAGATAAAGTCTCAGATTATGTGACATTTTTCATATAGAAATAGTCTCAGATTCTGAGACATTTTTTATATAGAAAAAGTCTCAGATTCTGAGGCATTTTTTATATAGAAAAAGTCTAAGATTCTGAGCAAACTCTCGGATTCTGAGACATTTTTCATATAGAAATAGTCTCAGATTCTGAGACATTTTTCATATAGAAAAGTTCGAGATTCTGAGACATTTTCCAAACAATACGCCACTGATATCAACTAATAACTAGGATTTCGCTTCTATTTCTTGTTGAGACAGCGAAATTTTTTTAACTGCTTCAATTAAATGTCTGTTGTATCAACCGGAATTAGTTGAGACTACAGATATTCAGTAATAAGGAAATTTAAAATAAACTCACATCTTAACATACATATGAGGCATTCCATGTCTAATCGGACACTTTGAATTTTTTTTTTTTAGATTTTCCCAATTTACTTACAGTTTTTAGTACCCTTCGAAAACTCCTTCCTGGTAAATTTTCAGATTTTTTTGATGACCCGTTCAAAAGATATCGAATTTTTTTGTTTATTTGCGTAATTTAAAAAAAAAAATCCAAAAAAATTTTTAAAAGCGCTCTAGTGTGCGATTATTAAGTTTTTAAATTTAAATCTCATTTTTGAAAATGTTTGTACTCTTCGATTTTTTTTGAAACTTTTTTGTCTAACAAGGGAAGTATCTCAACCCATATGAACCGATTTGCTTGAAACTTAAAATATATATCAAAGAGACAATTCTAAGGTTGGGGTGTCTCGGCTTATCGGCCATATCGGGAACTTAGGGGTTCAAAACATGGGTCAAAAAATGGCGAAAAAATCGTTTTTTTGTATTTTTCAGTCATTTCTTTTTAAGAAACTATATGATGTTTTCATATGAGAAGAAAGGTTTTTTAATGCCTATCCTTGTAAAAATTCGTCTTCTTTAAATATTTTTTTCAGGAAAATGTGTAAATATTGGGGGGTACTTATGTGAAGACATGGACCTACGATATCCATATGGATAAGAAATAATCTTTATTAAATTTAAGTTGACCCGTAATTTTGCCCTAGATGATATTCCTGTTAGTTCGGAAGTTATCAAAATTTTCCCGAAGGTCCACATGGTTCATAAGGGGACAACGAAATTTTTAAACACCGATATGGCCGATAAGCCGAGACACCCCAACCTTAAAATCGTCTCTTTAATATATATTTTAAGTTTCAGGCAAATTGGTTCATAAGGGTTGAGATACTTCCCTTGTAAGACTTCTATCGATTCTACAAATTTTTTGCCCAGGAGGATCGTGGGATAACGGTTATTACTATTTTTTAAAATTTTATGAAAAAAATTTATTGTAATTTTTCAATCTTAAAATCATTTCTACTGCTCCAATGGTGCGTCATAGAGGGGTCATTTATAAGACCGACCCCCATTAATTTTTACGTCTTAATATTTCTTTGGAACAAACTAATACCATATCTCCAATTTCTAAGGGGGCTCCCACACAAAACGAAATTTTTTTAAATTTGCGTTGGTATATTTAAAAAACAAATGTTGTAGGGTAAAAATAAATGGGGGTCGGTCTCACTAATGACCCCTCCCGGATGCACCATTGGACCGGTAGAAGCTGATTAAATAAAACAAATTTACAAAGATTAAAAAAATTGAATGGGGACCGCCTTAACAACTAGAGATGGTTGATGTGTTCAGAGAAAATGTTTGGACTAAAAAAATATTGTGGGTCGGTCATACATTTTGTTGCTCTAAGGACACTATTAGGGCAGTTAGAGCGGTTTGAGCAAATTTTAGAAAAATGTCGTTTTGTGTGGGAGCCCCCTTAGAAATTGGAGATAGGGTATTAGTTTGTTCCACAGAAATGTTAAGACGTAAACAAAATGGGGGTCGGTCTTATAAATGATCCCTCTATGACGCACCATTGGAGCAGTAGAAATGATTTTAAGATGGGAAAATTACAATAAATTTTTTGCAAAAAATTTTAAAAAATAGTAATAATCGTTATCCCACGATCCTCCTGGGCAAAAAATTTGTAGAATCGATAGAGGTTTTACACAAAAAAATCGAAGAGTACAAACATCTTCAAAAATGAGATTTAAATTTTAAAACTTAAAAATCGCATACTAGAGTTCTTTTAAGATTTTTTCGGGATTTTTTTTTAAAAAGTACGTAAAAAACAAAAATTTTGAAAAAGTTGGAAATTTGGACCATTATTGAAGAAGTTATGAGTAAAAGAAGTTTGAGTAAAGGAACAAACTACCAATTTTTAAAAATTCGATATCTTTTGAACGGGTCATCAAAAAAATCAGAAAATTTACCACGAAGGAGTTTTCGAAGGGTACTAAAAACTGAAAACAAATTGGGAAAATCTAAAAAAAAAAATTTCAAAGTGTCCGATTTGACATGGAATGCCCCATATATATCTACTGAATCTAATGACACTGGAAACTAAAAAATTTAAAAACTGACACAAAATGACTTGATGTGGTAGCAGTAATTTAAAGTAGTTGTTTTTATACCCTCCAACTACAGTATGGGGGTATACTCACTTTGTCATTCCGTGTGTAACGCATCAAAATGTCGGTATGGGACCCCTTTAAGTATATATATTTATGATCAGTGATCGATTCTAAGACATTCTAGCGATGTCCGTCCGTCCGTCTGTCCGTCCGTCCGTCCGTCCGTCTGTCCGTCCGTCCGTCCGTCCGTCCGTCTGTCCGTCTGTAGTTAACACGATGCAGTCCAAAATAAAAGAGCTAGACTCCCGACATTTGGCACGAATATGTCTTATGTTCATAGGCAGGTTAAGTTCGGAAATGAGCAAAATCGGACCAGGGGGAAAAAAGTTCCCCCTTGAAGAACTAAACCAACCTTTGAAAAATACCATATTTTTACATGATTTTTTGTGTTTTTGTTTAACAAATGCAACATTTGTATGCCACAAAAAGTTCAAAGTCCTGCATTTGGACCCAGATAATTAGAAAATGTCGTTTTTCGGCCCGCCCCCTTTTATGGGCGTGGAATAAAACATTTTTTTTTTAATAATGATAATCTTGTATTTCTTTAGTGCAAAATGCATAAGATTTAATTTTTAAACACAAATTCGAGGGAAAATTTGCCCCCCCCTCAATTACTACAAGCGACCCCCTGCCCCCCCCCCCCCAGAAAAAAGTAAAACGCCCCTGCATTTTTTTTTTTTTTTTTGCATGTTGGAGGGTATACAAGATTCGGCACAGCCGAATTTAACACTCTTACTTGTTATAAATTTTTTTGTTTTCCTGATTCTGTCCATTAAACAACTAAAAATCAATAATATTTAGCTGGTTATGCACTTGACCGATTTGGAAAAGATTTACACTCAAAGAACTTATGTTCATGAAGGTTATTTAAAGACCAACATCAGTTATCTTGACATCCTATTTTCGCTAAAAAAAACTGATTCTAACAGACAGACGGATATTGGCTGAGTGACATTAAATCGATATTGTTTATATTTTATCACGTAGTGCCCAATATTTTCTGGGCATCAAATTTTCCCACGTTAAAATGTACCAGCCTAATGTTTATGTGTGTGAATATGTGTCCAAAAGCTGTTAATTTATAAAAAAAAAAAAAATAAACACATAAACATTCGATATATTGAATTAATAAATACAGTTAATAAATATGTAAATTATGTAAAATGATGGCAATATGAAAAAATATATACAGAAACATTTAAAATACCTTAAAAACAAAGAAACAAAAAAATTAATTACATTGTGTAATTTAATTCTTTTGTTAATTTTTCATAATATTATTAAGTAAACGTTTTGTTATTATTATGTCTGTGTCGAATTTGATGAACTCGTCAATAATATTTGTTAATAAGTTCACTGCAAAGTGACCATATACAAATTGGGTTATTGTTAATTTGTTATGCACAAATATTTGTTAATAAGTAATTTTTGTCTCTTTGGAATGCTTAAATTATTAATATTTGATTAGGTTAAAAAATAAATGGAAAATAAAAATAAATATTTCATGATGATCAAATTCTCTAATTAACTTTTTCCACTTATACTTTATTTTACAGTAAGTTAAAATTAATACCAAACGTATGATTAATAAATAATTAATCATACGTTTGCTGACTTATTAAAAATGTAAAACATTTTCTCCCAGATTACTAAATTCTTTTATGGATGCTTTGAAAAAAAAAATTTGAGTAACTGAGTGAACATCGAAATTTATGAATCGGAATGGGGTGAAACTAAAAGAAAATTAAAGTTGACATTTTATATAACAAAACCCTCAAGGGTTTTTTTTAGTTTAGAGCGAGATTATTTTTTTAACACGCATTTGAAGTTGGTGAAATATTATTATAATTATAATTACTTGAAAATTGTATAAGAGGCGTATACTTAATTTTGTAATTGCTTTTCAATAACAATCATACGCAACGGTGCACAGTGTTTTATTTTTAATATTTCGGCCATTCAGTAAGTTCTGGATCGATTGCAGCTAAATTCATACCGGTTATGAATTAATTTAAAGCTTCTTATTCCGATTTTTGTCAATATTCCTCAGTTTAAAGTACAGAAAATTATATCAAATTGAGTAATATGTTTCCCTTTACTTCCAAAAGTTGTTTAAAGATTTTCGTAGATGTACAATTTAAAAATTACCAACCTTTTTGATATAACTTATCGCTAGTAGTTGTTTATAAAAAAAAAACTGAAGTAAAGTTTCAATATAATAAGTTTATTTTGTTTTGTCCACGGCAGAAGCTCTTCAAACCAATTAACGTCATTGAACGAAAAAATAAAAATAACAACAACAAAATTTTTAGTTGCCACATAAATAAAAAATTTGAAGCTTCATAGTCGTACATTAAAAATCATTTATAATATTAGGGTGCAATTTATTTGTGAGGGTTGCTTTTGACACCTTTTGCATACAAAGGCTTCAAGTGCTTGCCATTTTGTTGTTTATTATCCGATTTTTGTGAAATTAAGATTTTTGTAAAGTGCTAGTAAATACCTCAAAAAAAACAAGCTTAAAATAGTCGTTATCTTATTTACTTTCCGATTTATAACCATTGAATGGGGAACATTTTAATTTTTTCCGATCTTGGTCCAGTTAAAATGTTACACTATTTTAAACTTTAAACAAAAATAAAAAAAATGGGATTTTTGCCCAAAAAGTACGAACACTCTTTTGCTTCCAGCTTAAAAGTTTCGTTCAGACCATGTCAATTTTTTAGATCGATCTGAAAGACAATATCAAAAAAAATGTTTCTATAGTAGATAATTTTAATAAATTTCAAATATTTGACTCGATGCCTAGGGAAGGTCTAATAACTTGGCTGTTTTTTAATCGATTTTAGTTTTTAGTGCCTTATTAGAGAGACATTTTACTCCAAATCATAATTCTGTAACCATTTGAATTCAAACATAATAATATCGAAAAAATTGAGAAAATTAACAAAAACACATATTTTCCACGTTTAATTCGTTTTTAAACTTCATGACCGATGTAGCACACCTTAGACATGTCCGATTATCCTGAAATTTCGTGAGACGTATTTCTACATCCAATTAATACATCTAAGTGAAGTTGCGGTCAATATATAAAAACTTCATTTTTTTGGAGCATCATAAAATAAAAAATAAATCCAGTGTTATGATCCTACAGAAATGTCTGATTACTCTGTCAAGGAAGACTTCTATAACACCTTAGAGAAAGCGATTCCATTAAACTAATCGTGGCGATATTTTAGTGGTGATGGGCGATATTAAGGCACAAATTGGGCCTGAAAATAATAACTTGGAAGGCATCATGGTATTGGTAGAAAAACTGAAAATGGTGATTTGTTTACTGACATGTGTGCTTCTAATAATCTTGTCGTTGGAGGATAAATTTTCCCGCATAAACGTATTCACAAGGTTACATTGATATCCCCGGATAAAGTAACATAAAACCAGATAGACCATATAACCATCTGTAGAAAATGGCGAGGATCTCTACTGGATGTTCGTAACCGTAGGGGGCTGACATATCAAGCGACCACCACCTTCTTGTAGCAGACGTCAGATTAAAAATTGCTGCTATTACTACAACTGCTTCAGAGATCCCAAGAAAAATAAATGTAAGAAGATTAGGGAATACCGATATCGCTGCAAGATACACAGAAGCTTTGAGAGTATCAATCGATTCGGCTTCAGATACCCAGCGAGCTAGCTGGCAACACGTTGAAAACTCGTTTATGGATCCTGCTAAAGACGTTATTGGTTACGTTGAAACAATCCACAAACAATGGATATATGGTAGCACATGGAATATAATAGAGGATAGAAGAAATTTAAAGAACCGGATGAATTCTGCAAAAACACGTGCCACCAAGACTGCCCTCCAACAACAATATAGTGCCATAGATCGATCTGTGAAACGAAGTGCCCGACAGGACAAACGTAAATGGATTAGTGATTTAGCTAACCAAGCACAAGCAGCAGCAGAAACAAACCGCACCGGTGACCTGTACACATTTGTCAAGAAACGGACGAACAATAACACAACAACTAGTAAGCCACTGAAAAACGATGATGGTGATCTAATAACATCACAAGATAATCAACGAGAACTATGGGCAGATTTCTACTCAAAAATGCTTGCGCCTAATTGCAACGGCGAGAATTGCTCTTGTGAATACTCCACACATACCCAGAAACATAACATCTCGGTGCAGTGCCCAAATCTTCCTGAGTTATTAGATGCCATAAAGGCCCTTAAAAACAAAAAATCTCCAGGTCTCGATGGAATAGCCCCAGAACAACTCAAAGCTGATCCTTATTTAAGTGCCAGTCTCATAAAGCCAATAATAGATGAGTTTTGGGAAACTCAGAGCATGCCAGATGAACTAAAGGAAGGAGTAATTGTTAAAATTCCAATGAAGGGTGATTTGACAGACCGTAGCAATTGGCGTGGTATCACTTTATTGAGCATGGTGAACAAAGTTATAGCCCACATAATAACAAAACGACTTTCGGCAGAAGTTACTCCACTTCTAAGAATGGAGCAGGAAGGATTTCGTCCGCAGCAATCTTGCGTCGACCACGTTAACAGTTTGAGAGTTTTGGTTGAACAATCCGTGGAATGGCGATCCCCTCTAGTAGGGTGTGTATTATCGCCTCTGCTTTTCAACATTGTAATTTTTATTATTTTATTTTTTTTTTAAAGAAGCAACACTCAGGCAATGCTGCCTATCAATTACTAATGTAACCGTGATGCTTCTTTCGGAAAGGTGATAGAAGAGAGATGAAAGATTTGAAAGTTAGAAGGGCTTCAGTATGGGAACACTGTAACTTCGCGTGTTGTAATTTTTTTTTGTTTTTTAGAACAGTTGTTGCATAGCCATCTGTTATTGATCTGGCGAATTATTTTGAATCTGTGTTTAATAGCCATTATTTTATTATTTTCGTTGACATTTTTAGTGCTATTTATCACCGCAGGAGGGTGTTGCGATAGATATTAGTTATAAATAGAAACTAATAAATATCTGAAAAAAGTGTTGTTCTGTCTGAGCTGAGAATCGAACCCAGGCTTACTGGCTAGTAGTCCAACGCGCTAACCCCTGAGCCACAGCACCCTCATACATCTCTGTGTTAAAGTAATTAACATTGAAATTGGGAGGTAACTAGTTACTCATATTTTTGCTAACCGCTTAAGTTAATTACTTGGTAAGCGAAGTTTTTGCTGGGTTAAGCTCGAAATTACGTTAGCTATAACCGGTATGAATTTCGCTGCAATTGGTCCCGTACCTACTCACTGAATATTCAAAATATTCAAATTTTTAATAATAATCCACTGTGCACTGTTACGTATGATTGCTATTTAAAGGCAATTACAAAATTAATCATACGCCTTATACAGTTTTTAAACAATTATTATTATAATTATAACACTGTGCAACAAATTTTGGGTCATCGCTTTGAGCCTCAATGCCTTCAACGCCATATGAAAGTAGACTATAAAATGGACAAATTCACCATAGGGTTTTGCTAAGTCAGTTCGAATTTCTTTTTTATAGCCCACTGAAGTTTTCATTTTTTTTTATCAAAGGCTTTTGGAAAACGCTAAAAATACTATAATAAAAACTCTTCTGAGCTTCAAAATGTGATTTGATGTCTGTAGTGAAATTGTATGGCGGTTCTTTTCTTAGAACATTTTAACCCTATAACTGTCATTTTAAGGGGTCATTTCAGTCCTTTTTTAAAAGATAAATAGAAGTCTAATAAAACGTCCACCCATTGCACCTAGGTGCATAATGAAATTGGATATTTGCACGTAGACAACGCGAATGTCAACGAAACTCACTACTGAGAGCATTAGAAATATTTTATTTAGTGTCGTGGTAGCATTTAAAAAATCGGGTAGATGAAGCTATGTTTTATAAAAATGTACAAATGTTCCCTCTTTCTGCCGACCACTGATTTAGGGGGTTAAAATGTTCTACAAATATTTTCCTCATAAAATTTCACTAGGGGTTGTCAAGTGTTCAAAGTTTGTGCCACATGCGCAAAATGCTTAAAAAGGGTCAAGTATACACAATCAATGTTTGTTATTTTTTTACTAAAGCAGCGTTAAAAAACAGTGCAAATATACTTCTGAGATAAAAATTATGTTCTGACGTGTTTTATAAAATTTTACGATGATTCTTTTCTTTGACCAAATTAACCCTCTAGCTCCCGTTTTTAGGGGTAATTTTTGTCCTTTTTTAAAAGAAATACAAAAAAGTCTTTAAAAAATTGCAGTTAGAGGGTTAAAATGTTCTACAAATAATTTCTGCATCAAATTTTACTAGGGGTCGTCAAAGCCAAAAAAGACATTTGGACTATGTAAAATGCTAAAAAAGTATGTGCAAAAATTGTATGTGCAAATTTTACAACTTTACTTTTTTTTAGCATTTTACATAGTCCAAATGTATTTTTTGGCTTTGACGATCCCTAGTAAAATTTGATGCAGAAAATATTTGTAGAACATTTTAACCCTCTAACAGACTTTTTTTTATAGACTATTTTGTTTTTCTTTCAAAAAAGGACAAAAATGACCCCGTAAAATGGGAGCTAGAGGATTAATTTGGTCAAAGAAAATAATCATCATAATTTTATAAAAACAGATCAGAACATAATTTTTAGCTCAGAAGTATATTTGCACTGTTTTTTGTCGATATATTTTAACACTGCTTTGGTAAAAGACTGGTTCCATTTTAAATAGCATAGGCAATCAGCCGATGGTGGTTCAATTTATCCAAAAATTAATATATCCATTCTTCTGATTTTTATTGAATTTCGGTTTTTGTTATTTAGTCGAAATTGTGAATGGTTCGCGTTTTATCGCTGTTCAAAGTTGGTATTTTGCAACAATTTTATGAAAAATACATAATGTTTAAATGATCGTATCTTTGGAACGCATCATCCGATTGTCACGAAATAAAGTGCAAAATAATGGTTATGTCCTGGTCTTAAAATAGAATTTTGAAAAAGGATAGGATGCTTTGCAAAAAGGATATTGAAATTAAAAAAATGTCCTTAATTTGCAAATATCTCAAAATGCGTATCTTTAATTTTCCTATATTTTTTTGCACATATAGCCCTAAATATACTTAACAACATATGCAAATCCCAAATTGGGATGGTAAGCGGTTTAATTGTAAACGCGGTTTCATGAAACGCCTTATTGATTTTTGTTAATAACTCTCGTTTACAAATGAAAAACAATTTCTGCGCACTAACCGCGAATAATTTTTTTATATGTATTTTTGATCGCTAAACTCAAAAATTTCATCAAAAGAACATTTCGCGAATAACTTTTTGTTTAATGAATTTTTTAGCGTTTTTTGGAGGTATTTTGACTATTTTTCTTATATCTTAAGTTCTGTTTATCTGATTCTCTCGCAATAAAAACCAAATTAAAGACAATCAAATTTCCAACAAATCCTACATTCATCATTTTTTCATAAGTTCATAGCTTTACGCGCAAATAATTTTTTTAGCGTTATTTGGAGGTATTTTGACTATTTTTCTTATATCTTGAGTTCCGTTCATCTGATCTTTTCGCAATAAGAACCAAATTAAAGACAATCAAATTTCCAACAAATTCTTCATCCATTATTTTTATATCAGTTCATAACTTTACGCGCAATAGGCAAACATATGACTAAAATAAGTTTTTTGATTAACAAATCATTTAAAAAAAGTTTAAGAAATAGAAATCTTTGCAATTAATTGCATCTTTTTATTTATCTGCAAAGCCTGAACATTGAGAAATATAATAAAGTTGATTTGATGAAAATCTATAGGTTTACTCCGAAGTTATCACAAATTTTATGAATATACATGATAAAATACAAAAAAAAATGATATTTTTTTACAATTTCTGTTTTTAAAATTTTTAAAAAATGAGCTTTGTTAATAAAAAATAGTTTTTCCTTGTTTGCCTATTGCGCGTAAAGTTATGAACTGATATAAAAATAACGAATGAAGGATTTGTTGGAAATTTGATTGTCTTTAATTTGGTTCTTATTGCGAAAAGATCAGATGAACGGAACTCAAGATATAAGAAAAATAGTCAAAATACCTCCAAATAACGCTAAAAAAATTATTTGCGCGTAAAGCTATGAACTTATGAAAAAATGATGAATGTAGGATTTGTTGGAAATTTGATTGTCTTTAATTTGGTTTTTATTGCGAGAGAATCAGATAAACAGAACTTAAGATATAAGAAAAATAGTCAAAATACCTCCAAAAAACGCTAAAAAATTCATTAAACAAAAAGTTATTCGCGAAATGTTCTTTTGATGAAATTTTTGAGTTTAGCGATCAAAAATACATATAAAAAAATTATTCGCGGTTAGTGCGCAGAAATTGTTTTTCATTTGTAAACGAGAGTTATTAACAAAAATCAATAAGGCGTTTCATGAAACCGCGTTTACAATTAAACCGCTTACCATCCCAATTTGGGATTTGCATATGTTGTTAAGTATATTTAGGGCTATATGTGCAAAAAAATATAGGAAAATTAAAGATACGCATTTTGAGATATTTGCAAATTAAGGACATTTTTTTAATTTCAATATCCTTTTTGCAAAGCATCCTATCCTTTTTCAAAATTCTATTTTAAGACCAGGACATAACCATTATTTTGCGCTTTATTTCGTGACAATCGGATGATGCGTTCCAAAGATACGATCATTTAAACATCATGTATTTTTCATTAAATTGTTGCAAAATACCAACTTTGAACGCGATAAAACGCGAACCATTCACAATTTTGACTAAATAACAAAAACCGAAATTCGACACAGATCTCGAGAATTGATATGCCAATTTTTATGCAAATTAAAATAGGTAAGGTCGAAAAAGTGTTTTTTTTGTTTTCAAAAATTTTGGAATCCTTCAAAAAATAACAAACATTGGTTATTTATACTTCACCCTTTTTAAGCATTTTGCGCATGTGGGACAAACTTTGAACATTTGACAACCCCTAGTGAAATTTTATGAGGAAAATTTTTGTAGAAAAAGGACTGAATGACCCCTTAAAATGACAGTTATAGGGTTAAAATATTCCAAGAAAAGAACCGCCACACAATTTCACTAAAGACATCAAATCACATTTTGAAGCTCAGAAGAGTTTTTATTATAGTATTTTTAACGTTTTCCAAACGCCTTTGATAAAAAATAAAAACTATAGTGGGCTATAAAAAAGAAATCCGAACTGTCGTTGCAAAACCCTTTGGTGATTTTGTCTATTTGATGGTCTACTTTAAAATGGCGTTGAAGCCATTGAGGCTCATTTTTCTTGTTGCACAGTGTAATAAAAGATCACCAACTTCAAGTGCGCATAAAAAAATCTAGCGCTAAACTAAAATGAAAAATCCCTGGAGGGGTTTGTTATGGAATATGTCAACTTTCATTTGCTTTCATCCCATTCCGCCATTTTTAAGGTTTTGCTGGGATTGTTACTAGTTTTTTTTTTAGAAACTTGTAACAAACACTCTTTAAACAATTATCACCCTACTGCACATATTATATGTCTGCCGATCTGTTAATGCTGTTGATGTTTTGTTGTTTTTGTAGTTTTGTTTTTAATCGCAACAAGGTGACGAGTGTAATGTTGCGTTACATTACATTACTAACTATGGTATGGTTTGGTATCGTATCGTATTGTATGGTATGTTTATTTTTTTTTTGTCCATATTGGATGTTATTGCGGTTGCTACTCCTCATCCATCTACTGGTATTAAAAGTAGAAATTCAGTTTTTTTTTTTATTAAAGAAAAATCGTTTTACGTTTCGTTTAAGTCTTCATATTGTTTTGTTTGTCTGCCATTTACAAAAAAAAAAAAAAAACAACTAAAAAAAGCATAAATAGCTAAAAATAATTGTTAAATATTAGTAGATACGGCTGTTGCTATTGCTGCTGCTTCTTTGACTATTTTAGCTTTTTTTCTTATTTTTAGCAATTGTTTCTTCTTTATTTTTATACCCTCCACTCTAGTGATAGAGGGTATATATAAGTTTGTCATTCCGTTTGTAACACCTTGAAATATTGGTCTAGGACCCCATAAAGTATATATATTCATGATCCTCGATCGATTTTAAGACGATCTAGCGATGTCCGTCCGTCCGTCTGTCTGTCTGTCTGTCTGTCTGTCTGTCTGTCTGTCTGTCTGTTGAAAACACGCTAACTTTTGAAAGACTTTACGGAGGCTCCTGAAGTTTGGCATATATGTTGGGCATTTACCTGGTCAGGTTGGTATTGCAATCCAGCGAAATCGGTCCAGTGGTTCAAAAGTAATGAGCAAAAGACTGAATTTCGGCAAGGGTTTTTCGTGAATTTATGAGATAAAAAGCACTATAACTTTTGAAAAGCAATTCTGAGGATGCTGAAGCTTGGCATATATATTTTTCGTTCCTCCAGCCTAGTTCGTATTGAATTTCAGCCAAATCGGTTTAGTGGTTCAAAAGTTATTAGCAAAACCGTGAATTTCAGATTAGCGTCACCTTAAATTCACGTGTTGAAAACCCGTTAAACCTGTTTTAAAAACATTGGTAAGTCACAAAAATATTTTAAAACGTATTTTTGTCACTCAAAAATATTTTTATACCAAAACAAAAAAAAAAAATACACTCGAAAAAAATTTTACACTCAAAAAAATTTTACACTCAAAAAAAAAATTAGTAAATTATTTTTTTTTTCAAAAATTACTAAAAAAAAATTTTTTACGCAAAATAAAATATTTCTAATCAAAACTGTTATTTTTTTCACGTTAGAAAATTTACTATCACTTAAAATGGGCATTGTGGAGGGTATTCATAGATTCGGCCAAGTCGAATTTAACTTTTCTACTTGTTTTTTTTGGTTTTGGGGGTTTTCTATTGCAAATAATGTTTGTTTAAACAATTTTTTGTTGTTGTAATACTAAACAGCCACAATAATAAAAAAAAAAAATTGGTTAAAAAAAATTGGTCAATAGTGCAAATGTATGTAAGTATTTTTGTAGATATAAATGTATAGAAACAAACGATTCGTATTTATGAGACTGGTTTATTTCGAACAAATGATTAGAAATAATGTCTCATCTATCTCATCTGTTTGTTGGAATTGTTTTAGTATTTTTTTTTTTACAATGTTGGTCAGTAAGATGTTGCAAACAAACAACATAAACAAAAAATACAATAATAATAAACAAAACTTAAAGTGAGAGGTATTAAATATTTATGAGATTTACAAAAAAGTTAAAACGTATGATATTTTTAGATTAAGACATAATTTTAATGGGAATACATACATAGAAGTTTAAATTATTTTAATGATTGCATTAAAAAAATACTGAAGATAGAACAAGTTATAGGAAATATTCGCTTAGGCCGAATCCTTAAATACCCTCCACAATGTTAACCAAAACAAATATTAATTTGCATTGTTTGGAATCGCTTTTGTTATTCAATTAGCTACTTGCATATATGATGCATTCCACACCAAATGTCCAGCGAAAAAAAAACACGTGTACCGTAAACTTCTGAATAGGTTGTATGGATAGCCCTATATGGAACTTAGAAAATTACGTTTTTGGTTTTTCAATTTTTCAAAAACTGGGCTTTGGAGGCGTGGTCAAATATTGGAAAAATGGTCAAATTTGTTGCGAGTTGCCTTGATTAAATATTTATAACATTAAAACGGAATGCACCACAATCTTAAAAATTTACATTCTTATATAGTTTTGTATGGGCTATCGATTAAATTTTTTTTTTTGGAAAATTTTCAGAACCCGTTCTGAAATTTTCCATTTTTTAAAAAAGTCAATTTATCAAAAATCCGGCCAGTTTTTTTTCTTTATTTTAAATTTTTTTTAAAGTTTAGGTGTTTGTCCATCCACAGAAAAAAAAAATTAAAAAAACATTTTTCGTTTTTTTCGATAAAATCGCATTTGAATTTTAAATTTCATAACAGTTTTGTAATTTGCTTGTATTTTCTTGTATTAACGTTGCGAATGAGTAATATTTATGCAATTAATAATACTCATTCGCAACGTTAATACAAGAAAATACAAGCAAATTACAATATTGTTATGAAATTTAAAATTCAAATGCGATTTTCTCGAAAAAAAAAACGAAAAATGTTTTTTTGATTTTTTTCTGTGGATGGACAAACATCTAAACTTAAAAAAAAAAAAAATAAAAAAAAAGTGGCCGGATTTTTGATAAATTGACATTTTTTAAAAAATGGAAAATTTCAGAACGGATTCTGAAAATTTTCAAAAAAAAAAAAAAAAAATTAATCGATAGCCCATACAAAACTGTATAAGAATGTAAATTTTTGAGATTATGGTGCATTCCGTTTTAATGTGATAAATATTTAATCAAGGCAACTTGCCACAAATTTGACAATTTTTCCAATATTTGACCACGCCTTCTAAGCCCAGTTTTTGAAAATTTGAAAAACCAAAAACGCAATTTTCTTAGTCCCTGTAGCGGGACAATTGGTGTGGAATGCCTCATATGTATATTTTTTAACATGGGGCATTCCATGTCAAATCGGACACTTTGAATTTTTTTTCCCAATTTGTTTACAGTTTTTAGTACCATTCGAAGACTCCTTCGTCGTAAATTTTCAGATTTTTTTGATGACCGGTTCAAAAGATATCGAATTTTTAAAAATTGGTAGTTTGTTCCTTTACTCAAACTTCTTTTACTCATAACTTCTTCAATAATGGTCCAAATTGCAAAATTAGTTTTTTTTTTTTTACGTAAATAAATCCAAAAAAATTCTCAAAAGCGCTCTAAAATGCGATTTTTAAGTTTTAAACTTTGAATCTCATTTTTAAAAATTTTTGTACTCTTCGATTTTTTGAATTTTTTTGTGTAGAAGTTCTATGGATTCTACAAATTTTTTGCTCAGGAGGATGTGATATAACAATTATTACAATTTTTAAAATTTTTTGAAAAAATTTTATTGTAATTTTCCAATCTTAAAATCATTTCTATTGCTCCAATGTTGCGTCATAGAGGGGTCATTTCCAAGACCGACCCTTATCAATTTTTACGTCTGAACATTTCTTCGGAACAAACTAATACCCTATCTCTAATTTCTAAGGGGGTCCTACACAAAACGACATTTTTTTAAAATTTGCTCCAATCGCTCTAACTCTAATAGTGCCCTTAGAGCAACAAACCATATGACCGACCCACAATACTTTTTTAGTCCAAACATTTTCTCAGAACACACCTACCCTCTATCTATAACTGTTAAGGCGGTCTCCATACAATTTTTTTTTATTTTTTGTAAATTTGTTTTATTAAATCAGCTTTTACCTGTCCAATGGTGCGTCCGAGAGGGGTCATTAGTGAGACTGATCCTCATACGCCCTATCTCCACTCCCTAAGTAGACTTTGATTCAAAATTACATTTTTATAAAATTTGCTCCAACTATTATTTGTATGGGAGTGGAGATAGGGCTTAGGTATGTTTTAAAAAATGTTTTAGGGTAAAAATAAATGTCGATCTCACTAATGACCCACCAAAAACTCTTCGAGTAATATTTTTGAAGTTATCGAGTTTTTTAATTCTCAAAACCCCAGTGGTCCTCTAAAATCACGTATCTCAAAAACTAAGCACTGTAGAGCGAAACGGACACAAATTTTGGATCAAAAAATATGACGATTTTTAAGGAACCCAACTAGGTCTAGGCCCATCGGGGTCTGGACCTGTCGGGGCCGAACCCAATGGGGTCCTCAAATGTGTATGAACTAAGTTGAAATAAAAAAAATTCAGTTAACTACACTCTAATTAAAATGATTTCAGTTTCCTACTATAAACTGGGTAAATTTACACAAAATGCGTAATTCTACTTTAAAATATTGGAAATTTGCTCAATTTATAGTAGTATATTTTTTGAGTTTGTTGAAATTTACCCAATTTGTAGTAGGAAACTAGACTCATTTTTTTACGGTGTAATTTTTGTCAAAATATTTTTGCTAACTTTACCAAAAAAATTGAGGGTTCAAAATCAGTAAATTTTCTTGTAAGTTTACCATCTTTTTTTGCTAACATTACAGTTTTTTTTTTGAGTGACCGTTTGCAAAAAAATACTTTAGCCAGCTGACGGAAGGAATTACGCAAGTTAAAAATGTGATCTTTATATGGGAACCCCCTTAAGGAGTGGAGACAGAGCTTAGGTATGTTTGAAAAGAATGTTAGGAGGGTGAAACTAATGGGGGCCAGTCTTGCATTTTATCCCTCTAGGGGCGATTGTTGGGCAGTTTTTTGTGTTTTTGTGGATTTTTTTAGTCAAAATTAACAAGTTTTAAAGTACGGAGTAGTCTTCATTAGCTAATTAGGGTGTTTAAGCACCCTAATTAGCGTGCAGATTGTTTTGGTATGTCCATTAGAGTTGTTCAACTTAACCGTGGCTACAATTTTGCAAAATGTTATTAGGGAAAAATCAACAGTCCCTGTAAGTTATGCTAAAAAAAGTGAAAACGATATTTCCCCCATATTTTTTCAAAAAAAGTCCAGGAAAAACAATTTTTTTAGCATAAAATGTTAACAGAATTTGTTCATCGGACTATGAGGCATATTTTTGCCAAATATACATAAGCGATAACACCAACTCTAATAAAGCTGTTATGCAAAAACTGATGACACAATATTTTGAGGGTCCCACTGCTTTTCTGAATCTTTGGAGGCCCATAAAAAGGAATTGGCCACCAAACTGGACAATCTGAGTTACCAAAAGGTAGTAAATCTTTTGGTAAAAAGGTAGTAAACCTTTTATTAATAAAATCGAACCTCTATAGTCAAGTTCTTGTGTTTTTCTTATTTCTCTTATTTCTCTTATTTCCAATCAGGGATGTTAAATGGGGTTTTCAATTTTGTACCAACTTTCCAAAAAAATTTTACTTTTTGGACCCTCACGGTAACTAACTAAAACAAATTAAAGTGTAAATTAATTCGGTTGTACTAAACCGTGTACCCTCTTTTTTACCCTCTTTCACTCAAAAATAAAAAAAAAGCATTCTAACATCCCAAATTTCAAGTTTCTAGAACAATTTTTTTTTTGGAAGATAAAAAAAAGTATACCCCTTTTGGGCACCTTAAAACCGGAATTTTCACAAAAATTATCTATCTACTTTTAAACTCCTTTACCTATCGGTAAATTCACAGATTTTTTTTCTGTAAAATTTTGGTTGCATCAAATGTATTTTACAAATATGTATATGTAAATTTACGGAGTTTTTCTTTGCTAAATGGTGTTTTATTTAACCAATATTTTACTAGAAACTCTGTAAATTAACAGTTTTTTTTTTCAAAATCATTTTACAGAGTTTTATAGTAAAATTACCAAGAAATATTGCTATCTGGAAAAGAATGGTGTACTCTGTTAAATCAGCACAGTTTTTCTGTAATTTAACAGAGTTTTTATTTTGAGTGCACAAACCGATTGTATAGAGACTTGCATATGGGAAAGAGGGGAGGAAAATATAGTGGGTCAAAGGGAAGGTGGAAAAACGATTTTTTTTTGTTTTTGGAGGATTTTTCACATTTCTTAAAAGGAAACTATACGAACATTTTACACAGCTCGAAAGGTTTTTTTAAGGTGTTTCGTGTTTAAATTCGGCTTTGTTTAGTTCTTGTATTCAAAAATGTAAAAACTTTGGGGTAGTTTATATGGACGTACTTATATACGTACGACCGCCAAAATTACATATAATAATCTCCATTAAAATTAAGCTGACACGTTTTTTTGCATTTGGCAAAATTCCTGCTAGTTCCGATTTTATTCGGATTTTCCTGAAAGACCTCATTTTTTCATAAAGTGGCAACCCTTTTTTAAATTTGAGATTGGGCAGCTAAAAAAACAAAAAGGTAACTCCTAATTTTTCCCCTCATTCTCACACTCAAAATAAAAACTCTGTTAAATTACAGAAAAACTCTCCTAATTTAACAGAGTACGCCATACTTTTCCAACTAGAAACATTTCTTGGTAATTTTGCTATAAAACTCTGTAAAATGATTTTGGAAAAAAACTGTTAATTTACAGATTTTCTAGTAAAAAATTGGGTAAATAAAACACCATTTAGCAAAGAAAAAAAAAAATGCATTTGATGCAACCAAAATTTTACAGAAATACAAGTCTGTAAATTTATAGAGTTTAGTAAAATACATGTTATTTTGTAAAATTTTTATAAGATTTTTGAAAAGATTTTTTGGTATTTTTTTTAACATTTTCTCAAAAAAAAAAAAAAATAAAAATACAGATAAAATTTTGGTGTTTTTACAGAAAACTCTGTTTTAAACTATGAAATTAAGATTTCAAAGAAATAAGCAAAAATGCAAATAAAACTTAGCTTTTTGGTCAAATACAAAGTATTTCGCTTAAATCTGTATTTTAACCGAAAACTCTGTTAATTATCTGTAAAATTAAGATTACAAAGTTAAAAGAAATATAACAGATAAAACTTTGTTTGTTTTTGTCACAACAAAATACAAAGTATTTTCTTTAAATCTTTATTTTGACAGAAAACTCTGTCTAATATCTGTTGAATTAAGATTACAGTCATTTTACAAAGTTATTATTTTGAGTGACAGTTTCTGGACAATCGGTGTTTGCCCTCTGAAAGACCTCAATTGTTAGTGCTTTTTAAAGCTTTTTTTAAGCTCGGAATAGTGTTTTTAGTGCTTTTTAATTTTAAAGTGCTTTTTGATCTCACAAAAATTTGGCATCATGTGTTATCGTTCGCATGTGTCGTTCTTATTATACATACAAACTACCAGTATTTAAAACAAATTTATTAATCATACGTATAATGTTCTTACGATCAAGAACAATAAAACAAATAAATACAAATTAAGCTATTAACAGCAAAAAAATTTAAGTAAAAAGGACTTTTATTAAAAATCGATGTAAT
Organism: Pegoplata infirma; assembly: GCA_963921195.1. Taxonomy (NCBI): domain Eukaryota; kingdom Metazoa; phylum Arthropoda; class Insecta; order Diptera; family Anthomyiidae; genus Pegoplata; species Pegoplata infirma. Next base: position 56,318,285 of record OY992539.1, read on the forward strand.
TGATAAGAATAAAGTTTTATCCAAAAATTTTTTCCAAAAAAATATTTAAAATAATATTTTAATGTTATATGCCTGTTTAATTTTATAACTATTTGGATCGGTGATTTGGCTGCATTTTAAAATATAAAAAACTGTTTTGACTTTTATAAAATAGACACTGGCTGGCACTATTGTAATTATGGGAAAAAATACACAAACTCCATTATAATACAAAGTATAGAGCTTCCGTTGTATGATTTTACAAACAAAAAAAAAAGTATTCAATGTCTGTTAAAATAATGATAGGTTTTTATATTGTATTTGTTTATTTGTTTTTTATGTTTCATTACAACAATTAATGACTAAATGAGCATTGAAGCATTAAAAAAGTAGGCGTAAACTGTTTGTCATACTGTAATAATGGACGAACGGATTGCTAGTTAATGATTTAACCCTAAACTGCACAAAAAAATGGTTATTTTAGAGATGAACTTTGATGAGATTTTCATTCACTAAAAATTCGAAAATATGCGCTTAAAAATGCTCTAAAGAATCCAAAATATGCACTAAAAACCCTAAAAATATGCACTAAAAAAAATGTGTACAATAATTTTTTTTTTCATACGAAAAACTTCTTAAAAAGCGAAACATATCACCGGACCTTAATAATAATATTTAAAGACTGGTTCCATTTTAAATAGCATAGGCAATCAGCCGATGGTGGTTCAATTTATCCAAAAATTAATATATCCATTCTTCTGATTTTTATTGAATTTCGGTTTTTGTTATTTAGTCGAAATTGTGAATGGTTCGCGTTTTATCGCTGTTCAAAGTTGGTATTTTGCAACAATTTTATGAAAAATACATAATGTTTAAATGATCGTATCTTTGGAACGCATCATCCGATTGTCACGAAATAAAGCGCAAAATAATGGTTATGTCCTGGTCTTAAAATAGAATTTTGAAAAAGGATAGGATGCTTTGCAAAAAGGATATTGAAATTAAAAAAATGTCCTTAATTTGCAAATATCTCAAAATGCGTATCTTTAATTTTCCTATATTTTTTTGCACATATAGCCCTAAATATACTTAACAACATATGCAAATCCCAAATTGGGATGGTAAGCGGTTTAATTGTAAACGCGGTTTCATGAAACGCCTTATTGATTTTTGTTAATAACTCTCGTTTACAAATGAAAAACAATTTCTGCGCACTAACCGCGAATAATTTTTTTATATGTATTTTTGATCGCTAAACTCAAAAATTTCATCAAAAGAACATTTCGCGAATAACTTTTTGTTTAATGAATTTTTTAGCGTTTTTTGGAGGTATTTTGACTATTTTTCTTATATCTTAAGTTCTGTTTATCTGATCTTCTCGCAATAAAAACCAAACTAAAGATAATCAAATTTCCAACAAATCCTACATTCATCATTTTTTCATAAGTTCATAGCTTTACGCGCAAATAATTTTTTTAGCGTTATTTGGAGGTATTTTGACTATTTTTCTTATATCTTGAGTTCCGTTCATCTGATCTTTTCGCAATAAGAACCAAATTAAAGACAATCAAATTTCCAACAAATTCTTCATCCATTATTTTTATATCAGTTCATAACTTTACGCGCAATAGGCAAACATATGACTAAAATAAGTTTTTTGATTAACAAATCATTTAAAAAAAGTTTAAGAAATAGAAATCTTTGCAATTAATTGCATCTTTTTATTTATCTGCAAAGCCTGAACATTGAGAAATATAATAAAGTTGATTTGATGAAAATCTATAGGTTTACTCCGAAGTTATCACAAATTTTATGAATATACATGATAAAATACAAAAAAAAATGATATTTTTTTACAATTTCTGTTTTTAAAATTTTTAAAAAATGAGCTTTGTTAATAAAAAATAGTTTTTCCTTGTTTGCCTATTGCGCGTAAAGTTATGAACTGATATAAAAATAACGAATGAAGGATTTGTTGGAAATTTGATTGTCTTTAATTTGGTTCTTATTGCGAAAAGATCAGATGAACGGAACTCAAGATATAAGAAAAATAGTCAAAATACCTCCAAATAACGCTAAAAAAATTATTTGCGCGTAAAGCTATGAACTTATGAAAAAATGATGAATGTAGGATTTGTTGGAAATTTGATTGTCTTTAATTTGGTTTTTATTGCGAGAGAATCAGATAAACAGAACTTAAGATATAAGAAAAATAGTCAAAATACCTCCAAAAAACGCTAAAAAATTCATTAAACAAAAAGTTATTCGCGAAATGTTCTTTTGATGAAATTTTTGAGTTTAGCGATCAAAAATACATATAAAAAAATTATTCGCGGTTAGTGCGCAGAAATTGTTTTTCATTTGTAAACGAGAGTTATTAACAAAAATCAATAAGGCGTTTCATGAAACCGCGTTTACAATTAAACCGCTTACCATCCCAATTTGGGATTTGCATATGTTGTTAAGTATATTTAGGGCTATATGTGCAAAAAAATATAGGAAAATTAAAGATACGCATTTTGAGATATTTGCAAATTAAGGACATTTTTTTAATTTCAATATCCTTTTTGCAAAGCATCCTATCCTTTTTCAAAATTCTATTTTAAGACCAGGACATAACCATTATTTTGCGCTTTATTTCGTGACAATCGGATGATGCGTTCCAAAGATACGATCATTTAAACATCATGTATTTTTCATTAAATTGTTGCAAAATACCAACTTTGAACAGCGATAAAACGCGAACCATTCACAATTTTGACTAAATAACAAAAACCGAAATTCGACACAGATCTCGAGAATTGATATGCCAATTTTTATGCAAATTAAAATAGGTAAGGTCGAAAAAGTGTTTTTTTTGTTTTCAAAAATTTTGGAATCCTTCTAAAACTTTATATAAGATAGATTTTTTTAGAAATTCAGACAATCTACAAAAAAATTAATAAGAAAAAAATGTTTTTTTTTTTGTTTACAAAATATATTTTTAGAATTTAAAATTGTTTTTTAAAAAATAAATTTAAATTTGTTTTTTTGCTAATTTATACCAAAATATGCAAAAATATGCACTTAAAAGTTGGAAATATGCACAAAATATGAACTTAAAACTAAAATATGCAAACATATGCATTTTCACCAAAATATGCAAAAACAAATCGATGCTATTTTAACGTAAATTTCTTGATTCGGAAAGATAATTGGTCGATATTGTTTTTAGACTATCGACAAAAAACATGCATTTGCATGAAAATCTCATCCCTAGTGATAAGCTTAGAGAAGGAAGGTCGCGGTATAAGAGATCATTTTAGTCGTGGTTCTTTGGACCTCTACATACAAAAAAAACTTGTCAAATTACTAGAAAAATTTCGGAATCCCATTTTACGAAATTTTGACAGTTTTCCTTGTTTTTTAACAAAAAAAAAATGTTTACCGAAATTAAATTTTTCTTGTAATTTTACAAACTTTTTTGAAATTTTAAAAATTTCAATTGTTTTTTTACAAAAGAAAAGGTAGTAAATTTACGAGAATGCTTTGTAAGTTTTATTGCACCAAAAAAAGTTGTAAATTTACAATTTTATTGCTAAAAAACTTGTAAAATTACAAAAAAGATCGCAATTTTTACTACACTCAAAATAATTCTACAGTAAAAGAAAGGTTTAGTAAGAGATTTTGTACCAAAATCTACTAATAAAATACTAATTTTAGTATCTTCAAAGTACTAAAATTAGTAATTTTTACTGGTTTTGAATAATATTAGTAAAAAACTTTAGTATTGGTTACCAATTCCTGCACTAGGTCCTTTTGGACTAAAATTTAGTTAAATTTTTAGTATTGAATACTAGGGTGGCTCGTTTTTGGGCTTTTCTCTCTGATCAAATTCTAATACCCGCCAAAAGTGTCGGTCCCCTAAGGGTAACTCACATGCAAAATATCACTCCGATCAGAGTTTATCTTCTGTCTCCACTTTGAGCCTCAAAATTGGGGTTTTCGAAAAAAAGGACTTTTAAAAAAAAAAAAAAAATTTAAGTTTTTTTATTTAAATAATTAAAAAATTATTTTTGTATAATATTTGATCGTAAATACTTAAATATGAAATTTAAAGATTTTACGGTATCATTAACCCGTTCAAACTTGATACCAAAAAAATGGCATGATTTTAGGGGCGTTCTCAAAACACATTTTTTCAAAATTTGAAAATTTTATTAAAAAAAAATTTTAAATATACCATTTTTTTTTCTGAATTCATTAAGAACACCTTTGAGAAGAAAAATGTGAAATATGGTGGATAGCCGTCGAGCCACTTTTTGGGAATCGCGGGGGGAAGTTAGCAGATTTCAAGGAAATGTTGGTTTTATCAACAATTTGGATTAATAAAATCTTATAAATTTCATTTTTGTGCAAATTAACGGTTTTTTGATGTCGTGGCATTCTATTAGATCACTTTAAGTCTGTCATGAAATCTTACAGATCTAGGACGTCTTAAACCCACATTGACTGGGAGTCAAAAATGACCCCCGCGGAAAATTTGAAGTTTAGAGCTTTAATTTTATGCTAAAAACAAGTATAAAACGGCTTTTATGTTTTTACCCCAACTATTATTTCGTATTAATATATTATCTTTAAAAAAATCGTTAACCCTTATTAGTAGGGGATCTAAAATGACCCATTGAATAAAAAGTATACATTTTTTCATATAAAATTAATTTGTGGCAATCTATAAGATTACTTTAAATCAGCCCTTAAATCTCACATATTTAAGATATCTTTAACCCACATTGGCCGGGGTCAAAAATGACCCCGGCAAAAACTTTTAGGCATAGTGTTTGAATTTTTTGATATCAACAAAATATATATTTTTTATTGAATGGGTCATTTTTGACCCCATACCAAGAAGGGTTAATGTTTTTTTTAAAGATAATATAATAATACGAAATAATAGTTGGGGTAAAACACACAAAAGCCGTTTTATACTTGTTTATAGCACAAAATTTAAGCTCTAAACTTCAAATTTTATTCGGGGTTCATTTTTGACCCCCAGATAATGTGGGTTAAAGACGTCCTAGATCGGTAAGATTTCATGACAGACTTAAAGTTATATAATAGAATGCCACGACACCAAAAAATCGTTAATTTGCACAAAAATTAAATTTATAAGATATTATTAATCCAAATTATTGATAAAACCAACATTTCCTTGAAATCCGCTAACTTCCCCCCCCCCGCGATTCCCAAAAAGTGGCTCGACGGATATCCGCCATATTTAACATCTTTCTTCTCCATGGTGTTTTTAATGAACTCAGAAAGAAAAAATGGTATATTTAAAAATTTTTTTTAATAAAATTTTGAAATTTTGAGAAAAGGTGTTTTGAGAACGCCCCCAAAATCATGCCATTTTTTTGGTATCAAGTTTGAACGGGTTAATGACACCGTAAAATCTTTAAATTTCATATTTAAGTATTTACAAACAAATATTATACAAAATTTTTTTTTAATTATTTTAATAAAAAAACTTAATTTTTTTTTTTAAAAAAGTCATTTTTTGCGAAAACCCCAATTTTGAGGCTCAAAGTGGAGACAGAAGATAAACTCCGATCGGGGTGATATTTTGCATGTGAGTTACCCTTAGGGGACCGACACTTTTGGCGGGTATTAGAATTTGATCAGAGAGAAAAGCCCAAAAACGAGCCATCCTATTGAATACCCACGTTTTTTTTTTGGTTGTAATTATAATGGGCCACTTCACGGCTTCTATGGACGTTGGTATTTCACCAACGTCATCTTTCATAACCTAACCTTTTCAGTGCAAGTCTTTTAAAAATAAATGTCTTAAATTTTGTCTGCCAATCATTAAAAGGTTAATATTAAAATTTGATTTTACTGACATCAAGCTTTTTTAATGGTCATTATAATCATATGTGAATGAATTTCAGAAAATCACAAAAACAAAAAATAAAGTTCAACCCATATTATATTACATACGAGTATTATGTATTTGTTAATAATCAAACAATTGGTCTTAATATTTTTAAATATATTTTGTTTACCAATTTAAATCTGTATGTAATTATTTTTTGATTACGGTTCACCACCCATTAGGGTCTTATGTTAAAGAAAAATATATTAAAAAAAAAAAAAAAAAATACAAAATTATGTAAAAAAAATAATAGTTACAAAATAAAAGTCATAACAACATAAGTAGTATTTTTGTTACATAAAAAAGTTCATTCAACTTGAGGCGTTATTTGAAATTGAAGCGCTAAAGGGGCAGCTAAACTCGAAAAAAATTAAAAAAAAAAAATAATTCGACTTGTTCGAATCCATGAAATTGCTCTGCAACACCGAAAACATTTGAAATACTTTTTAGAGCTTTTATTTAAATAAATAGATTTTTCGAGCTCGAGGCCCCTTTTTTAAATAAATCTATTCCAATATTTCTACCTTCATTGAGGGTCATCATCAGGATGTGGATTTTTAAACACAAAAACTTAAAAATAATAGTCTTTCTTCTTCGTCATTAAATTTGATTCTCTTGACGAAGGAGGAGGAATATTATTTTTTGTGTTAAAATAAATATTGGAAGAGAATACAAAAAGATTTATTAAAAAATAAACAAGTAGAAAAGTTAAATTCGACTTGGCCGAATCTATGAATACCCTCCACAATGCGCTTTTTAAGTGATAGTAAATTTTCTAACGTGAAAAAAATAACATTTTTGGTTAGAAATATTTTATTTTTTGTAAAAAAAAACTTTTTTTTATCAATTTTTGAAAAAAAAAAAAATAATTTACTAATTTTTTTTTGAGTGTAAAATTTTTTTTGAGTGTAAATTTTTTTTGAGTGTATTTTTTTTGCTATAGTGTAAAAATATTTTTGAGTGACAAAATACCTTGTAAAATATTTTTTTGACTTACAAATGTTTTTAAAACATATTTAACGGGTTTTCAACACGTGAATTTAAGGTGAAACTAATCTTAAATTTACGGTTTTGCTAATAACTTTTGAACCACTGAACCGATTTGGCTGAAATTTAAAACGAACTGGAACAGAGGAACGGCAAATATATATGCCATACTTGAGCACCTCAGAATTGCCGTTCGAAAGTTACCGTTTGTTTTATCTCGTAAATTCCAGAAAAACCCTGGCCGAAATTCACTCATTTGCTTATAACTTTTGAACCACTCGACCGATTTCACTGGATTGCAATACCAACCTGACCAGGTAAATGCCCAACATATATGCCAAACTTCAGGAGCATCCGTAAAGTCTTTCAAAAGTTAGCATGTTTTCAACATACAGACAGATGGACAGTCGGACGGACGGACATCGCTAGATCGTCTTAAAATCGATCGAGGAACATGAATATATATACTTTATGGGGTCCTAGACCAATATTTCGAGGTGTTACAAACGGAATGACAAACTTATATATACCCTCTATCACTAGAGTGGAGGGTATAAAAAAACTGACCTCGAGCTCGAAAACTATATTTATTCAAAACAAATTTGAATGGTCAAAAATTTACAACTACTAACTTTTAAGTGATTTAAAATTGTTTTAAAGAAAAAAAAATGTCATAAAAATTTTGACTAGAAAAATTTCACAAAATATTGGAATAGACTAAAGAAAGATTAATTAAAACAAAAAAAAAAAACAAAGAAAAGAAAGATTAATTTACATAAAATTTGAAAGATGGAATATTTACAACTACAATAAACTCTTTAGTGATTTTAAATTAAAAAAAAAATGTCATAAAAATTTTGACTAGAAAAATTTCAATCCTTTTTTTGTCATTTTTGAAAAAAAAATTGAAGTACATTTTCTTGAGTGTAATTCCATGCATAACGCATCAAAATATCAGCCTAAGACCCCATAAAGTATATGGGGCATTCCATGCCAAATCACTCACTTTTAGGCCCGACCCCCTTCGATTAATTTTATTTTTGGATATGTTTTAGTACGTATTAAATGCAACTTGCAGCCAAATTTTCAGCCTTTTATACCAAGGTGGTGTTGAGTAATCAATTTTTCAAAATGGCGATTTTTTCCAAAAAATGAAAAAAATTTAATTTTCAATCAATTTTGATCAGAAAAAAATATAGATATATTAAAAAAGGATGGACAACATTTTGTTGGTAGTTAAATGTAGTTTTAGAAAAAAAAAAATATGAAAAATTATTTGAAGTAATTATCACTTGTTTTTTATCGTATAAAAATTAAAATCGACTTTTTGAAAAAGTCCGAAACCTTCGATTTTTTTTTAAAAATGTAAAAAATTTCTACTCTAAATTACGCAACTTTTAAGTCATAACTCGAGATGTGATCGTAATTCGTTCTATTTTTATTCAAATTTTGAAAATTGCACTTTTTTTTTTTTGACTCTGGTTTATTTTATATGGTGCTCCAAAAAAAATAATTTGGTAAATATTGACCGTAACTTCCCCTAGATATATTAACTTGGGTGTAAAAATACGTCTCAGAAAATTTTAGGATGATCGGACATGGGTAAGGCGTGCCGCATCGGCTTTGAAGTTTGAAAATCGGATTACAAGGGAAAATATGCATTTTTTTCTGTTTTCTTAATTTTTTTGGTATTTTAAGTTAATTTTGAATTCAAATGGTTACAGAATTGAAATGTAGAGTAAAATGTCTCTCTATTAAGGTCATAAAAACCGAAATCGGTTTAAAATCAGCCAAGTTATTACAACTTCCCCAGGCATCTAACGTGTGGCAGACAACTTGATTAATCAATACAATCCGATTTTTGAAATTCATTGAAATTTTCTACTGTAATAACATTTTTTTATTCTTCAAGTTCAAATGTTATTAGATGACAAGTATTTTTCATATTGTGTTTTGCTAACATTTTTTAAATTAGTGCTAAAAATGCCTGCATTTTCCACACCCTTTTGAAATCTCTATTTTAAAAAAAAAAATATTTTTTTTGTTTTAAAATTTGGAAAAGTCAAAAAAATATTACACTGAAACATGAATAATGAAAAAATGTTATTACAGTAGAAAATTTCAATAAATTTAAAAAAAGGGCCTCGTATTTTTTAATCAAGTTGTATGGCACACGCTAGATGCCTGGGGAAGTTGTAATAACTTGGCTGATTTTCAACCGATTTTAGTTTTTAGTACCTTATTAGAAAGGCATTTTACTCCACATCATAATTCTGTAATCACTTGAATTAAAACTTAACTTAAAATACCAAAGAAATTGCGAAAACAGAAAAAAAATCATATTTTTCCTTGTAAATTCTTCAAGGACCATGCTAAGCGCCTTACACATGTCCGATCGTCCCAAATTTTTGTGAGACGTATATTTACCTCCAAATGAATATATTTAGGGTAAGTTAGGGTCAGTATCTACCATTTTTTTTTTTTTGGAGCTCCATATAAAATAAATCAGAGCCAAAACATAAAAGGTGCAATTTTAAAAATTAAAAAAAAAAATAGAAAGAATTGTGATCACATCTCGAGTTATGGCTTAAAAGTTGCATAATTTAGAGTAGAATTCTTATAGTTTTTTACAAAAAAATCGAAGGTTTCGGACTTTTTCAAAAAGTCGATTTTAATTTTTAAACGTCAAAAAATAAGTGATAATTACTTCGAATAATTTTTTCACATTTTTTTTCTAAAACTACATTTAAATACCAACAAAACGTTGTCCAACTTTTTTTAAAATATCTATATTTTTTACTGGTCAAAATTGATTGAAAATTAAAATTTTTTCATTTTTTGGAAAAAATCGCCATTTTGAAAAATTGATTACTCAACACCACCTTGGTATAAAAGGCTGAAAATTTGGCTGCAAGTTGCATTTAATACGTACTAAAACATATCCAAAAATAAAATTAATCAAAGGGGGTCGGGCCTAAAAGTGAGTGATTTGGCATGGAATGCCCCATATATATTATTGGTCGGTGATCGATTGTAAGGTATTTCAGTTATGTCCGTCCGTCTGTCTGTGGAGAAACGATACAGTCTAAAATAAAAGAGCTAGATTCCTGAAGTTTGGCTGGAATATTTCGTATGGTCATAATTTGGTTAAGTTTCGGGATGGGCCAAATCGGACCAGGTTAAAAAGTTCATTCTTAATAAAACTAAACCAACCTAAAAAACGCCACACTTTTACAGTTTTTTTTACCTTTGTTAAGCATACCAAGCATTAGAATATATAGTTTGAATTCACTCAAATTAATTCTCTTTTAAATCAGCAGAAAAATCTGTGGAAAATACACCCAATTTGAGCCATATAAGAAATCTGCTGATTTTAGCAGACGCGGTTTGCTAAATATCGGTCTTGATTATCTGGTAGAAATCTGCAGAGAAATCTGTCGAGACAGCAGAAAAATCTGCTGATCATAGAAGTAAAATCTGAGCAACCTGCGGAATTTAAAAGAAAAAATCTGCTGAAATTACATCGAGTTTGATATTAAATCTGCTGATTTTAGCTGACCCAGTTTGTTAAAAATTTGTATTGTGCAATGAAAATATTTATGAAAATTTTCTAATTTAAAAAAAAAAAAATTTAAGTTATACTTCCAGCAAAATTTTCTATTATCAAAAATCAGTTGTGGAACAACTTTTACTTACACAGCACCTGTTCTACACTCAACCAAAAATCATTGTATTACCAAAGAAAATCGTTGTGAATTCAACAGAAATCATTGTTGATTTTGACCCTACAAATATTTATGTTGATTTCAATAAGAATTGTTGTCAGTTTTTGTAAAAGTTTATCAACTCGTTTTTTTGTAAATCAACTCGTATTTTTTGTAAACTCAACTCATATTTTTGTTGATATAAGAAATTTTATTAATAAAAAAAAGCTTGTTGTTATTTGTAAATATTCTTTTATTAAGTATAAATCACAATATTTTTTAGAATTATCACCGGCTTTTAAGGCTTTTAAAGCAAGATTTTCACACACTCTTCGTTTATTTATGTTATGCACTCGTAAGCCATTCTCCAGTTTTCTAATGACACCAAATCAAAAACCTTAAAAAAAAAACAAAAAAATTTATAATATAGTATGAATACATAAAGTAATCAATGTATTTTATTACTTACCAAATATTTACAGATCAGAATCTGATCATCAGACCCTATTTTTATTTATTTTTATAATATTAAATATTTTTATAAGAAACAAACACATAAAATAATTTTATAAGAGACAAACAAATTTCAAACATTGCTACCAACTTGATAATACAAAAATGAACGAACAGAGTTGTTTTTTCTTTTTTTGGTTTTATATATTGAATTCTGTATAAGCGTTGTAAATAGTTGATTCAATTTTACTGATTATTCAACGATATCAACATTAATTTTTGTTGAATACGGCAATATTCTGTAAAACTTGATCTACAATGGGTTTACTAATTTTTCTACTAAGATATTTCTATGAGTGTACACAGAAAAAAAATTATCAAATTTCTAGAAAAATTTTCATAATCCCATTTTAACAATAATTGACAGTTTTCCTTGATTTTTTAACAAACAATTTCCGATCGAAATTTAAATTTTTTTTGTAATTTTACAATTTTTCTTGTAATTTTACAAGTTTCCAAATTTTTCTTTGGAGAGTTCCTTGTGAGTTTTATTACAAAATTATTGTTAAAAAGCTTGTAAAGTCACGAGACCTTGTAGAATTTATCGAGTCAAAAAAAATTTTAAATTTACAATTTTATTAGTAAAAAGCTTGTAAAATTACAAATATTGGTAAAAAGCTTGTAAAATTGCAATAAATTCTTGTCAAATAAATTAACAATAAATTCTTGCTAAAAAAGTTGTAAATTTACAATTTTATTGGTAAAAAGCTTGTAAAATTGCGAAAAATCTCGTAATTATTACTAGGAATTCTCGTAAAATAATAAAAATCGAGTAAAGTCACGAGACCTTCTTTAGAATTTATCCGGTCAAAAAAAAATGTAAATTTACAAACTTATAACTTATTAGTAAAAAAATTACAAAATTATTGGTAAAAAGCTTGTAAATTACAATAAATTCTTGTCAAATAGGAGGTAGCAAAAAAAAGTTACAAACTTTTCTTGTCATTTTATAAGGTTTTTTTGAGTGAAGTGATCGAGAAAAACAATTATTTCCGCACTCTTTGGACTTCAACACACAAAAAAAACCTTGTCAAATTACTAGGAAAAGTCTCGTAATCCCATTTTACCAATATTTGACAGTTTTCCTTGTTTTTTAACAAAAAAATTTCGATCGAAATTTAAATTTAATTTTACATTTTTTTTTTTTGTAATTTTACAAATTTCCAAGGTTTTTTTACAAAAATAATGTAGTAAATTCACGAGATTTCCTTGTAAGTTTTATGGCTCCAAAAAAGTTGTAAATTTACAATTTTATTTGTGAAAGTCTATTAAAATTGCGAAAGAGCTCGTAATTTTTACTAAAAATTCTCTTAAAATAGGAGGTAGCAAAAAATGTAGTAAAAACACGAAACCTCCTTGTAAGTTTTATCGCGTCAAAAAAAAAAAAATAATTATTTCCGCACTCTTTGGACTTCAACACACAAAAAAACCTTGTCAAATTACTAGGAAAAGTCTCGTAATCCAATTTTACCAATATTGACAGTTTTCTTTGATTTTTAACAAAAAAATTTCGATCGAAATTTAAATTTTTTTGTAACTTTACAATTTTTTTTTGTAATTTTACAAATTTCCAAGTTTTTTTTACAAAAAAAAAATCTAGTAAATTCACGAGATTTTTCGTTAGTTTTATTGCTCCTAAAAAGGTGTAAATTTTAAATTTTATTGGTAAAAGTCTATTAAAATTGCGAAAAAGCTCGTAATTTTTACTAAAAATTCTCTTAAAATAGGAGCTAGCAAAAAATGTAGTAAAAACACGAAACCTCCTGGTAAGTTTTATCGCGTCAAAAAAAAATAATTATTTCCGCACTCTTTGGACTTCAACACACAAAAAAACCTTGTCAAATTACTAGGAAAAGTCTCGTAATCCCATTTTACCAATATTTGACAGTTTTTCTTGTTTTTTAACAGAAAAATTTCGATCGAAATTTAAATTTTTTTGTAATTTTACAGTTTTTTTTTTGTAATTTTAAAAATTTCCAAGGTTTTTTTAAATTCACGAGATTTCCTTGTAAGTTTTATTGCGCAAAAAAGTTGTAAATTTTCAATTTTATTAGTAAAAGCTTGTAAAATTACAAAATTATTGGTAAAAAGCTTGTAAAATTACAAGGAATTGTTGTCAAATAGGAGGTAGCAAAAAAAAGTTTTAAACTCTTCTTATCGTCTTGCAAGGTTTTTTGTTTTTGAGTGAAACAACCTGAATTTTCATATGAGAACCTTTTGTAGCACTGTGTAATTTCAGTTCCCCACATTATGGTTTAGTAATTAATAACAAATATCTAACAGTTTTTTAATATTTTTTTTTCAATTTCTTAAATGAGGTGGTCCTAATCTTATAATAATTTCCTATTTCTTTGATATTAAATATTAAATGTTAAATAAGTATGTATTTTGGCTTATATATTTTGTGTGTAATTTACAAACTCAATTGTTTATATTTCCTCAATGGTTAAAACATTTTATGCAATTTGTAAAGAAAAACAAACATTAAATTCAATTCAATCGTACATTGTTAACTATTATTAAAAAAAACATTGTAACATGTTATACTACACTCTTGAAAATATGTTAGTAAAAAAATTAGTAAAATTGAAAAACTGCGTAAAATTAGATTTTAGGAAATTTTTTCATATCGTTTTTTGTTTAAAATTAGGTTTTTTAAATTTTTATTAATTTTAGCAAACAATTTAGCAATTTAATGAAAATATAGTTATACTTTTTAAGTTAAACAAACAACTTTTTAGTTAATTTTAATATTTTACAAGATTTTTTTTTTATTTAAACTATCTTTGATTAACTAATCATTTTTGTGAGTGTAACTATTGTACTGTATCCCATTGACCATTGTTTGTTGGTTTTAAAGGAACTATTATTGTATTTATTTTTTTGATTAAACCAAACATGTGTACCATGTAAGACATAAATTTCCGCTTTTCAAGACTTTATGTTTATTTTTTTTTTAACATACTGACCAACAAATTATAGGTAAGAGAAGGCAACTGGGAACAGGAAATAAAACTTTTAATGTGTGCAAGACCTTAAATTCAAAATAATATACAATGTTAAACGTTCACTCAATAAATTTCCTTTAAAGTAATTTTACTATGGTGTCCTCTGAGAAAATTGTGGAAAATTGTAATCAAATTATTAGAAATATTAAATTTATTTATAATTTTACACTAAAAAAAACCTTGTACAATAACAAGAAAGACTTGTAACTTTTTTTGTTTGCTACCTCCTATTTGACAAAAATTCCTAGTTATTTTACAAGGTTTTTACCAATTATTTTGTAATTTTGCAAGCTTTAAAACTTACAAGGAGGTGTCGTGATTTTAGTAGATTTTTTGTTACCTTCTATTTTACGAGAATTCCTAGTAAAAATTACGAACTTTTTTGTAATTTTACAAGATTTTTACCAATAAAATTGTAAATTTAAAAATTTTTTTGGCGAAATGAAACATACAAAAAATTCTGGTAAATTTACTAGATTTTTTTTTTGTACAAAATTTGGGAAATTTGTAAAATTACAAAAAAAATTGTAAAATTACAAAAAAAAATTTAAATTTCGATCGAAAATTGTTTGTTAAAAAACAAGGAAAACTGTCAAATATTGGTAAAATGAAATAAATAATGAAAAATGAAATAAAAATCTCTATTTTAGGGGAAAAAAAGGGTCATAAAGTCGGTTAAGTGATCCAAATTCTTGCAGAATAACTATTTTTAAAATTGCAGATCTTAAAAATCACAGCGGTTACCAAATTGCTTTGGCCAGAACTGCGTAATCGTCAGTTCTTATTCGTCCCAACAAGGGGAAAGGAGGGAGGTTTTGGGTAAAATTTTTTGTTGAATAACTTTTATTAGGCCAAAGATCACAAAAATGTAAAGAAACTCAAAATCGATTCGGCCGAAAATGTATGGTCGTCAAAGAGTTAACACCTACAAATAACATTTTTATCAAATATTTTAATTTTTATTATTTTGAGGAAATTATGTGAATATCAGGAGGGTGGTTTGTATGGGGACTACAAGAAGTATTGACCCGATTCCTTTGAAATTTGGAATGATTATTTGTGCATACAAAATTTGATTACCTGTTAAATTTCAAAGCGATATCTATTATAATACGGTTATTACACTCAGAAAAAAAAACTGTAATGTTAGCAAAAAAAGCTTGTAAACCTACAAGAAAATTTGCTGATTTTGAACCCACAATTTTTTTGCTAAGGTAAGCAAAAATGTTTTGCCAATAATTAGTTAACTTAGTTCATACACATCTGAGGACCCCTTTGGGTTCGGACCCGATAGGTCCAGACCCCGATGGGGTAGACCTAGTTGGATTCCTTAAAAATCGTCATAGTTTTTGATCGAAAATTTGTGTCTGTTTCGCTCTACCTTGCTTAGCTTTTGTTATATATGATTAGTTATATATGATTATAGAGGACCACTGGGGTCTTGAGAATTAAAAAACTCGATAACTTCAAAACTATTACTCGTAGAGCTTTTGACTATTTTGCTGTCTTTTTCTACGTGTTTTTGTTGTCTCGGCAATATTTACCGAGATATGAGCATTTTAAAATTTTCGGGAATGCTAACTTTTTTGGATCCAAAGTTAGGGCCCATTAGGGTCCACACACGGGTAAGGTACAGTTGACTATTTTAAGTCTGAGCGCCATGGACTTGCCTAAAAATTTACCTATTTTTAGGCTTGTACAACCCACTCTCAACTCAACAGGGTCCACACATGTAAAGAGGACCGGTGATACTATGGAGAGCCCGAGAACCAAAAATGGCCTCCATTTTGCTCTATCTGGATTAGTTTCCGAGATAGCGCCATTTTAAGTTTCTGAAAATAAAAAAAAAAAAATACCATTTATTTTTGCTAATATTAGCAAAAAAACTTGTAAAAATTTGGTCAATTCAATTTTAAATTTAGCAAAAAAAATTAGTTCAAATTTTGTTTAAAATTGCTAATGCGCTAAATGAAGTTTACAAGATATTTTTGCTAACATGCTAATCTCAACTAAAAATTTGAGATTAGCATGTATTATTTTGCTAATGTATTATTTTGAGTGTAGAGTCATTTAAGCCTAATCCAAAGGGGCGTGTATAAAAAGGAACTGAGTACTAATTAAAACAAAACCTTTTTATTTTGTACGAGTGGTTGTAAGTCACTCGCTGAATATCTTTATGATACTCGGTTGAGTATTTCTGGAATACTGAATACTGATTTATTAAATATAAAAATAGAACCTATTTACAAAATATAAAATCTTAAAACTAAACTAGAACTATCATAATGACTACCTGTTGTAAGCAGGTAGTCTATATACATACATTAAGCAAACTACATGTTTGCTTAGAATACGGAGTTTTCTAATTGTAGGAAAATCCACACTCATTAAAATGTATTTTGGGATTTTAACGATCCCTTTTACTAGAAACTAAAGATACAATAATGTTTTTATTTAAACATATAAAAATATGAAATAAAACCCATGTTCATACTTGAACATTCTGCGGGAGGCCAAAAGATAAAGAATGATAAGTATTGAAATGATTTCTTATGTACAGTAATTATAAAAAATTAAAAATGATAAAACAAAATTATTGTATTAAATTGGTGTTGCTTAATAGTCTAAATAAGCTATGTCGATGAAATGGGATTTTTTTCTTGTCTTATACAATCTTGGAAATATAGACTGTATCAGCATATCTGGTTTTATAAAGTCTTCACGCATCTTGTTGTAAAAGTAGTCCCTTTCTTGATTACACATGTAAATCTGATGAATAAGTGGCGGAGATGAAGAATCAAGTGGTGAAGTAAATACCGTAAGAGCTTCACTTTCTTCTGTTGTGGTATTTTGTATCGCATGTTTGGAAATCGGAGTTATTGATGTTAACTGTATATGTGAGGAGAGATTACAAGTCCTTTCTTCTTTAACATTAGTAGTAATTGAATATGTAGTCATGAGTGAGGCAGCGTTGGCTATTTGCTGTGCCTCATTGACTGGAGTTTTATTGATATCAGCAATACCCAATGTTTCATTATGTTTATTTTGTGTGGGTTTAAATGAGAAGGATGTATTATTCGAGTGATAAACAAATTCCAATTCTTGCATTGGTTCGATTTTAGAATCCGAGCCTGAAGATAATAAACTTCCCGTGAGTGTGTTATCCATTGGTGTTTGTAATAGATAAGCTTTTGGTGTAGTTAGAGATTCGGGAGTTTCATGTGCGCTTGTTAGATTAAGACTAACAGCTTTCGTTTTTGTAGTTTTTGCTGAGTTATCAGCAAACTCCATATAGTCACATTTATGCGACATAGCTGTAGGGTCATCTGAGCTTGTGTCCATAAATTCAACATCATCAATGTTTACTTCAGAAGTTTGTTGCACCCACTCTAGTTCCTCACTTTCAATAACTTCTGAATATAGTTGTGGATTACCATGATGTGCTAGGCGAAACCACTCATTAACCTCTTTGTATTCATGCATATAATTTTTGGCTTCTGTGATCTTAGCATGAAAGAGTTCTTTTAGCTGGAAGTTAACACTCTCGCCTCGAGAAAGAAGCTCATTATTGTTGCGTAAATATATATTCCAATTCACCTCGATGATGGCGAGGAGATCATCGATGTCACTTGCCTGGATTTTATCCGTCATCACTTTTTCGCAAATTTCGGAAATTTCTTCTTCGATTTGCCGTTGTACGGCATAAATTAAATCAGTGTGCTCCATTAGAGCACCTTCTTTGGTGTGGTCCGAGTTTGATTGAAACTCGCGTTGCAATTGCTCCTGCTTTTGTTGTTGCATAAGCAATATCTGTCGCTGTATTGTTTCCTCTAAATGAGATACAGGCGACGGTTACTGGTTTTCTGCAGCTCCCTGTAGTGCAGTACTTGCCAGTGTAATTTGGGCTTTGTTATACAGCTTCCGGGTGTGTAGTTGGTTCCGCTATTTTGGGATGTATTCCTACAGCTTCCTGGCGTGTAGTTGTTGCCGCTATTCTGGGCTGTTCTTCTGCAGCTTCGTCAAGTGCAGTATCAGCCAGTTAAAGATTTCTTATTTTCTTTGCCCGTTCGAGACATGTGTCTATGACATCCATACGTCACCGATCCGGTTCGAAGGACCAAAATGTATAAAAAGGAAGTGAAGCTCTTACGGTATTTACTTCACCACTTGATTCTTCATCTCCGCCACTTATTCATCAGATTTACATGTGTAATCAAGAAAGGGACTACTTTTACAACAAGATGCGTGAAGACTTTATAAAACCAGATATGCTGATACAGTCTATATTTCCAAGATTGTATAAGACAAGAAAAAAATCCCATTTCATCGACATAGCTTATTTAGACTATTAAGCAACACCAATTTAATACAATAATTTTGTTTTATCATTTTTAATTTTTTATAATTACTGTACATAAGAAATCATTTCAATACTTATCATTCTTTATCTTTTGGCCTCCCGCAGAATGTTCAAGTATGAACATGGGTTTTATTTCATATTTTTATATGTTTAAATAAAAACATTATTGTATCTTTAGTTTCTAGTAAAAGGGATCGTTAAAATCCCAAAATACATTTTAATGAGTGTGGATTTTCCTACAATTAGAAAACTCCGTATTCTAAGCAAACATGTAGTTTGCTTAATGTATGTATATAGACTACCTGCTTACAACAGGTAGTCATTATGATAGTTCTAGTTTAGTTTTAAGATTTTATATTTTGTAAATAGGTTCTATTTTTATATTTAATAAATCAGTATTCAGTATTCCAGAAATACTCAACCGAGTATCATAAAGATATTCAGCGAGTGACTTACAACCACTCGTACAAAATAAAAAGGTTTTGTTTTAATTAATAATCACTTCCCTTTTATACAGGGCGTTTGTATGGCGGTTAGGTATTAACATGGAGCGATTGTTTCCAATTACAATAGGCTTCGTCCTTGGCCAAAAGATGCTTAAGTTTTAAATTTTAAGTCAATTGAGTCAAAATTGCGACATGTATCGTGCTTAAAACGTTATATGGACGGACGGACGGACATCGCTAAATCGTCTCAAAAATTAATTCTGAGTCTATCGGTATACTTAAGGGTAGGTTACAAACATAAGCATAAACTCATTATACCCTGTACCACAGAGTGGTGCTGCTGGTTGACTTTTGAAAACATAAATCTAAGCCTAATAGTATTTTAACCTAAAACAAACATATTTTGTGCAAAAAAAAAATTTCCTGGATTTTTTAACACCAAAAATGTTGGAACTTGTTGACTTTACTGCCATTGGTAAAAAAAATATATAACTTTACTTGTTTTTTTTTTTTTAATTTGTAAACTAGTGTAATTAGTAAAGAAAAATAACCTCGAGCTAGAATAACCCTACTCAAAATAATTCTTTGAACTTTAGAATTTTGCCAATTAAAGCAAAAAACAAGTAGTAAAGTTAAATTCGAATTTGCCGAATCTATGAATACCCTCCACAATGCCCTTTTAAGTGATAGTAAATTTTCTAACTTAAAAAAAATAAAATTTTTGATTAGAAATATTTTACTTTGTGTAAAACAACTTTTTTTTTAGTAATTTTTGAAAAAAAAAAAAATTTACAAAAAATTTTTTGGAGTGTAAAATTTTTCTTTCAGTGTAAAATTTTTTTCGAGTGTATTTTTTTTTAGTGTAAAAAATTTTTGAGTGACAAAAATACGTTGTAAAATATTTTTGTGACTTACGAATGTTTTTAAAACATGTTTAACGGGTTTTCAACATGTGAATTTAAGGTGAAACTAATCTGAAATTAAGGGTTTTACTTATAACTTTTGAACCACTGGACCGATTGAGCTGAAATTTTATACCAAACAGACCGTAGGAACGGCAAAGATACCTGCCGAGCTTCAGCAGTCTCATTATTGTCTTTCGAAAGTTATCATGTTTTTTAACTCGTAAATTCGCGAAACACCCTTGCCGAAATTTACTCTTTTGCTCATAACTTTTGAACCACTAGACCGATTTGGCTGGATTGCAATACCAACTTGACCAGGTAAATGACCAACATATATGCTAAACTTCAGTAGCCTCTGTAAAGTCTTTCAAAAGTTAGCGTGTTTTCTATGGACGGACAGACAGACAGTCAGACGGACGGACGGACGGACATCGCTAGATCGACTTAAAATCGATCGAGGATCATAAATATATATACTTTATGGGGTCCTAGACCAATATTTCGAGGTGTTACAAACGGAGTGATAAACTTATATATCAGAGCGGAGTGAATTGTTCGGAGCAAAATTTTCGACAAAATCGTCTATGATATTTGGATTCTGCATAAAATTCTAAGAAAAAATGCCGAACAAACCATGTCTCAAAAATCAGATTTGACCCCCCCAATTTTCAAAAATAGTTTTGTACGATATACGCCTTTTCCATTAATCATCACGAGAAAAAGGGTATTTTTTGACCTGGGATCTTTAGATTGTGTACATAGATACACTATGGAGCCATTTAGACATTCCCATTTACAGTTTTATTAAATTCCAAAATCTCGCGATTTTATTCGCGATTTTCATTTTTTAAAAATCACAAAATATGAAAAAGTAGTGTTGTTTGATGAGCGATAACTTCTTAAGTAAAAATCCGATTTTTAAAATCTAAATTGATATTAAAAGCTGAAGTCCACTACATTAAACTTGAAGTTAAACAAGTAGAAAAGTTAAATTCGACTAGGCCGAATCTATGAATACCCTCCACAATGCCCATTTTAAATGATAGTAAATTTTCTAACGTGAAAAAAATAACAGTTATGATTAGAAATATTTTATTTTGTGTAAAAAAATTTTTTTTTAGTAATTTTTGAAAAAAAAAAATACTAATTTTTTTTTGATTGTAAAATTTTTTTGAGTGTAAAATTTTTTCGAATTTTACATTCAAAAAAAAAATTACTAATTTTTTTTTGAGTGTAAAATTTTTTCGAATTTTACATAAAAAAAAAAAATTACTAATTTTTTTTTTGAGTGTAAAATTTTTTTTGAGTGTAAAATTTTTTTCGAGTGTATTTTTTTTTTTGTTTTGGTATAAAAATATTTTTGAGTGACAAAAATACGTTTTAAAATATTTTTGTGACTTACCAATGGTTTTAAAACAGGTTTAACGGGTTTTCACCACGTAAATTTAAGGTGAAGCTAATCTGATATTCACGGTTTTGCTAATAACTTTTGAACCACTGGACAGATTTGGGTGAAATTCAATACGAACTAGGCTGGAGGAACGAAAAATATATATGCCAAGCTTCAGCATCCTCAGAATTGATTTTCGAAAGTTATAGTGCTTTTTATCTCATAAATTCACGAAAAACCCTTGCCGAAATTCAGTCTTCTGCTCATAACTTTTGAACCACTGGACCGATTTCGCTGGATTGCAATACCAACCTGACCAGGTAAATTCCCAACATATATGCCAAACTTCAGGAGCCTCCGTAAAGTCTTTCAAAAGTTAGCGTGTTTTCAACAGACAGACAGACAGACAGACAGACAGACAGACAGACGGACAGACGGACGGACGGACGGACGGACGGACGGACGGACGGACGGACGGACATCGCTAGATCGTCTTAAAATCGATCGAGGATCATGAATATATATACTTTATGGGGTCCTAGACCAATATTTCGAGGTGTTACAAACGGAATGACAAACTTATATATACCCTCTATCACTAGAGTGGAGGGTATAAAAAAAATTGTGATATTAAAAAAAATGCATTTTTAATGCAAATGTATTTTTTTAGTGCATTTTCGTCAACTTTCACCTCTTTTGATTTTTTTTAATTAACATATTATGAAAGTATGACATTTTTACAAAAAAAAAAAAATCAGTCATCATTTTTAATAGGACACAAAAGTCTTCTATTTTTAATATTTTATTTTTAATATTTAGGATTTTCAAATCGTTTTTTCGATGTACTTTGAAGATCTATAACTCATTAAGTAAACATCGGATTTTGATAATCAAAATTGAAATTGAAAGCTAAAATCAGTGGGTGTCATATTATATGGGGCCGAAAAAAATGCACTCTTTTTTTAAAAAGGAAAAATGGTTCTCTTACTGTATGATAATATCTGCAAATTTTTAAAAAATTCTGCAAAAACAGTGGAAAAAGTAAGGAAAATGCTCCAAAATCAGGGGAAAAAGTAGGGAATTTAGTTAAGAGAGAATTTTAGTAACAGAAATAGTGGTAATCCTCTCAATATAAATGAGTAATCCTCTCAATAATAGTGTTAAAATTTACTCATTTTCTAATTCTCTTTGATCTTTTTACAAAATTTTTAAATTTCTGCAATACATTAAGTTTACCAATTTTCATAAACTTGCAGACATACTTTGGGTCCTTTCAAACTCTCTTACTTTCCTTACTCTATGGCTAAAATCCTTTACTTTAAACGAAAATGGTGTAGTTTACCGCTTTTTAATTTTTTGTGGATTTTTAAAAAATTAAAATTGCGAATAAAATCGCGAGTTTTTGGAATTTAATTAAGCTGTAAATGGGAATGTCTAAATGTCTCCTTAGAGTATCTGGCTTCAAAATCTGGACCCAAGTCCAGATTTTTGTTTTTTAGCGCCCTCTAGCGGCGGTTTAGAGCAAAATAAATATCAACTATGGATTCCCCGTACCCAAAAATACATCTAATACAAAATAAAAGCAAAATTTATCAGTAAAACAATATATTCCAAATAATAAGCCCAGCTAAAAAACTCGTATATCGTGCAAAACTATTTTTGAAAATTTGGGGGGTCAAAACTGATTTTTAAGACATGGTTTGTTCGGCATTTTTTCTTAGAATTTTATGCAGAATCCGAATATGCTAGACGATTTTGTCGAAAAAAAAATTACTCCGCCCTATTATATATACCCTCTATCACTAGAGTGGAGGGTATAAAAATTTTGCCTTAAAGCAAAAATTTATTCCACTAGTCCTCAAACTTATGGCGTCTAAATTTTAAGTGAATCGGATAACATTACCCATTGGGGGCCTTTTAATTGAGCAATGAAAAATACTATATTCTAGTTCGAGGTCATTTATTTTCCCCACTATGAGTTTCTGCATTTTGCATTTGGTAATTTTTAGAGTTGAATTGGCGATCGTTTTGGGAATTTTTCTATTATCACCAAAGAACAAGGTACTAAATCGGTCGTGGGTTTAAAAAGTAAAAAAATACTGAAAAATGTGTTTTAGTACTGGCTTTTTTTTTTCCTAGAACCAATTATAATAAAACTACAACTATTAATTTTTTTATATTCTAAAATTATTATGTTTAATAATTTTCCCTTAACCAACTGACCCACAAAAGATTTTCCAACTAAAAAAAAACGAAAAAAATTCAAGGTAATTACAAAAAAAGAATATTTTTTTTGTTTTGTAATAACAATTAATTGCAAACTAAACAAAAAAAAAACTGTCATAAACGAACATAAATTTTGCTGTTATTTGAAATAATGTCGTAATCACTATTAAAGTTCTAACTAAAAATTATAATTGAAAACTAAAAAAAAAAATACTAATGAAAAAATAAATTATGAATTATGAAACCATGATGAGACCTCCCCACAACAAAAAAAAGCAAAAAAAATATTGTAAAATTTAATAAAATATTCAACAATGTCACTTTATTTAACAACGACAAAATTCATTTATTTAACAAAAAAAAAACTCAAAATAAATGACAACAAACTGACAAAAATAATTATCTAGTAAAAATACAAAAAAAAAACCGACAACTACACAGAAAAAATTTGAAACGAATTTCAATCAACAAAAACGCGGATTCAATCAATTTTTTGATTGAAATTCCTACAATTAAAAAAATTGTTATACCAATCATCAAATTGTAGGTGATTGATTGAAAATTATTTCAATCAAACATTTTTTCGATTTTGATCAAAAATTTGATCAATTTTTTGTTTAAAGTCAATCAAAATAATGATTGATTTAACAAATGAATTGTAAGCTTATGACAAAATTATCAAAAAATTCATCTTTTTTGTTTTCAAATATGTTGCCAACAATAAAAAAAGTAAAGCCCGATTATTTTGTATATTTTTGAATTAATCTATTCAAATAAATTAAAGCGAAAAAAAAAATCTGGTATGTTGAAAATTTGTAACAAAAAATAGCAAAAATTTTAATCAAAACATTGATTGACTCATTTAAATTTTGTTGATCAATACATTTAATTGAAAATTTTTAGCCAATAATTTTTTGTGTGTACCAAATAAAATAATGGAAAAAATTAAAAAAAAATCTTACGAAATTATTTTTAGAACTTTAAATTAGCGGGAATTTTATTTTTTTTTATATTTTTTAATCTACGGATTCACAGTAGCAAATAAAAACTAAAAAAAAAAAAAAATTTTATTAACATATAATCAAAGAGAGAGAAAAAAATTAAAAACACAAAAACTTTATAATCGTATATGGCTGGGAGTGTTTCGTGTGTTGACCATTATTAAAATGTATTTTTTTTAAATAAATTTACAGTATAATTAAATAAAATTAAGAAAAAATAATAGTTAAAAAAAACACAATATATTAAGCTAAACATATACAAAATAAGTTGCATCACGATTTTTTACCGAAGTTACAATCAAATAAAAACAATGTTGTATTACGAAATATTTTCAAAGAACTTTATAAGGGTTTTTACCAAAAAAAAAATTCAAGTTTGGCTATAATATTAGCATAACACTGTAAAACAGGTATAAACAATGTTTTCAATCGTGTGTGCCACCAAAAAGAATTATTTTTTTTTGTTAAATCGTTTAGTAGGTTGAAGTAATTTCTAAAGTTACTAGACTCAAAGAAAAAGTTTCATAAAATTTATGAAAATGTCATTAATGTAATGAAAATCTTCATTAAAGTTCGTCCCATGTAAGATTTTCATAAATACAATGAAACAGTTTCATAATTGTTCATAGGGTCAATATTTATGAAATTTTTTATTATATTTATGAAATTTTTCATTATAAGTATGTAAGGTTTATATAAATATAATGAATAAAATTTCATCAACTTTTATGAAACTCTTCATATTATGAAATGCTTCATAAATGCTCTGAAACTTTTAATAGATTTAATATTTTTTCTCAAATATTATGAAACTATTTCATAGTATGTATGAAACACTTCATTGGTAGTTCTATAATTATAATGAAATACTTAAAAAATTATTTCCCTTACTAATTAAAACAAATAATATTCTCATAGAAAAATGTTCAAGAAAATAATTTTTCTGTTCTAAATCTATTTATGTTTGTCATTTTTGCAGAATGACAAATATAAATAAAAAAATGCCTGCGAATTTTGTACTCTTGCCCAAAACATTAAATCATGATAATGTTTTGCGGAAGATTTGGGTGTACTTGCCAAAGCAAAGTTTTTTTTAGAAAAAATAATGTTATATTACTTTGCTATTCCATGCAAAACGAATTGAAATATCAGTCGAGGACCACATTAAAAAACCAAAAGAGCTGTACATTAGCATGTCCCGAAATCAGGAAATTTTGGAATTTCTTTAGGGCATACCACCAGAACGATGCTTATTGAAAAGCTGATTACGGGAAAAATAATTAAAAAATTGTTGGATGTCATCTTCAGGGCGCAACCAGTGCTTAAAGCTTTCATCCGTGGTGCATTTGGTCAAAAAAAAATATTTTTTTTTATTTTTAAAATTGGTGCCAAAAGTTTCGTTAGGTAGAGTACATTCAGGAAAAAATATTTATAAAGTTTTCGTGGAGCAATTTTGGTCCACCGCAACGTTTTGAAACTTCAAAGATGCTTAATTTATTAAATATTTTTTTAGGTTTTTGTAAAAAACTGTTTTTTTATACAAAGGCTTGAACATAAACTCCGTTTTATACAAAATCTTAAAAGAACTCTTCAAAACTCCGTTTTTTACAAAAACTTAAAAAAATATATAATAAATTACACCTTTTTAAAATTTCAAAACGTTGTGCTGGACCAAATTTTCTCCATAAAAACTTTATAAATATTTTTTCCAGAATGTACTCTACCTAATGAAACTTTTGGCACCAATTTGAAAAATAAAAAAACTATAAATATAAAACATAAAAAAAAATATTTTTTTTCACCAAATGCACTACGGAGGCTAACTTTAAGCGCTGGTTGCGTCCTGAAGGTGACCTCTAAAAATTTTTTAGTTTTTTTCCCCGTAATCAGCTCTTTACTAAGCATCATTCTAGGGGTATGCCCTAAATTTGTTCATTTTCGGGACACGCTACTGTACATTTAGTAAGTGAGTGCAAAAATAAGTGCAAAAAAGTGTTTTTACATTTTGGAGAGTTTAAAAGATTCGGCACCAAAGAATATACCACTCTCACTTGTTTTATGTACATTTGATAAACAAATGGAAATTTTTTATGCGAAAAGCTTAGACTTGGAGAAAAAGTAGTTTTTGTAAAAAAAAATGATTTTTTCTACGAAAAACAAAATTATGTTAAAAAAAATTTAATGAACCCAAAATTTTTGGTGAACAAAAATTTTTATGAAAAAAAAGTTTTTGATGAATTTTTTTGATGAAAAAAATATGATAAAAAGAAATTTACGAAAAAAAAATTTGATGAACAAAAAAATTGATGAAAAAAAATGAAAAAAAGTTTATGAAAAAAAAAAATTATAAAAAAAAAAATTCGATAAAAACAAAAAATTATAAAAAAAAGTTTAATGAAAAAAAAAAATTTATAAAAAAAAAATTTATTAAAAAAAAAATTGATGAAAAAAAAAAAAATTTGATGGGGAAAAAAATTTTATGGAAAAAAAATTGATGAAAAAAATTTTTTTTTTGTGAAAAATAATATAATAATAAAAAAAGTTTGATGAAAAACAAAAAATTTTGATGAAAAAAAAAATTTTTTTTGGTGAAAAATAATTATCATACTTTTTATTCACCTTCTGGTGAAAAACGGGTTTATTCACCGAGAGGTGAATTATTATCCAAGTTACAAACCCAAGTTATTAAAATTTTTGGTTTTAAGAAAATGAAAATAGTAATTCTGGTTTTTTTTTTCGTTATTTGTTAGCTTATATAGTCAAACTGAGGTGACGTCCTGCAACTTTTTTAAAATTAGACACCAGCCTAAAAACATTATCATGTTAAATACACGTGTTTTGGAATTTGTTTGATTTCATTGTCAAGACAGCCAATATTACACATGAATCGGATGATATACGTCTGAAATTAGAGATAAAATGGAGTAAATCTGCATTTACAGTTTTTCATTTCGTGATCCTGTTTAATTTTTAAAGGCCTTCAAAGTTTTAAAGGATACATTTTGTAAAATATTTTTGAAATATTTGCACTCGTCCTAGGATGACACTGTTGATGAAAAATTAAAGAGGAGGATCTCCCCTAAGTTTTCCATTTTTTTTATTTTGCCATATCAGTATAAAAGAATGTGAATAAAGTCATTTGAAAACTTTATCAAAAGATTTTGTTGAAAATTTTGAATGATATTGAAGGATACATTTTTAAAAGGACGTAACTGACCTCTTTTTCCTGATATGTAAACATAATAAAATAGGAAATTAAGGGGAGATCCTCAACTTTTATTTGCTACTACTAGTGGCATTAAATAAAGTATAAATATTAAAAAAATATTTTATAAAATTTATCGGTTCAGCGCTGCAGCAGACACATCAAAATTTTTAGTAAATTCAACATAACCTAAAAATACAAAATGCTTTAATTCGGCCGCTGGTTGACATTAAACACCGATTGGAATTTAAACAAGTACAAACATATTTTTTGACAAAAAAAGAAAAACATCGCGGATTTTTTTTAAAAAAATTTTTTTTTCGCGGAATTTTTTTTTCAAACATTTTTTTCAAAAGTAATTTCCTTTTAAATAAAGTTTTTTGCAATAACGTTTTTGAAATTGTGAAGGGTATCAATACATTCAGCAAGGCCGTATTTAACCTTTTTACTTGTTTAACTTAAAAGTGGGGCGTGTCATAAAAAGAGTTGGGAATCATTTCCTTATGGGGTCCTAGACCAATACTTGGAGGTGTTACAAACACAATGACAATATTATATCCTCTATCACTAGAGTGGAGGGTATAAAAATGATATGACACGTTTATGCATTTTTTTTTTATAAAATCACGAACTTTTATGAATTGCATTTTATAGATTTTTTTTTCATAAAACTTCATTACCTTTATGAAGGTTTCATAAATATAATGAAATTTTATGAAAAAAATATTTACGAAACCATGTTATAAATATTATGAAGAATTTTTCTCTGAATGTAACATGCCCGTATAGTCTTTCGTTACCGGCGATAGTAGATATCGAATAATAAAAGGATCAGAAATTAAGTCACAAGGAGGTTTCGTGATTTTTTTAGATTTTTTGCTACCTCCTATTTAAAGAGAATTCCTAGTAAAAATTACGAGATTTTGTGTAATTTTACAAGCTTTTTTCCAATAAAATTGTAAATTTACAACTTTTTTGGCGAAACAAAACTTACAAGGAATTCTCGTAAATTTACTAGATTTTTTTTGTAAAAAACCTTGGAAATTTTTTAAAATACAAAAAAAAACTGTAAAATATCAAAAAAAAAAAATCTATCGAAAATTATTTGTTAAAAAACAAGGAAAACTGTCTAATATCGGTAAAATGGGATTATGAGACTTTTCTAGTAATTTGACAAAGTTTTTTGTGTGTGTGCACATGGGCTGACATTCCGTATCAAATTTTTTTCAAGATCCACTATTTGGACATTTCTGTTATAAATAAACCTTTAAAGTGTCTTTAAACAAAAAAACAGTTAAATTTTAAAAATACCAAACTAGAAGCATGTTATTGAACATATCGAATAAAATATCAATTGGTTTTAAAATATTTTTTGTTTTTCAACTAAAACGTGACTTTAATTTAAATCATTTTTTTTTATTTGTAGACAATTTTTTTTAAGCTTTAAATTTATTACCAATTTATCAAATCAAATCAACAAATGCAAATTTGAATTTATATATATTTTTTTCAAAACAAAAGGAAGTTTATATTTGCATATTTTTTTGGATTTTAAATTGCCAAAAGAATCTTTAAACTATAACACAAAATATTAAGACTTTCAAAAATATTTTGTTTAAATAAAAAATTCTTAAATTCCTATAGAAACTGAAATCTTTTAGTCAAATTTATACATAAAATCTGACCATAATAAAAAAATTTATATTTCACTCTCACTCTTTTCACTACTTAACTAATAATCATAAATATTTTTTTTTTGTAAAAAAAACAAGAAAAAAATAAAAATGTTAAAAAAATAAAATTTATTCCACATTAATTGTTATTTACGTTATAAACACATTTGTTTATAAATGAATGAATGAAAATAAAATAGCAGCAAAAATATTTATAATTTTAAAAATACAAAAACTTTCTCCAACAGTTTTACTGCTGATTTTTCGTTTTTTTTTTTTTTTTGTAAATTTTAACATTTTTTACCATTAGTTGCTTTTTATTATGTAGTTTTTTTTTGTAATTTATTTTTATCGCATCATTGCCATGTTTAAAAACAGTAGTGCAACATTTTTTTAAATCTTTATTTATAACATTTATTTATTTTTAAATGGATGTTTTGAGGTCAGCTTATGGCAATTGAATTTTACTACTACTACACTTGAAAAAATAAACAGGTAGTTAGAATGGACTCTTGATAATAACCCATTTTATCTTAACTTACTGCCTATTTGAATTGCAATTTCCAATGAATAACAGCGTTTTCTTTTTTGTCAAAAAATGTTGCGTTTTGTCTGCACTTTCGCAAAAATGGCATTTTTTGTGTGCTTTTCGAAAAAAACGTTAATTTAAAAAAAAAAATAAAAACGCCAGCACCAGAACAGCCGACACCATAAGAGCACTAAAAAACACTTCCATTGATCCAGAAAAACAGGCAATTTGCATACAATCAGCATTTTTTGTGCTCTCTTGTGAATGTAAAAAATGTTACATCGTTTCAGAACCATGACAACATTTTGAAAATACATAATTAAACGGTGCTCCTTTTTTGTTCAGAAAACTACACAGAAAATAATGTTGAGAAAAACAATTTGAGTAATCATTTGTTTAAATTTTTAAAACAAATTTGAGTATTTTGTTAATTAACGCTATTAAAAATTTTCTCAAAAATTGATAATAAAATTTGAGTAAATATTTTAATACAAATTTACTACTTTTTTTTTATTTTTTTTATTCTCTTGGTGTTTAGTTTATATTCTCATTTAGTTTATAGTTTTATAGTATATGGGACATTCCATGCCAAATCGGACACTTTGAAAATTTTTTTTTAGATTTTCCCAATTTATTTACAGTTTTTAGTACCCTTCGAAAACTCTTTCGTGGTAAATTTTCAGATTTTTTTGATGACCCGTTCAAAAGATATCGAATTTTTAAAAATTTGTGGTTTGTTCCTTTACTCAAACTTCTTTTACTCATAACTTCTTTAATAATGGTCCAAATTTTATTTTTTTTTTACAATTTTTGTTTTTTTACGTAGTTTAAAAAAAAAAAATACCAAAAAATTCTTAAAAGCGTCTAGTATGCGATTTTTATGTTTTAAAATTTAAATCTCATTTTTAAAAATGTTTTTACTCTTCGATTTTTTGGAAATTTTTTTGTGTAAAACTTCTATCGATTCTACAAATTTTTTGCCCAGGAGGATCGTGGGATAATGATTATTACTATTTTTTAAAATTTTTTGACCCGACCCCCATTTATTTTTACCGTACAACATTTTTTTAAAATATACCTACGCCCTATCTCCACTCCCTAAGTAGGCTCCCACACAAATAACAGTTGGAGCAAATTTTATAAAAATGTAATTTCGAATGGAAGCCTACTTAGGGAGTGGAGATAGGGCGTAGGTATGTTTTAAAGAATTGTTGTAGGGTAAAAATAAATGGGGGCGGTCTCACTAATGACCCCTCTAGGACGCACCATTAGACCAGTAGAAGCTGATTAAATAAAACAAATTGACAAAAAATAAAAAAAAATGTATGGGAACCACCTTAAAAATTAGAGATAGAGGGTAGATGTGTTCAGAAAAAATTTTTGTACTAAAAAAATATTGTGGGTCGGTCATACATTTTGTTGGTCTAAGGCAATGGTTCCCAACCTTTTTTGGGCCATGCCCCACTTTTAAGTTAAAAAAACTAAAATGTCCCCTCTACACTAAAGAAAAGTGTGTAAATTTTTCAAATTTGTTTAAAAATTCAAAATTTACTTGTAGTTAAGAAAACTTTTTGTTAAAATCATCTTTTAAACAAAGTTTTTAGCAAAAGTTTTCAACAACCAACTAAATAATTTAACTAAAATAATTATTTATGGTTTTTGAATTGAGAAAAGTGTGAAAGAAAAATTTAATTTTTCTAAAAATTTAAGACATCCTGGTTTGTTTCGTACTAGTTTCATATTATCCAGTTATAATAATCTTCAGAAAAACTTTTAATGTCAAATTTATTTAGTTAATAGTCAATAGAACTCTATATGTGAAAATTATTTACAGATCGCAGCCGCCGAGGATTGAACCCATCATCATCTGTAATACTTTGCTATTAACTGCTTGTAACGTACAATCACTCTAGACCGATTTTTAAGATTTTTTTTGTTTAGTTTTTCAACAAAAAAAATCTTAAAAATTTGCTCGTTGCCCCCCTGAAGCATTCAAATTTCCCCCAAGTGGGGCGAGAATCAAAGGTTGGGAACCATTGGTCTAAGGGCACTATTAGGGCAGTTAGAGCGGTTGGAGCAAATTTTAAAAAATGTCGTTTTGTGTGGGAGCCCCCTTAGAAATTGGAGATAAGGTATTAGTTTGTTCCAAATAAATGTTAAGACGTAAAAATTAATGGGGGTCGGTCTTATAAATGACCCCTCTATGACGCACCATTGGAGCAGTAGAAATGATTTTAAGATTGGAAAATTACACTCAAATTTTTTCAAAAAATTTAAAAAAATAGTAATAATTGTTATCCCACGATCCTCCTGCGCAATAAATTTGTAGAATCGATTGAAGTTTTACACAAAAAAATTTCAAAAAAATCGAAGAGTACAAACATTTTCAAAAATGAGATTTAAATTTCAAAACTTAAAAATCGCATACTAGAGCGCTTTTAAGAATTTTTTGGTATTTTTTTTTAAATTACGTAAAAAAAAATGTGAAAAAAAGGTAAAATTTGGACCATTATTGAAGAAGTTATGAGTAAAAGAGGTTTGAGTAAGAACAAACTACCAATTTTTAAAAATTCGATATCTTTTGAACGGGTCATCAAAAAAATCTGAAAATTTACCACGAAGGAGTTTTCGAAGGGTACTGTAAACAAAAATCTAAAAAAAAAAAATTTTAAGTGTCCATTTGGCATGGAATGCCCCATATATATATGTATAAGTTTGTCATTCCGTTTGTAACTCATCGAAATATCATTCTAAGTCTACATAATGTATGCATATTATTGATTAGTGATCGATTTTAAGACATTCTAGCGATGACCATCTGACTGTCCGTCTGTGAAAATCGTGATACCGGCCAAAATATTAAACAGATATGTCTAAGACTTAGCATATTTGCTTGTTGTTGCCCTAAGCAGTTTGGTATTGCATTTGAGCGAAATCGGTTCAGCGGTTCAAAAGTTATGAAAGAAAATGTAAGGACACCTCTAAAATTTTGGCACATTTAACATAACCTAAATATACAAAATGCTTTAATTCGGCTGCTGGTTGACACATGTGAACAGAAGTGAACACCAAATAGTATTTAAACAAGTTCAAACATATTTTTTTTCCAAAAATAAAATAATGTTCGCCAAATTTTTTGTTTCACCAAAAAAATTTTTTCGCGAAATTTTTTTTTTCGGATTTTTTTTTTATTTTGCAAATAGACTTTTTTTACAAATTTTTGATTTTCTGTAAAGACAATTGAGCTCAGGCTCTAATTTTAATTATGTATTACAATTTTTTTAATCATGTTATATATGGTTTGAATTGAGAAAGGTTTTTTACATTGTGTAGGGTATCAATATATTCGGCAAGGTCGAATTTAAATTTTTTACTTGTTTAAATTACAATTGATTTTTTTTTGAATTACAATTGATCATTTTGGAATTACAATTGATCTTTTTCGAACTACAATTGGTTTTTTTTTCTAATTACAATTGAGCTTCTTCGAACTACAATTGATATTTTAAGAATTAAAATTTATCTTTTTCCAATTAAAATTCATCTTTTTCGAAATACAATTGATTTTGTTCCAACTACAATTGATTTTGTTCCAACTACAATTGATTTTTTTCAAACTACAATTATTTTTTTTCGAATTACATTGGGCTTTCTCGAGTTACAATTGAACTTTTTCGAACTACAATTCATCTTTTATAAATTACAATTGTTTCAATGAGAATCTTCGAATTATAATTGGAAATTTGGAATTATAAATATAACATTTGAATTACAAGTAGAATCTTCGAATTACAAATGTAATCTTCGAATTACAATTGATATTTTTCAAATTGGATGTGTAAATGTGTAGAGAATTTTATTACTAGGGACGAGATTTTCATGCACTAAAAAATCGAAAATATGCGCTAAAAAATTCAAAATATGCACAAAAAAAACCTAAAAATATGCAAAATCTTGTTTTCATACGAAAAACTTCTTTAAAAGCAAAAAAATAAAGCCGGACTTAAATAGTAACATTTAAAATTTTATGTAAGCAAAAAAATTTAAAAAAAAATATTTTCTTATTTTAAAAATTAATTTTTAAAGTTAAAAAAATGGTTTTTGAAACAAAAAAATTTTAATTTGTGTTTTTGCTTATTTATGCCAAAATATGGAAGTATGCACAAAATATGCATTTTAAACCAAAATATGCAAAAATATCCATTTTCACCAAAATATGCTTAAACAAATCGATGCCATTTTAACGAAAATTTGTTGATTCAGAAAGATATATCGATATCGTTTTTAAACTACCGACAAAAAATATGCATTTGCAAGGAAATCACATCCCTATTGATTACATATGTTATAGTTTTAAAGTACTCCACTTACTACTAGAAGTAGTTTACAAGAAAATCTGTTTTTATTGGTTCCACATGGGTTAATTGATCATAAATAAACATGGCTATTTAAATTTTTTTTTTTTGACAATAACGACCACTTTAAAAATGATATAATTAATTGTTAAAATGGCTTTTAAGATTAAAAAAAAAAAAAATCTTCAAACTGCTTAAATACTTAAAAACATAAAACAATTAGAAGAAGAAAAAAAAAAACACAGAAATTAATTATAATACGACGAATTAAGAAAAAACGTCACATGTATTAAGAAACTTAAACGATTAGAAAAAATTAAAATCATAAAACCAACATGACTTTGAGATTATTTTTTTTTATTTTAAAATATTTCTTAGTTTAAAGTATGTTAAATAGATTTAATTTTTAAGGTTAAGTTAAAAACAAAAAAAAATAAACAAATAATAACAAAAAAATTTAAAATTAATTAGTATAGTGTTGAAAATGAACAACATTAAAAACTAAATAATTAAATAAGGTTTTAGGCAAAATAAGAATAGAAAAAATAACAGCAAATAGAAACCACTAAAACAAGAATGGACTCACGCACGGTCGGACGGACGGACGGACGGACGGACGGATGAAATTAAATACCTTAACAAAATAAAAACAAATGTTTAAAATAAAACTGGGTTACTATATTAAAAAAAATAAACGATTTATCAATATCTATTTTTTTTGATTTATTTTATACGTACAGTGGCTGCCAACTTATTTCGTGTGGCATATATAAAAAAAATCGTTTAAGACAAAAATTTTCAATACTTAATTTTATAATTACTAGGGATGTGATTTCCATGATAGTCTAAAAACGATATCGAACCAACAAATTTGCGTTAAAGTGGCATCGATTGGTTTTTGCATATTTTGGTTAAAATGCATATTTTTGCCTACTTTGGTTTTAAATGCATATTTTGTGCATATTTCCGACTTTTAAGTGCATATTTTTGAATATTTTGGCATAAATTAGCAAGTTGCCAGACACCCTCAAATTTTAAAGTTATTATCAAAAAAATTTTTTTTGGGACTTTTCTCCCTAAACCACGTGTATTTCAGAAACTTTTCAACCGATTTTCAATTTTTGAACTGTTTTTGATAGAAGAAGGATAGGACTTTTTATGTGTGTCAATTGGTCTATACATATAAGAAACATGTGTATTGATTTTTTCAATAATATCTAGTTTTTTTATTATTATTTTTTGAAATTTTTTTCAGTTTATTAACTTTTTTTTGCTATAGTTCGTTTAACAACCTTATATGTATTTATAAACGTATTCTTAAAGAAAATTTAATTCTGAATACGATGAGTTTTATCCTATAAAAATCGGATAAAAATTGTCAGAGTTATGCTAATTTTTAGAAAAAAGAAAATTAAGATTTTGCATTAAATCGCCGGGCAAAAAAATAAAACGAACCTTACACCGACCGACAAATATGAAATAAGTCGTTAAACAAGAACTGGATAATATACGTTTGAAACTAGAGACAAAATTTAGTAAACTGCATTTACAGCTTTTCTTTTCGTGTTACTGTTTCCTTTTAAAAGAACTTTAAAGTTTTAGAAGATTAAATTTTATCAAATATTTTTTTAATATTTGCAGTTGTCCTAGGATGTCACTAACCAGGCAGAAAAATACGAACGGGAGAGCGCTGGCAAAGTACCTTTTATGGTCGCTTGTGTGCTGGGAAAGCATCACAGTTAAGTACTCTCCCAGCGTCCAAAATGATAACCACGGTAAACGGTATGCCGTTGCTATTTTAAAGCGCTTTAAAAACAAAAAATGCCTGCGAATTTTGTACTCTTGCCCAAAACATTAAATCATGATAATGTTTTGCGGATGATTTGGGTGTACTTGCCAAAGCAAAGTTTTTTTAGAAAAAATAATGTTACATTACTTTGCTATTTCATGGAAAACGAATTGAAATATAAGTCGAGGACCCCATTAAAAAAAACAAAAGAGCTGTACATTTCGTAAGTGAGTGCAAAAATAAGTGCAAAAAAGTGTTTTTACATTTTGGAGAGTATAAAAGATTCGGCACCAAAGAATATAACACTCTCACTAGTTTAATGTACATTTGATAAACAAATGGAAAATTTTTATGCGAAAAGCTTAGACTTGGGGAAAAAGCAGTTTTGGAAAAAAAATTAAAGTTTTTTCACGAAAAACAAAATTATGTTAAAAAAAATTAAATGAACCCAAAATTTTTGATGAAAAAAGTTTTTGGTAATTTTTTTTGATGAAAGGAAAAATTTGATAAAAAAAATATGAAAAAAAAATTTTATTTTGTGAGGAAAAAATTTATAATAAAAAATTTGATAAAAAAATTGATGAAAAAAATATGATAAAAAAAAATTTTTGAATAAAAAAAATTTTATGAAAAAAAAAATATTTGATGAAAAAATAAAATTTGATGAAAAAAAAAAATTTGATGAAAAAAAAATTGATAAAAAAAAATTGATGAAAAAAAAATTAACGAAAAAAAAAAAATTATGAAAATAAAAAATTTGATGAAAAAAAAATTTGGAGAAAAAAAAATTGATGAAAAAAAATTGATAACAAAAAAATGATAAAAAAAAAGTTTGATGAAAAAAAAATTTTTATGAAAAAAAAAAATTTGATAAAAAAAAAAGTTTGATGCAAAAAAAAACATTGATGAAAAAAAAAAAACATTGATGGAAAAAAAAATTTATGAAAAAAAAAATGAATGAAAAAAAAAATTTGATGAAAAAAAAAGTTTGATGCAAAAAAAAAAACATTGATGAAAAAAAAACATTGATGGAAAAAAAAAATTGATGGAAAATAATATAATGAAAACAAAAAAAAATGCTGAAAAAAAAATTTTATGAAAAAAAAAAATTGTGAAAAAAAAATTTGATGAAAAAAAAATTTTTTTTTTGTTGAAAAATAATTATGTTACTTTTTATTCACCATCTGGTGAAAAACGATTTTATTCACCACGAGGTGAATTATTATCCAAGTTACAAACCCTAGTTATTAAAATTTTTGGTTTTAAGAAAATGAAAATAGTAATTCTTGTTTTCTTTTTCGTTAATTGTTAGCTTAAGTATATAGTCAAACTGAGGTGGCGTCCTGCACCTTTTTTAAAATTAGACACCAGCCTAAAAACATTATCATGTTAAAATATGGTACTATTATAGCACTTTTAGAACAAAAAAATGGGACGTATCAAAATTGTATAAGTCCATAAGACACAACTTTTTTTGGTGTTTATTTGAATAAAGAAATTTATTAAGTTAGGATAAAAAATTTATTGACTAATTTATTAAGATTAAAAAAGTTCCGGAAAAAATTTGTTTGCAGTTTTCTTTGCGTTTTGGAATAAAAAATTTGTTAAAAATGCTTCTAGGAAAATTTTTGGGAAAGTCCCGAAAAAAAGTGGTGTATTGAACCGAATCGGGTAGTGTTCCAAAGGGATAGGCCCAGTGAAATTTCACATGTGATGTATCCGGAGTTTTAGACACTTCCTCACGCAAGAAACAGGTGTTTTATATTAAAGATGTTAAGTTTGTAATATGTAGGTCATTGTGTCTAAGTGACATATCACGAGAACTATCAAGGACCGGCCACTTATCCCGCAGGGAAATAAAAAATATTCCAATTGTTACGAAAATTAATAAATTTTAATAAAAAAATTATATTTTGAACGGATTTAAATAGAAAAATATTGGCAAAGCGCTTGCAAAGCACTTTTTCGAATTCATACTACCTTCTACACAAAAAATAAAGTGCTTTGCCGAGGCTTTTTCTTTGGAACGGTTGCAAGTTTCTGCCTGGGTAGTGATGGCAAATGAAAGAGGAGGACCTCTCCTAATTTTCATATTTTATTATTTTTATATATTAGAAAAAAGTAGGTAAGTTACGTGCAAAAATTTATCGTTCAATATCATTCCAAATTTTTAACAAAATATTTTAATAAAGTTTTTAAATGACTTTATTCACATCCTTTTATCCTGATATGGCAAAATAAAAAAATGGAAAAATTAGGGGAGATTCTCCTCTTTCATTTGCCATCACCAGTGTCATCCTATGCCATCCAAGTACAAATATTTCAAAAATATTTTACAAAAAGTATCCTTTAAAACTTTGAAGTCCTTTTAAAAGGCAACAGGATCACGAAATGAAAACCTGTAAAGCAGTTTTTGCTTCATTTGATCTCTACTTTCAGACGGACGGTGTTATGAGAGGGCGCGTATCCTAATTTTAAAGGTTTTTGGCCTACTGAATCCGAATTTGACCTTGAAATTGCTCTATCGCATTAAGTTTGTGAGATAACAAAGATTTGTTAAATAAATAAAAAAACCTGATGTTATATAGCAATTTTAAGGCGGATTTGGATTCAGCGTGCCAAAAACCTTTAAAAATGTTATACAAGACCTCTTATGATGAATTTATTTTTTTGGTCTGGTTTATTCGAACATAAATTTCCAGCAAAATCTTGATTTTCTTTTTTAGAAAAATGATCACAACTCTGTCAATTGTTGTCCTTTTATTTTTTTAAAAAAAGCTCATCGTATTCAGAACTAAATTTTCTTTAAGACTACATTTATAAATATAAAGGTTTTTGAACGAACTATAGCAGAAAAAATCGATAAACTCAAAAAATTTTCAAAAAATAATAAACAAATTTGATATTATTGAAAAAATCAATAGTTATCTTTCCAATTAAAACACATGAAAAGCTCCATTCCTCTTCTATCCAAAACAGTAAACAAATTTAAATCGGTTGAAAAGTTTCTGAATTACACGAGGTTTAGTGGGAAAAGTCCCAACAAATCGTTTTTCGACAATAACTCTAAAATTTGAGGGTGTCTGGCAAGTTTATTGGGCATTTCTGTGATCTACTCGACAAAACCATCAACCTATACTATGTCAGATCAGTATTTTTTTCACTGTAGCACAGTGTTATGAAACGAGAATTTTTATAAAAATTCAATAGAAATAATAAATCAAGCATTTAGTTAAAGCTTGATGGCGTTCAGATTGAGTAAATAATAAATTTGCTACCAGGGCCACCAAGTTTACAAAAAATGTGTGGTTCAGCAAAATGACGGTCAAAAAATACAAATTTGTTCTAATTTATGTTCTGATTTTTGATTTTTTTTAGGATCATTGTACAAATTATTTATTTAATTAATATGAACTAATAGACCTTTAGTAAAAATAAAAAGTTTCGAGTTTGAAATAAAATCAAATGGGAAATATTTAAAAAAAAACTTCATATAAAGTGCCTTTCAACAATTTCAATTTCCAGTTCAACCCTCATAACACATTTAATGTTATTCAATCTCTACGCCATCAAGCTTTAATTTAAGCTTGACAAATTTCCTAAACAGCAGTTTTAACAAAAATATTCGTTTTATAATTATAAGCTGTAGCATTGCCAACTTTGTCTTTAACAAATTTGCTATCTTACAAGTGCCACACGAATTAGAGTGATAGCCACTATACATTAGAGTGCTAGCCACTGTACATTGTTTTGTTTTTTTTTTTAATGATTTTATTATGTAAATATTAGGAAGTTTTATTGATTTAATTTTTAGTTTTGTTTAAGCTGCTGTTTCTTTTATTTATTTTCTTTTGATTCAAATTTTTGCAAAATGTTATAACATCATCGTCATCACTCGTGGCTGACTGGCTGACCTTTTTTTTTATGTGAAATGTTAACATTTTGCCAATAAACAAATAACAAAAAAATTTATTTTAAAAAAATAAAAATTTTAAATGATTTTATTACAACAACTTTCGCTTATTGTGGTTTTAAGATCAAACGATGAATGAAGAAATTTTTTTCTTAAACACGTTTCAGTAAATGCAAAATATGTAAAATGA
Organism: Pegoplata infirma; assembly: GCA_963921195.1. Lineage (NCBI taxonomy): Eukaryota > Metazoa > Arthropoda > Insecta > Diptera > Anthomyiidae > Pegoplata > Pegoplata infirma. The sequence goes on from OY992539.1 coordinate 56,358,369, forward strand.
AATTATAAGAAAAACAAACTGAAAATGTCAGTCACGTGATTGTGTGTGGGAATTTATGAGACATGATTTAAATACAGACTACATTTCGTTTTCAAAATACATCTTTTACAAAAATCACTTTCCTATTATGCGAGGGTGGATTATTTTATATTACAATATTTCAGTTTTCGATAAATTGTTAACTTTTAGAATTTTGTATAAAAATTTCTAAGTTATCGATGAATCGATAGTTTAAAAATTTAATGCTATCGATAACTATAGAATTGTTTATAGAAAATTTACATTTATCGATATGTTGTTAAGCTATCGGATATTTAAAAAGATTTTCCAATTATAGAATTTCCTATAAAAAAACATTTAGATATCGATATCCCAGCAAAACTTAAATTACCAAATAAGGTATAAAATAAGGTATAGGATCTCTTATTTTATACATTGCAGCATTGATGATTTTAACAGGCGATGAGACTCAAAGTAATGCATCCACATTATCACAAAGAATACCAGTAAGGTATAAAATAAGTCATAAATTTATAACGAAGAATACGAGTAAGGTGTTAAATATATGATACTTTATAGGTTACGAGAAATGAAATAATATAGCATACCAGAAGATAATATATAAGGTGTTACAAGTAGTGAAAAAGTAATTTTGTGTTAAATTTACTCACGTGATTGTGAGTGTAAGTAGATAAAATATGCTCGTGATTGTGTGTCGTTAGAAATTTCCTGTCGTGAGCCCATCTCTATTTTAAACTTATGCATTTTTTATAAAATAATTATTTTTTATATTATTGTAATGCATTATGCACCCAATTATAAATAATACATTATTTCAAACTTTCAAATAATACATAATGTAACCAAATATAAGTCATCCATGATTTAATGTTTAGAAATAATAAATATGAAATACAGTTTTTCCAATAATCATGCATTACGTAGCAAATTGTTAGTAATGCATTATTTTTCACTTAAAAATAATACGTTGTGGAACAAATGTTTGGTAAGACATCCTAAAATAATGCTACAAATAAGGTATATACATTACCTGGTAATGTGTTATATAATCACTACCCATTACCAAAGTTTTGCTGGGTATATCGACAACTATAGATTTTTCTATAGAAAATTTTCGGTTATCGATACATCGACAGCTGTAGAATTTTCTATAGAAATTTTTTTTGCTATCGATAAATCTTAAATTTTTTATAAAATTTTCTGTTTTCGATATATCGATAAGCATAGATATTTTTATTCGAAACTTTCGGTTTCGATATATCGATGACTAAAGAATTTTTTATTAAAAAATTTTCAGTTAACGATTTTCTGTTATTGATATACCGATAACCGATAACTTTGTTGTAATCGATAACTTTAGCATTTTGTAAAGAAAATTTTATGTTTTCGATGTATCGATAACTAAAAAATTTTTTATTCAAAACTAATTTTTATCAAAAATTTTCAGTAATCGATATATCGATAACTATAGAATTTTTTGTATTAAATTTTCTGTTATCGTTACATCGAAAAAAATAGAATTTTCTATATAAAATTTGTCTGTTACAAATATATCGATTACTATTAAATTTTCTAAAGAAAATAGAATTTTCTATAGAAAATACTCTGTTATCGATATATCGATAAATATAGGATTTTCTAAAGAAAATTTTCTGTTATTGATATATCGATAACAGTAGAATTTTTTAAAGGAAATTTTCTGTTATCGATAACTATAGAATTTTCTATTGAAAATTTACTGTTATCTATATATCAATAACTATAGAACTTTCTATAGAAAATACACTGTCACCGATACATCGGTAAATATAGAATTTTCTATAGAAAATTTTCTGTTATTGATATATCGATAACTATAGAATTTTTTAAAGAACATTTTCTGTTATCGATATGTCGATGACTATAGAATTTTCTTTCAAAAATATTCAGTTAGCTATATATCAATAACAATATAACTTTCTATATAAAACTTTCTGTTATCGATACATCGATAACTATAGAATTTTCTATAAAAATTTTTCTGTTATTGATATATCGATAACTATAAAATTTGGAACAGAAAATTTTCTGTTGTCGATATATCGATAACTATAGAATTTTCTAAAGAAAATCTTCTGTTATCGATATATCGATAACTAAAAAATTTTCAATCGAAAAATTTCTGTTTTCGATATATCAATAACTAAAGAAGTTTCTATAGAAAATTTTCTATTATCGGTACATCGATAACTATAGAATTTTCAGTCACCAATATATCGATGAATATGGAATTTTTATAGAAAATATTCTGTTATCTATAACTATAAAATTTTCTATAGAAAATATTCTACTATCGACATACCGATAACTATAAAATTTTAAATAACAAATTTTTCGTTATCGATGTACCGATAACTGAAAAATTTTGAATATGGATAACTATAAAATTTGGAATAGAAAATTTTCTGTTATCGATATATGGATACATATAAGCGTTTCTATAGAAAACTTTCTGTTATCGATATATCGATAACTATATAATATTTCATAGAAAATGTTGTGTTATCATTTTCAGATATCGATAACTTAAGAGTTTTCTATAGAAAAATATAAAGTTATCAATTAAAAATATGAAGTTATCGAGATATCAACAACGAAAAGTTTTCTATAAAAACTTCTTAAATTATAGATTTCTGAAAATGTTAATTAGTTAATTCAAAACTTATCGGTAAATCGATCACTAACAATTTTTTGTGGAAAATTTAATAGTTATCGATTTATCGACAACTGAAAATTTTGTAAAGAAAGTTCTTATCATATCGATAGAAAATTCTTAACTTATCGATAACTCAAAATTTCTATAAAAAAGATAAAGTTATCTATTCTAAAGTTATCGATACATCGATAACTGAATGTTATCGATATATAAAATTTTCAAAAGTTATCGATATATCGATAACAGAAATTTCTCTATAGAAAATCTATAGTTATCGATATATCGATAACAGAAATTTTTCTATAGAAAATTAGATAGTTATCGATATATCGATAACACAAATCTTTTTTATAGTTAGTTATCGATGTAACGACAGCAAAAAATTTTCTATAGAAAATTCGATAGCAATAAATATATCGATAACAGACATTTTTTTATAAATAAATAAAAATCTATAGCTATCGATATATCGATAAAAAAAAAGTTTTCTAAAGAAAATTAGATAGTTATCGATAACAGATTTTTTTTTTATAGAAAATTCGATTGTTGTCGATATATCGACAGCAGAAAATTTTCTATAGACAATTCGATAGCTCTAGATATTTCGATAACAGAAAGTTTTTTTTAAAAATAATAGAAACTTTCTATAGAATAACCGATACAGAAAATTTGAAAGTTATCGATACCTTAATATTTTTTTTGAAAATTCTTAAGTTATCGACAACTGAAAATTATCAGTTATCGATATACCGATAACTACAATATGTTCTCTAAAACATTTTCAGTTATCGATAACTTTCAAATTTTTTATAGAAAACTTCTAGTTATCGATAGTCGATAACTAAAGTATTTTCTATAGAAAATTTTCAGTGTTAATTACTTTTGAATTTACTATAGAAATATTTCAGTTATCGATAGGTTAGGGTGGCGGTGCCAGATGGGCACTCCGCATAGACCAATTGGTCCATAGCGATACCACAAAACTTTTTCGGCTTATCGATGTAAACTAAATACATTGACCTTCATTGCGAATTGTTTCAAGCTCTTCAGGTCTATCCTCGTAATTTCCTCCAAAGTCTCGAACTGTGAACTTCCTTTAATTGATAGTCGAGTTCGTGCCAAAGCCGGGCAGTGACACATGATGTGTTCAATGGTCTCCTCGACGTCTGGTGTCTCGCACCTTTTACAACTTGCGTCCGTAATAAAATTCATGTTCTTGGCATGTTTTCCGACAAGACAGTGCCCCGTTATTAAACCTGTCAACATACGACATTCTATTCTCGTAAGTGTAAGTAAGAATTTAGTTCTTCCTAAATCATAGCGTGGTCATAAAATTCTGCTTATACGACTTGTCCCAAGTTCCTTCCATCTTCGATTTGCCTTGGCGACAGTAAGGGTATTTCGTTTTAGTTTGTAATGCTGGAGTGGCGGTGAAAGCATTATGGTGGTACCTATGCCATCTGCTCCAAGTTTCGCGACTTCATCTGCTTTCGCAGTTATCGATAACTTAGTTATAGAATTTTCTACAGAAAATTTTCAGTTATCGATAAATCGTTGACTGTAGAATATTTCATAACAAATTTTCTGTTATCGATAAATCGATGACATAAGAATATTTTATAGTTATCGAAATAACGACTTTTTAACTTATCCACAATCGATAACTAAAGTATAATCTATAAAAAATTTTCAGTGTTAATTACTTTCATTTATCGATAACTTAGGTATAGAATTTTCTACAGAAATAGAATATTTCATAGCTAATTTTCTGTTATCAATAAATCGATGAATCGATGACATAAGAATATTTTATAGTTATCAAAATATCGACTATTTTAGAATTTTCTATATACCAATTTTTTTTTTTTGCTAAAACATTTATCTAGCCACCCTCGTTAATACATGCTAAAATAAAACTTTCTTGCTTTTCGCGTTTTCCTAGTTTTGTGTTCCATTTTTTTTTTTGTACAAAAAATGTCTACAAAAAATTTATCTCGTTTTAATGTTTTATTTTCTTTTAAAAGGCATTCTGCCAAATACTGCATGTATTTTATGCATTAATTTTTTATTGCATATAGTTTTCATAACACATAAAAACTTGCGATTTTTTTTGTGGAATAATTTTATACATTTAAATAATTAAAATAATAGTTTCACATATTAAGGGGAATCACTAAAAGAAGGGAAATTGTTTAAAGAAAGTAAAAAAATATTCGTAAGTCTTAAGATTTGACTATGCTGCAAAGTGGAGAGTGACAAAGCAGTCAGAACTGACAAAATTTTAAGTTAAATTATGGAAGTTGGACCACACTGATCGGAAGGCGGAATGTTTGCATACAAATATTTTAAATGCTTAGCATTTTTAAATCCTTCAACCACAGTATACTCACCTTTTCATTATGTGTGTAACGCATCGAAATATCGGTCGGGGACCCCAAAAAGTATATTATAGATCCATGATAGATTCTAAAATATTCTAGTGATTTTCGTACGTCTGCGGAAAGCACGAAGCAGTCCAAACTAAAAAATCTTGATTCCGAATGGCTCGAATATATCTTATGTTCGTAGGCTGGTTAAGTTCGTAAATGGACAAAATCGAACCAGCGCGAAAAAGGTTTCGCGTTTTAGCTTTAGTAGCAAATTTACTTTCAAAAACTTTATTTATCAAGTAAATTTCCAATAACTAGCTAAAGTTAATATTTTTATGCGAAGTTTATAAAAATTCCTTACTGTCTGTGTTTCTATTTTGCGATTAGGCAATCAGCCCCTGCTTGGGCGCCATTTGCTTGAAAATTCTATTTTTTTATTTTTCTAAGGCATATTTCTCAAACATCAAAATTGAATACCCTTAATATTTAACTTGTTGTTGAAATATTTGTTGCATTTTTATTTAATTTAATTTTCGTGTAATGTTAAATAAAAAAGCAAAACAGCAACACACAAAAAAAAGTTGGTAACAATTTCTTGAGCCGGCTTCGAATACATTTAACATGATTTGCAGTCCTGTGTTAAGCATAGTTTTCTTATTTTTTTTTTATTGTTAATACTAGTAAAGTTTGATGTAAAATATGCAAAAGTTTATAAAAAAAATACAGAAAAATTGAGAAAACATTTTGTAGAAAATTTTTGTCGAACATAAAATATAGATACGACATACTACACGCGCACTTGCAGTGTTGTCTTTGTCAACACTATCTTTTGGACAGACAGACATACATCGCTAAATCGACTTCAAACATAATTCCAAGTCAATTAGTATTTCTTGAAAGGTGGTGTGGGATTCATACTTCGTGTAGTTACAAACATCAGCACAAAATTATAAGACCCTGCTGCAGAGCGTGGTGTATTCTTTCCACCAACAAGGAATGTTTTCAGCTGGCACCACTTTCCCTTAGGATTTTCACAAAACAAACATAGTTGAAGATCTTAATTGCCAAAGAATTCGACAACCAAGTTTTCGGGTCTTCACATAGTATGAAATTTTCCCCAGATAAACTTAGAAATTTAGAAAAGCAAACAAACTGAAGTTTTAAGCAAATGGCGCCCAAGCTGGGGCCCATTGCCTAATCAAAAAGCAGAAACACAGTAACTAACGACAACGATTTAAAACGATTCAAAACTTATAAGTTATACAAACACTGTTTTCCAATCTTAATAGTATCTAACCGTTCTACAGAAACCATGACAAACTAATTTTGTAAAAAAAAACTAATTTATCATTTTATAATATTTCTGTTCTACTTTTAGTTCGTTTCTTTAACAAATTAAAACTTCACAATATAATTATTCTAACGGTTTTAAATTAACCAATTATCTTCTTAGCAACTCAGTTTAAGACTACAAAGTAATACAAGAAAAAAAAATAACATTTCTTTTGGTTATTTTAGTTCGTTGGCTTTGGAGTTTAGGCCAAGGTTGTGATGTCAAAACTACTACAGAACCGGGGTAGAATACAAAAAATAAAATAAAAACAACAGTTAAAAGATGCTTTGAAGATAAAGTTAGATAGAAAACAATATACAAATGTTAACTGACAGTTTTATAAAAGATAACAGTTACATAAGACAGAAATGATGAATGAGAACTAACTAGAGACTTTGGCAGAACTGCCCACTGGCAAAGAGCACAGCTGTTGCTTAGAAGCTGTTTTTTTATTGTCTTTCCATTGTTTTTTTGAACTTTACAATATGACTTAATAGATGATGACCTAAGGATAGTGCACATAGTATTTGTTTGGCTACTGTTGTAAAATATTTGTTAGAAGCTTAAAGCTTTAAGGGGGTAGGGTATTCTGTTTATTGAAAAATTAAAGTTTCTCAATTGAAATTGCAAATGATAATCAAAATTTGTTTAAAGATTACTTGAAATTAAAAAAAAAAACTCTGGATCTTTCCTTTAACATAGAATATCTACGGTGGGCACTTCATCCCCCCTACGATTTGCATTAAACTCTCTGACTAGGTTAGGTTAGGTTATGGTAGATGGCATTGGCAAAAAAAAACCAATGCCCATAGAGGCCGACTTGTGGCCCATTATGATTCAAGTTTCCCCTTCTTCTTAGATAAAAAGCAATAGTTGCATCTTTGTATTCTACTTCGATATTTTGATAAACGCCAGTAAGGGCCATGGATTTATTCCTCGGATTTCATGTAAATTCTGAAAGAAGAAAGAACCAAATAATTTAAATCTTCTAAAAGTGATAACTGTCCTCAACAGCTTCCCTACACCATCGGCATGTATCATCATTACCTCTTCCAATTCTGACTAAAATAAAACAAAAAAAAAAAAATCGATATTCAATGTTAATTCGTAAGTTGTGGAATCGTTTGAGATCATAGTTGTTAATTTCTGTGGTTAGGCTTTGCGATTCGAGAATGAGCCACAGCTTGGACGCAGTTTTCCTTAAAATTTTGTTTGTTTATTTTTATAAATTTTTAAGCTTATCTGAAGGAAAAAAAAATTAGAACCAAAAACTTGGTTGTCGAATTTATCGGTTATTTAGACCCAGTGAGTGCTGACACTCCCTTTATAATATTGCTGGCATCTTCATACAATTTCTCAAAATGTTCCTAAGGACAAGTCCGTAGTAGGTCGGTGGTTTTCTGAAAGCATTGTTGGTGACCACCGATTCTGGTGGGCACTGCTCACTAACTGCTGACTTGTCCTTGGTGACATTAGGAAAAATTGCATGAAGATGTTAGCAATTTCGTAAAGGAAGGGTCAGCATTTTGTCAGCGTTAATTTTTTTTTGTCGACTGGGTCTAAATTACCGATTTATTCAACAACCAAGTTTTTATAAATTTTCATGTTTTCTTCCAGATAAACATAAAAATTTATTAAAATAAACAAACAAAATTTTCAAGAAAATGGCGCCCAAGTAGGGGCCCATGGTCTAATCGCAAATCCGAATCACAGAAAGTAATAAGAATGATCTAACATGATTCCACAATTTATGTATTAACATTGAATTTCGATTTTTTAGGTTGATTTTATTTTAATCAAAAAGAAACCTGTAGTGAAACTGTGCCGACATTTTTTTATATCCTTCACTGTGTGTTAATGAAAGAAGGGTAACATGAGTTCGCCATTTCGTTTTTGAAACTTTAAATATTGGTCAAGGATCACAAAAAATAAAAATATTTAAGATCCACGTTCGATTTTAAGACGTCCTTGCAGAATTTTCAAGAAAATTGTGCCCAATCTGGGGCCCATTGTGTAATCGCAAATTCGAACCACAGAAAGTAAAAACAATGAGCCAAACGATTCCAGGAACTTATGAATTAAGATTGAATATCGATTTATTTGGTTGGTTTTATTTTAATCAAAAAAAAAAAAAAATAGTAAAATAGTGAAATTGTGCTGACAATTTTTATACCTTCCACTTTTGTTAGTGGAAGAGGATTAATGTAATTTTGCCATTCCGTTTGTTAACACTTGAAATATCTGTCTATTATATTATAATAATATAATATGATGTTTTTATTTAATTACAAATCATTTTTAATAATTTAAACCTACACGAGAACTGGTAACAATGACCGTCGTCTCGTTGTAGCGAAATCGACCAAGGGTTTTTGTGGGAATCGAACCCACTACCCCCTGTTTCATATGCTAGCACGCTACCAACTAACCTACAGGGGCCACCTATTATATCATAAAATAAAAATATTTTTGATCCACGATCGATTTAATAAAATAAATATATTTATGATCCACAATCGATTTTAAGACATCTTGCAGAATTTTTAAGAATATGGCGCCCAAGCTGGGGTTTGGTGCCTAATCGCAAATCCGAATCACAGAAATTAACAACAATGATCTAAAAATATTCCACAACTTATGAATTAACATTTATTTGGTTGGTTTTATTTTAATCAAAAAGAAACTAAAAGTGAAACTGTGCCGACATTTTTTTATACCTTCCACTTTTGTTAGTGGAAGAGGATTAATGTAATTTTGCCATTCCGTTTGTTAAAACTCGAAATATCTGTCTATTATGTCATAAAATAAAAATATTTTTGATCCACGATCGATTTAATAAAAAAAAAATATTTATGAACCACGATCGATTTTGAGACATCTAGCAGAATTTTCAATAATACGGCGCCCAAGCTGGGGCTTCATGCCTAATTGCAAATCCAAACCACAGAAATTAACAGAAATGATCTAAACTGATTTTAAAACTTATCAATTAACATTGAATATCATTTTATTAATTTTTATTTTAATTATAAAGAAACTAATAGTAAAACTGTGCGACATTTTTGTATACCCACCAAATTTTTGTTAGTGCAAGAGGCTTAACATAAGTTTGCTATTGCGCTTGTTTAGACTCAAAATATTGGTCTAATATCTCATAAAATAAAAATTCGATTTTGAGACATTCTAGCAGGATTTTCAAGAATATGGCGCCCACGCTGGGGTTAATCGCGAATCCGAATCGCAGAAATGAAATGATCGAAAACGATTCCACAACTTATCAATTAACAATGAATATCGATTTATTTGGATAGTTTTATTTTAATCCGAAAAAAACAAATAGTGAAACTGTGCCGAACATTTTTTATACCTTCCACTTTTTGTTAGTGGAAAAAGGGTTTATATATTTATATTAATATTTTTGTTCCACAATCGACTTGGAGACGTTCTAGAGAAATCCGTCAGTTCGTCTGTCTGTTAAAAACACACAAACTTTTGCAAGTCATATTGGAGTCTGTTGAAGCTTTCAGCAAAATCAGTTTTACATTTTTATTCCTATGGGTTCAAATGCAAAACTTTTTCCGAGGTTTACTTTTTTTAGCAAGTACAAAAAAGATTTGCACTTGGGCACGGCTTTGTAGCCATTTTCTGGAAAATTCAGTTTGTCTATTTTTGGATATTCGTGGAAGTTTATAAGCATTTTCTCAACTAGGTTAGAGATAGCGGAGTTCAAAATTTTTTACACCTCGCATAGACCGGCTGGTCCATAGCAAAATGATTTTGAGCCCCTCAGGGATTATATAACTAGATCTGGGAGACTGAATGACAGCTGAGAAGAATGTTGTCATGCTTTAATGTTTGCTTATAACTAAATTTATTTATTCTATTTTATTTTACTGCTTAGGAGCTAGAGAAGTTTATCATTCTTAAATATTTGCTGAAAAGTTGTTGTAGTGCTATCATGTTTTTGCTAGTGGTTTCGTTTTGAAATTTGGCCCCAGCTTGGGAGCCAGCGAAGTTTATCATTCTTAAATATTTGCTAAAAAGTTGCTGTATCGTTTTGATTGCTATTGAAGTTTTAATTAAGTTTTCCCTGGTTTGCGTTGGTTTCAGTGTTTTCGCTTTCGCTATTTACCCAGTTTGACAGCATGGCCTACCCCCTTAAAAATGTAAAAAAAATAACAATCAAAGTTGTATGTATAAATAAATACCAACTTTTTTGTTTTCTGCAGCTGTTTTTTGCATTCATGAAGCATTATACAAGTAACTCAAGTCAAATTATCTACTATTTATACAAAGTTTTTTTTTTCATGTTGTTCTTAAGTTTTATTTGCTATTTGGGCGTCTTGTCACGTTGCCAGAGCTTCAATGAAAAAAAGTTTATTTCCATAAAAAAAAAAAGTATTTTTACCCACACTTTAGCAAAATATTTACAAATACACATATGTATTGTTAAACAACTGCAAACTTAAATAAAAAATGTTTACGACAAACATTTTAAAACAAATAAAATTATAGTCATGAACGACTATTATATTAGCCTATAATAGGGTTGCTCACTAAATTTTCTTACAAATTGTCCTCGATTTTGTTTTGAAATAGAAGAATAAAAAGAAGAAGGTACTTAACGATCGATATTAAATCTTCACCCCAGCCAAATAAAAAGTGTTTTTTTAATAGAATTTATAGCGATTTTTTTTTTTATCAATTTAGACAACTTCTTGGTCTCCAGCATTTATTTCTGATTTAAGCAAATCCATGGGAAATTTAACTGACGGATCACCGATTTTGTTGGTGATAAAGCAAAATGTTTGATTTTTTGCAAAAAATTCGGAAAAAAACAAATATTTAGCTCTCTAACAAACTTTGAAAATTTATTGCTCAACAATACGAAAAAACACCTCTCTGAGATTTTAGTAGCCTTAAAAGAACATTCCAAACTTTAATATAAAATTTTGTTGTTTGAAATCCATGTTGCCCTTTCCAGGAAAAAGTGCATTTAAATATTATTTTCCAATTTTTTTAAAATTTGTTTTTTCTAAATTTTAGAACTGTTTAATTTTATCTCCAATATTATTTTTAAAAATTACAAAATCGGTGATCCGCCAGTTAAATTTTACATGGATTTGCTCATTTGTTATTCCAATTTTATATTTTTGTATACAAACATTTTTACTCGGGCATCCTATTTCTTTCATTTTACCAAATTAACCAAACCTAATAAATTGTTGGTGTTATTTTTTTATGTATTGGCATGCAAGTAGGAATTTTAATTTTTTTTAAGCTCTTTTAAGTATTTTTTTATTTTATTTTTATTTTTTTTCAAATGTTAGAAAATTTTATTGAAGTGAAAAAAAAAAAAATGTAGTTTTCAATTATGTATTTGGCGTTAGAAGGACATGTTAAACCACATTGCTGAAATTATTTGTTAGGCGTGCAATAAATTGACCACCAAAAATTATTTTATTATGACAGTATTAGTTTTCAACATGAGTATACACCAAAAAACAATATCTGTATTCAATACTAAAAAGTTTTCTATGATTACTTAACTAACCTCTAAAGATCGATTAATAACACTGTGCTCGAATTTGACACTTTTTTTTAATATTTTTTTTTTACTGATAAAGTTAATTCGAGTACGCTGAATTCAATGGTGCTAGCCGTTTTTCGAAGCTCGTATTCGCGATATTCGCGATTTAAAATTTTGATGCTCAAGCACAATAAAAACGTTATTTTTAAACTTTTGCGATAATTTTTAAATTTAAAATCATTCAAGTCTGTTAAACTAACATAACAAACCATAATACTGTGAATTATTTTCGCGAAAACATTTTTTGTTCGCGAAAAATCTTAATTTTCGTGAAAAAAATTGGTTCAATACAAATATTTTTAGTTTAATTTGAATTTACGACAGCCGTCTGGTAAAGCTAGTTCGTGTAAACTAAATCCCATTGTAATATCAGTTTTTATACCCTCCACTCTAGTGATAGAGTGGAGGGTATAAATCGAAATATCGGTCTGGGACCCCATAAAGTATATATATTGATAATCCCCGATCGATTTTAAGACATTCTAGCAATGTCCGTCTGTCCGTCTGTCTGTCTGTGGAAATAGTGATCACGGCCAAAATATTACACGGGGATGACAGAAACTTAACATATGTATTTATTGGAAGTTCTCCCGAGAAGTTTGGTATTGTATTTGAGCGATATCGGCTCAGCGGTTCAAAAGTTATGAACGAAAATGTAAGGACACCTCAAAAATTTTAGTACATTCAACATAACCTAAAAATATAAAATGCTTTAATTTGGCTGCTGGTTGAAATATGCAACATAATTACACTATAAATGGTATTTAAACAAGTACGAACATATTTTTTGAAAAAAAAAAAAAAAAAAATCGCGGATTTATTTTTTCGCGGAAATTTTTTTTCAAAAAATTTTTTTTTTTGACAAAAAAAATTTTTTTTTTTCAAAAGTAATTTCCTTTTAAATAAAGTTTTTTCAATAATCTTTTAGAAATTATGGAGGGTATCACTACATTCGTTTATACATTTTTTTATTGCGAATTTCTATCATCTAAACTTTATTGAAAATACAAAAAAAAAAAATTATTCGCGGAATTTTTTTTTATTTTGCTATCAATTTATAAAAATGTGTGAAACACAAAACACTGCAAACTCCAAATTTTCCAAAAAAAAATTTTCGCGGTTTTTTTTGCGGAAAAATTTTTTTTCGCAAAAAAAAAAACAATGCACTTTCTAAATTTATATTTAAAAACTATCCCAAAATCATAAAAATTTAATTTTTGTAGTACTTTAGCTTTACAATTTCAAATCGCGAATATCGTGAATACGAGCATTAACTTCGAAAAACGGCTAGCACCATTGAATTCAGCGTACACGAACAGGGCTGTCAGACTTTGGGGATTTATCCACAAAATTGGGTATTTCACGCGAGAAAAAAGGACAAAAATCTCATTTGGGGATTAAGGAATTTTTATGGTTTAAAAATTATTTTGGGGATTTTGTTGGGGATATTCGAAATTAAATCCATTTAATAACACAAGGTAAATTTAATGTAATCAATGATTTTTGAAAATTGCTTTAGTGATTACCACTCTTTAGGACGAGATTCAGTAAAACATTCAGTAAAACTTGCATTTATCGGCCGTGAAATGTATATTAACATTGCCAAAACCATTTTTTTTTTGTTATTTAAGAATTTTTGGGGATTTTTTAATCGCTTAATCTATGAAAAAAATTATAAAAACATAATTCATATATTTTTCTTTTTAATTTAAATTTTTTTTTTTTGTGTAATTAAAAACAAGAGTATTTTTTTCTTGTTTGGGGATTTTTGGGGACATTTTGTATTATTTTTGGGGATAACTGAAAAAAGGACCTGGCAACGCTGTACCCGAATTAGCTTTACCAGCAGGGTGCCCAGCTAGTTAATTTTTGCGACTGTGTAATTTAAGTGAAATAATCTACTGGTTTGTAAAAATAGAAATTACTTAAACTTTCGTAGAACAAGTCTGGAGCAGCTGAAATTTATTGTTATAATTTTTCAGAAGTTATGAGCAAAACATTATTAATATTTTTGAAAGCGTTTTTTTACATTAAGACTAATTTTTTCTAACTAAAAAAAGAATAGTACTCTGTTCGCTTTTACGGGAAAAAAATCTGTCAGACTCCATATAAAAAAACAAGTTGAAAAGTCAAATTCTACTTGGCCGAATCTATGAATACCCTCCATAAAGCTCTTTTTAAGTTATAGTAAATTTTCTAGAGTGAAAAATAACATTTTTGATTAGAAATATTTTATTTTGTGTAAAAAAACTTTTTTTAACTAATTTTTGAAAACAAACAAAATAATTTACTAAATTTTTTTTTGAGTGTAACATTTTTTTCGAGTGTATTTGTTTTTTATTTTAGTGTAAAAATATTTTTGAGTGACAAAAATGCGTTGCAAAATATTTTTGTGACTTACCAATGTTTTTAAAACATGTTTAACGGGTTTTCCACACGTGAATTTAAGGTGAGGCGAATCTGAAATTTACGGTTTTGCTAATAACTTTTGAACCACTGGTCCGATTTGACTGAAATTCAATACGAAACAGGCAAAAGGAACGACAAATATATATACCAAGCTTCAGCATCCTCAGAATTGTCTTTAGAAAGTTATCGTGTTTTTTATCTCGTAAATTCGTGAAAACACCTTGCCGAAATTCACTCTTTTGCTCATAACTTTTAAACCACTGGGCCGATTTCGCTGGATAGCAAAACCTGACCAGGTAAATGCTAAACTTCAGATAGCATAACCTGACCAGGTAAATGCCAAACTTCAGGAGCCTCCGTAAAGTCGTTCAAAAGTTAGCGTGTTTTTAACAGACAGACAGAAGGACGGACGGACATCGCTAGATCGTCTTAGAATCGAACGAGGATCATGAATATATATACTATCGATGTGTTACACACTGAATGACAAACTTATATATACCCTCTATCACTAGAGTGTAGGGTATAAAAAAATTTGGCAACGCGAGGAATTATAGGGAAATTGTTAAAAAAAGTTTTCACGCATTTTTATTATACAATACAATTAAAATTGATGAGAAAAAGTGACATTTCAGTTTTGTTATGATCGTTTCTTGTTGATTTTTAAATGTTTTATTGTGATTTGAGCTGTTTTAAGTTTAAGTGAAATTTTTACCATAAAAAACAGAGTACTACACAAAAAAATACCTTGTCAAATTACTAGAAAAAGTCTTGTAATCCCATTTTACTAATATTTGACAGTTTTCTTTCTGTTTTAACAACAAGAATTTCGATCGATTTTACATTTTTTTTTTTGTAATTTTACATTTTTTTTTTTTGTAATTTTACAATTTTTTTTTGTAATTTTACCAACTTCCAACTTTTTTTTACAAAAAATTCTAGTAAATTCACGAGAATTATTTGTAACCTTTATCGCGCCAAAAAAAATTGTAAATTTACAATTTTATTGGTAAAAAGCTTGTAAAATTACACAAAATCTCGTAATTTTTACAAGGAATTTTCGTAAAATAGGAGGTAGCAAAAAATCTAGTAAAGTTACAAAATCTCTTTGTGAGTTTTATTGCGTCAAAAAAA